>CM055125.1:143482209-143817209 GCA_029206835.1 Rana muscosa | reverse complement strand
CCCACCCCAAAGCACCTTGTCCCCATGTTGATGAGGACAAGGGCCTCTTCCTGACAACCCTGGCCATTGGTTGTCGGGGTCTGTGGGTGGCGGGCTTATTGGAATCTGGAAGCCCCCTTTATTAAGGGGGGCCCCCCCACCCTATGTGAATGAGTATGGGGTAAATTGTACCCCACCTGGAAAAAAAAGTGTCAAAAGCCAGGCTTTTCAGAACAGGCTGTCCTCAGCTCAGTCCTTCAAGGTTGGTCCTTTTTAATTGGGCCCCTCAGTGCACTTCTAGCATTCCAGAAAAAAAAAAGGGTTTTACATCCACTTTAAGATAATAAGCCTGTAAATAGTCTCCAGCTTGTCAAGAGAGTGGGTGCAGGAACCTCCCTTTTACACGTTTGGCTTCACTTTTTGCCTGCTTGTTCTGTGTCAGTTACTACAGTGACTCTGGCTCAGTGAAAACGATTTAAGCCATTAGATTAGTATAACAGTCTCGAAACCAACAATAGCAATCTATGTGTTTTTCTCATAAATAGTTGACTTTTAAACAAAATGGTGTGGACGGACAGCAGACATGCTCCAGGCCTTCAGGCTTCACCACCTAGTGAATAACATAGAGCAAGTAAATATCAAAATGTCTGCACTCCCGCCATGGAAATAAAACTACTATATTTAAATACAATACAAACATTGATTGTGAATTGTGCATTATATCAATACATGCCTGGTTTGCACTGGGTGCCAGTCTCATCTGGGGTTTATCCTTTTGACTTAAGGATTGTCTGGAGGGTGTGCTGGCCTCTGTGGGTCTCATAGATGAGGTTGCTAGAATATAGAAAGATTGTAATCAGTAAGAGCAGAAAAATGTATTCAGAAGATGCAGTTTACTGTTTTTAGAAAATGTATAATAAAAGAAAACATTTGGACCGAGCATCAGTATAGCAAAAACAGTAAACCTTTGGTGCCTATACATTATGCTAGAGCTACAAGAACCCCGTTTTGCTTAGACTGCTTTGATAACCCTCCTCACCCCTACATAATCACCACACAATTATTTAAGACATAAAAAGTGTAAATGAAAATGTAAACCAATGGTACACATAAGCATCTTCATAGTTTGTCTGCCAAGGCTCATCTAGTCGGAATCTGCATTTTTAACAACAGTTCACAAGCCATGCACAATATATTGTTTCTATAAGCATAGCTGTCTATTTGTTTTATATCTCTCTTACTTGCCCCGTCTGCCCTTCTGTGTGTACTCCAGCTGCACCCCACTGATAACAGCACCTCTGGAATCACATCCTGTTACAGTAGCAGCAGTGCCCATGGGACAATACGTGAGCATCCCAATTAGGGTATCATTCATTTATACAACAGGTAATGAAACCCTAATTAGGGTGCCTAAGAAGTGTGTCATGGGACATAACTGGGGGCTGGTGCCATCGTTGCAGAATTTATTTAGGTGTTCTAATTGTCATTGAGCATACAGCTGGAGCTTTTACAGTAGGATAGTGAAGGAAGATGTGGAACCTTCAGTTCCTTATGAAGTAACTAGGGCAGCACAGGCAGTATGCCACGCCTGGTAACACCACTCATTAAATATTTAACTAGAATACCCATAAAAGCTTTTAAATAACTTAGATCTTATTGAGCAAAGTAATATACTTTATGAAGCAAACCTGAGAATTATTTTAAATCTGTTTATTTGGCTACCATATTGCTTGACAAACTGCTTTTTCCATGTTTTCTTTGTGAAATAAAGTAAAGTACTATTGGCTTATACAAAAAAAGTCAGACCGTAATATCACCATCTCAATTTTCACTGGAGGACCTTTATAATGGTATACATACACGCAGTGTCTGAGAGAGCAGTATGAGATGATCTACGAGAGCTATGTGATGACACAGACATTCCTTCTCTGCTCGGCTCTTGTTTATTTATACACGGTCTAATGTCCAAGTAAGTGTTCTGACTCTGAGAGAAGAAAATGAACCATTAGTCATTTCACAAATCTCAAGGAGAAAAAGTTACACAGTATTCAGTTTTTAATATCATCCATGACCTTGTGGGGCTTTCTGGCAAGGGTGGACTCAACACTAGACATGAAAAATCTTGGAATCCAGTAGGTAAACATTTAAAGTCGCAATACATGTAGCTTCATATATCATCATTCACTTTTAGTACATATTAAAAGAATATACATGTGATAAACCTACATAAATAATATTTGTAGGTTCTTCCTGTCTTTAATCAAAGCCAAGCACTGATATTGTAGCATTAGGTGGATACAATGAGGATAAACGACTGTAAGCTGTTTATATTTGACTTGCCAGCTTCATGCACCTTCAAAAGTCATTAAAAAGACCTTAATGTAATTTTTGGATTGTTCAATTATTGTTATATTTGGAACAATGAGGAAGAAATCCTTTGTGTTGATGCAAAGAGGGGGATCTTCTTCACTATATATCACTAGGCAATGTTTGTTATTATCTACTTCTAATAAATAAAAAATATATATATATCACTATACTAAAAACCGATATTTCCAGGGGATGATTTTCTAGGCACATAAGCGGCTAGAAATGACAGCACTGAGATTATGTGGTTAGTATTAACCAGGCTAATACATTTTAGAACATTAGCTTTAAGTGCTCGAAGACTGGCACTTATAGTTTTAGGGTCAGCGAGCAATGCCTAACACTAAGGCTCCCCTCACAGTCACCCGCCCTGTTACCCAAACACAAAGCTTCTATGTAACCCTAACGTTAACCCTCACCCAAACCTTCTATACAACATATCCTAAACCCTCCCTGTAACCCTAACCTGGTTTGTAACACTAACCCTCCATGTAACCCAAACGTAACAATCCTCTCCCTGTAACCCTATATAATCCTAACACCAAAACCCAAAGTCTTCATGTAGAATCAACCCTAATACTAAAATTCTCTTATTCAAGTCTAACTCCTTGTTTACATACAATGTTCTTCTACATCAGTATTCTCTTCACTAAAGGTAACCCAAACACAAATCCTCTATGCAACCATAACCCAAACACTCCTTGTAAACCTAACACAAATCCACCATGGAACTCTACTACTAACCCACCCTGTAACCCTAATCCGAACCCTCCCTGTAATTCCCTGACCCAAACTCACCATGGAACTCCAACCCTCAAATACCCATAATCAAATCCCTACCTGAAATCCAACTCTAATTCTAACCTTACCCCTTGTGTGCATACTCCCTTATCCTATACCATGATCCTCACAACTGATGACCATCCTCCCCAGACTAAAATGATAACAGCAGTGGCGGCTGCAATGCTGTATCCTGGCCTAGGCCAACACGGCCCAGGCCTAGGGCAGCACTTTGCAGGGGGGTAGCACGGAAAGAGTCCCCGCCGGCTTGCGCTACACTGTTAGTGTAGCGCCAGTTTTATGGGGTAGACTGGGCTGAGAGGCAAATTAGTCTAGCGCCCCCATACAGCGACCGTACTGCTTCCGGTATGCGGGCGGCCGGCATTCCGCAACTGTGGGGGGGGGGGGCGCTGCTTCTAATTTTGACTGTCCTATCATCCTGGACTACAAACCTTCCTCACTGTGCTATTTTTTCTGCTGCACCATTGGCATGGTTATATGTTCTTAGTCCTCTCCATAAAATAAAGTAGAACTATAGGAAACCTTTTTTTTTTTTTCTTCTTCATTTTGGATAGAGTAAGGGTGGGTTATAGTCCCTGACAGTTTATTTTTTACCATCCCTGCCCATTGCAGAGATTTCCCTTCACTTCCTGCCCCATAGCCAAACAAGTAGTGAGAGGAAATCTATGCAAATGAAGGGAATCTATTGCCCCCCTCCAGGCCCTCAGAACTAGTCTCCCACTCGAAAAATTTCAGGGCGGACCTTAAACAGAAAGGGGTGTGGCCTTTACAGGAAGGGGTGGGTCATATTTAAATTAGGGGGTGCATGAGTTTAGTCAGGCCTAGGGCAGCACAAAACCTAAATACACTACTGGGCGGCTGGTGTGTTTTTTTAGGGGGGGAGGGGGCCACAATGTTGAAATCCCCAAATGATCTGCTTAGTAGTTTAGCAAATAGGATTATCTTTACCCAAGATGACTTGTATATTTAATTACCAAGGTTTGTATATGGAAAGCAGAAATATGGCAGATTGTTCCAAAAATACTAATCCTGTGCCCCATAAAAGTTTTCCTATTCATATGATAATGTAGTGTACCTTTACTGATTGGTCTGCCAGTTCTAAAGCCGACTCCTCAAGCCCAAGGTCTCTCCTCCTCTCTGCTCGAACTTCAGCATAACTGATAAATGATAAAAACATGTCATCACATATACATAAGAAAGTATAAAGAGTTAAGATGTCTAACATACATCCAGAAAACTCTTTTAAGCACACTTTTTTAAATCTAAAAGGGTCACACACAAAATCCACAATAAACTAAAAAAAAAATTCTACATCTAGAGTATCCTTATGCTTCTGTCAGAAATGTTAAGCCCTGTGTTTCTACCTCTCTTTAGCATGTTAGAGCCGAAAGGGACTGAACCAGGGAAAAAAACAAAAAACAGCCTTAATGATAAATGACAAACTTTCAGAGCTTTGCTTTTGAGTTATCCAAGATGATGCAGGGGAGGGTGTGGAGATGGATATGGTACCGTCAAGGGTTCAGTGTCTAGGACAGCTAATTGCTCACCCATAGCAAACAAACTGTCAAAGTAGTTTTTTGTATTTACAGATTTATTATACCATATTTAAAGTTCACTTTTGCTTTTAGTAACATAAGGGTTCGTATTGTGTATAATCCAAGCAGCTACCTTTTGTGCTGGAAACCTATGTCGAGGTACACAGTGCAGTCCCCGTTTCCTGCACCCCAACTGTGAAACCTTATCTCTATTGTTTATATTTACTTGAGGAAGGATCATCTTTTTTAACGAGACCCTGTTCAACAAAATTCTAAGATTATATGGGCATTTAGCGTATTTTTGGCATGTTATTTAGATGTAGAGTCAGCAGTCCTAGCAGACAAAGACCTGGTTCACATCTATGCAGGTTGCAGTTTTCATATTCCAGGTGCATTTTACAATGCACATTTTTGATCCATTGAAGACTATGGAACCAAAAACAAGTCCCTGGTCCTTTCCATAAAATGCACAGATGTGAACTACATCCATAGGAAACCATGTTAAATGGGCTGTAGTGTGTTTCTGCAAAACTAAAAACACACACAAAAAAAAAAAAAAACACGCATAGGTGTGAACCAGGCTGCTATTACTGTGACACCCCAAAGTATTCCCCTTCACTTCTCCCTGGCTGCTACATAAAAAGTAATGTATGGAGATGAGGAGAGAGGTGAAGCAGTTGGGCCTGCATAGAGAGTAATTAGGCACTTGCAAGGGAGGAGAGGGCTATGACGTGGATGGGAGTAGTCACATTTTCTAGCAAGTTCAAAGGCACATTGCAAGTGAAAAAAAAAATCATTTACGTCAAAAGGGAAAACACAGAGTAAGAATTTAAAATACGTGCTTGTACTTAAATTTTTTGAAGTTGCTGACAGGGCCTTTTCAAATATAGTATAATGTACTCTCAGAGTATCACCATGTGTGCCTAGAGGATTTCAATACTGGGTTTACCAGCAGGTAGTGCTGCATGTAGAACTGTGAGTGTCAAGGACAAGACCACATATTACTGTGTGATTCAGAGAAAATGCTGCCTAGTTCCTTGAAAAACAACTTTATAAACGCACATAGTTGTTTCCAGTAAAATGTATTATTACGTTTATAGGTAATGGCAGACGGAACTCAGCGATTCACTCGGTTATAAAATGCACTGGGCATAGTAGTTTACAGTGTATATGGCAACTAACATGACCCATTTACAGAAGTCCCATATAATATAGACTATTATATACTAGATGTGTTTACTTCATGTAGTTATGTTATTTCTAATAGTATTTTATGTTATTTTCTGTCAAAAAGACAACATAGTGACTCAATTTAATTACCATGCACCAGCCATATACATTTCATCACCTTTCAGGCCCCTTTTACACTGAGGCGTTTTTCAGGCGTTTTAGCGCTAAAAATAGCGCTGTAAAAACATCTGAAATAATCCTGCCCCAGCATTCTCAATGTGAAAGCCCTGAGGGCTTTCACACTGAGGCATTGTGCTGGCTGTGCGTTGGAAAAAATCCTGCAAACAGCTTTTTTGGAGCATCTTTGGGGCGCATAAAATAGCGCTGTAAAAACGCCTATCCCCATTGAAATGAATGAGTACCGCGGTAAAAACACCCAGAAGCTGTGGGAAGGTCACATGACCGCAGTAGAGTGGAGGATTGTGGGATAGCAAATAATCCTTTTTACCGCAAAAACGCGGTAAAAACGCATAGGAGTTAGCGCTATTTTTAGCGCTAACGCGGTAAAAACGCGGTAATAACTCTAATCCTTTTTAGTGCGTTATTGCAACTCCTCAGTGTGAAAGGGGCGTCACTCTAAACAAGAAGCCACAGCAGTCTGCATCCAGCACAAGAATACTCCTGACATGGAAAAAGGCGAATGCTAAAACACATCTGTCTGTATGCATGCTTTGTGGATTCAACAAAATAGATTTTATTTGATTGCTTGCTGCTGCTGCTGCTATGCAGGAATTCCCAATCAATTTACCATTAGCAATGGATGATGCAGGTGTGAGCAGCTATTCACAGCAAAGCTCACTAGAAAAATGTCCCAGTACTTACTGTAAAGCAGGCCATACGCGGTCGAATTTTCAAACAAATTTCCTTTTCAAAATCAGAAAGTTTTTTTTTTTTTGTAATCCGATGATGCCACCATTGATTTTCGAAATTCGGGCCGGGAATATTGTTTTCTCTCCGGGAATTTTCTTTTCTTGCACATGCACATTTTTTTTCTATTACATTTCTCGCACGATTCTCCCATCATTGATTAGAAAATCGTTTGTTTTTCAAAAAATTTCCAACATGTCTGATTACTCAAATCTGATTGCCACACTAAAATCGGCTGTTCCTGCAGCCCACTAACGGTGCGAAATTTGTACGAAAATTCTTTGATACGATTTTCAAAAGAAAATTCTTTCAAAATTAGAACCGTCTATGGCCGGCTTAACCCCACACTAGCCAGCAAAGGATTTAAACCTATTTCAATTTTTTTTATAAAATCAGAGGTCTCATTTGCATACATTTGTACATGTCTTCCACTTGCAAATAAATGTAAATGAGTTCCCTGCTTTCATTAAAATGTTAAAAACAGGTTGCAATTACCCCTGTTTGCTGGCTAGCATCGCAAGATTTGTATTGTATAGTATTCTGGGTCAAAGTCCTAGAGTAAAAACCCTGTTCTTTCAGGTATTATTAAACACATAAACCTTTTAAAGCTAAAACACCACTAAACATATTACTTCTCTGAAATGTTAGTGATAAATGAACCTTGCAGACAAGAAATAGTCTAATATGTTATAATTAAAAGGAAACTTGTCATAAAAGGGACAATGAAACAGCCTTGCTGACCATTCCTTCTGAGCCTGTTATGGCCCGTACACACGATCCTAATATCGTACAAAAAATGTCATCCGAGGAAGAATCGTACGATAATCGGATCGTTAGTACAGGGCTTCCGTGAGCCGATCATGACAGTTCATCCGATATTATTTGATCGGACAAGCACAAAAATTTTCCTCGTACGATACATAATCGTACGATTTTCGTTTAGTCAGTATAGTTGTCATCCGAAAATACAACACAAGTACATTACAACACATGACATCACTTCCGATTTTTTTTTCTGTCATATGAGAATTTTTGTGACTTTAGTAACCTATTCAATTTCTACTTGCAACTAGTAAACGAAAAAAGTCGGACAATCTGTCATCCGATTTTCGGATCATGTGTACGGGGCATTAGATACATGGCTGATATCATGATCCTATGGCTTTAATACAATAGACTACATATACAATACATACCGGTAGTTTCCCAACTGTCCCTCGTTTGGAAGACTTTACTTCTTTTGAGACCAAGGGGTTGATTTACTAAAACTAGAGCACACGGAATCTGATGCAGCTGTGCACGGCAGCCAATCAGCTTCTAACCTCAACTTGCTCAATTAAGCTTTGGCAATAAAACCTGGAAGCTGATTGGTTTCTTTGCAGAAGTGAGCCTGGGTTTGCACTCCCCAACTTTAGTAAATAAACCCCATATCCTTCAGTCTCTTGTGCAGCCTCTGTTGTCCCTCTTTTTGGTCTGATGTATACATTTTTATACAAAATGTACGGTTTTACTATAAGTGTTCTGCAGCACTAACATTTTATTATATTAGATTTGCTACTTTGAAAAGCCAATATAAAAAAAAAAATTAAAATAGAGGTCAAGCACTTGTACTAGAGTTGCCACCTCATCCCTTTAAACCCAAACACATTTGAATTACACAGGTTCTGAGGGTAATTTATTGCAAATAAGGCACCAACTGAGTTTAATTACCACCTTAACCACAGAACCTGTGTAATTAATATATGTTTGGTTTTAAAGGGATGAGGTGGCAACTCTAACTTGAGTGCTTAGTTTAGCCAATAATTTTCTCCATATTAGATCTCTATGTTCTAGGTCAGTGGTCATCAACCTTGTCCTCAGGACCCACTAACAGGCCAGGTGTGCAAGATAACTGAAATACATCACAGGTGATATCATTTGCTGCTCAGTGATTGCAGTATTCTAGTCTGCATCTCCTCAAGGTAATACATAAAACCTGGCCTGTTAGTGGACCCTGAGGACAGGGTTGATGACCATTGTTCTAGGTAACCAGGGCAGTGGAAGGGACATGTCCTTTATCTAAAGTATATACTGTGTGCAGAGCTTTTTTTCTCTCAGAGAAAAGGTACAGGAACTCCCCTTTTCAAGTCACCCCTTGTCCCGGTCCCTTACCCACCTCTGAGCATCGCCCCTTGATTCCTCACCCTATCCACCTTCCAGTACCACCCCTTTTAGAGAGTACAGAACCAAGTATAATTTTGTGGTAATAAGTCAATTGTATGGAATTTGTTAATGATAAGCTGTAAAATATATCCCCTGCAGCCAGCAACGATACACCCCTCTTTCAACAATATTTTCTCCCCCAGCAACAAAAGACCCCTCACAACAAAGTACCCCCCAAGCAACAATGGATCAACCCCAGCATTAAAAGACCTGCCAGCAACAATAAATCTCCTAGCAGCCAGCATCAATAGACCCTCGAGCAGCAATAGTAAATCCCTCCCAGCAACAAATGACCCCCAAGAAACAATAGATCCTCCAGCAGCTAGCATCAATAGACGCTCCAGCACGCCTCAGCACCCCTTGCCCTTACATTAATTCAATACTGGAGGTGCCGGAACTGCGTTCCCCCGCGTTCCTGCTGAAAAAAAGCTCTGACTGTGTGCAAAAAATGCCCCTCTTTATCATTTCAGAAAGTTGGGAGCTATGAGTATGTAGGTAAGGACTGCCTTTCCTGAAATTAATATTTGTTCCAGGTCAGTGATAATATTTAGGTCACTGTGTCAACCAGCCAGGCACCTAGCATTTTCAGAAGGAGGTCAGCATTTACAGACCCCATATTTCCTCTTAGGACACGCTCATTTTAATACACTAATGCTGGTCATACACTCTACGAAAAATCGTCCGAACGAACTTTCGGAAAACGAACGTTCAGCCGTGAGCGCAAACGATATTGCCATCATGTAATGACCAATAAATCGTTCAGTGGACATAAATAAAAAAAACAAATTCTTTTTTTTTTACATATACCTAGTGCAGAAAGTTCGGACGGGAAACACATTAACCTTCCGATTTATCGTTCGTTCGCCAGAAAATTTCCAAACTTGTCCTTCGTTTTTTCGGCTCAAAAACGTCCCAACGATTATCGATTTTGTGCCCATTAACTGTTTGAAAAACGAAAGAACTTTCTGAACGACCGATTTTCACCCGATTTTTGGTATAGTGTATGGCCAGCATAACACTCACTGCTCAATAAAGTTTCAATACAGCAGACACAATGTGTCACAAATATGTGATCTGAACTGAAGCCAGAAGAGGGCACCATTACTGCAAACATTATCTGAGCTGCATAAGAATTGCTAAAACGGCATATAGAAATTCAGTTGTTAAACAGCAAAATTTGTAAATCACCACAACAGATGTTCCTAAACATTTTATAAGGTTTTAGTATTGACAGTAAACTTAAATGTGCAAATTTATAAAGGCTCGGATAAAACACAGAAACTATCTGCAAAGCAGTAGTCTCAACAGAAATCTGTAACGTTTAAGGCTGGGTTCACACCATTGCGAATTGGATGTGGATTCACCGCATCCAGTCGCAATAGCAGAAGATTTTCACCGGCTCTCTGTGGAGCCGGTTCACATATCTCTGCAGCAGGTCCGGTGCGATTTGCACAAAAATGCTATGCGTCTTTTGGTCTGTTTCAGGTTCGAATTCAGCCCAAGATTTGGGCTGAAACGGTAAAGCAGGACACATCGGACTCGTGCTGTGAGACCCATGCGGCTCATATGTGAACCCAGCCTGAAGCTTTCTCACATCCCTCCCAAGTGCCAAACAGCCGCAGGATTTTGACAATTTGCTGTATTTTGCTTTGGCGCACAAAGACACTGCTAAACTGATATTTACAACTCCACCATCAAACACAGAATATAATAATCATTGCTTACCTAACAACCGTGTGAGTGCAAACAATGAACTCTGGCTTGGAATTCCACTGATGGTAAGTGATGTAGTAGCGTGTCTGCAGCCAGATCCATTGCTGTCCTTTGGTTAAAAACCTGTAGTAACAGGATGTTCCTTTTCCATATTGCATCACTGGATTTCCATAAAAGAAAACAAAATGACTATTGTTAGATATTTAGGAGGACAGGACCAAAATACTGTATATTAAACAAGATGCACAGCTGCAGAGATTGGGAAATGTCTCACTGCCTGTGATTAGCGCAGCGCCGTGCCGATTTCCTGGCGGGCTCTGCACGTGGGTTGTGCGAACATGCCGGAGCTCATCCTTACTTATAATCATAGGGAAACTTCTAGTGACCACTTATGTTTGTGATGGGCAATGGAGTGGAAGAGTAGAAAATTGGACCGATGGAAACTTTGGTCACCTAGTTCAGTTTGCACTATTGTGCTTTTTAGAGTTGAACAGGAAGTCTCAACCTTCAACATTAAAGTATAACTAAAAGGCAAAACTTTTTTTTTTTTTTTAGTTTTGGATAGAGTGGAGATGGTTTAGCACACCTGTCAGTTTTTATTGCTGTCTGTGTCCCATCAGGGAGATTCACCTTCTCTATTTGTCCTGTTTACCGTTGAAAGTAAAAGAAAATCCGATATATTGGGTTGTCCCCAGAAAAATGATAGAGGAGAAATCTTCTAATGGGGACACTAGTTCTGGTGACCTGGAGGTCCCTAAGGAATTCCCCTAATTTGCAGGGATTTCCTCTTGCTTCCTGCTTGGCTATGTGACAGGAAGTGAAGGTAAATCTCCCCAATGTGAAACAGATGGCAGAAATAACCCTTACAGGGGTTATAACCCTTTCCTCTATCCTAAATGAAAAAAAGGTGTGAACCCGGCCTAAGGGCTCATGCACAGAGGATGTTTTAAAAAAACTCCCATTTGATGTTTACATCTAGCCGCATTTTTACATTAGCATTATTGCGCGTCTTCCTGTGTTTTTGCGCGTTAGTGTTTTTTTTATTTTATTAAACACTCCCTATAATGTAAAAACGCCTAAAACATCAAACGCGACTTGACGCGGTTTTTGTTTTTACTGCTCATAGAAGCACATGCTGTCGTTTTTCCTACTGCCCCTAAATAAGGATGAGCTCCGGCGTGTTCGCATAGTACATGTGCAAAGCCCGCCAGGAAGTCAGGAAATGTCTCCCTGGCTGTGATTAGCGCAGCGCGGTGCTGACTTTCTGGCGGGCTCTGCACGTGTACTATGCGAACAAGCCGGAGCTCATCCTTACCCCTAAACGCTCATGCCTCCAAACACCTCTGACAGTTTATGTGTGCATAGACACATAGGCTAACATGGAGGGGCTTTTAGAGGCAGTTAAAAAAAACGTCAAACGCCCCTAACAGCAGCTGTAAAAACGTCCTGTGTGCACGAGCCCTAAGTCACATGTCAAAGAGTAGGGCCCTAGGGTGGAGCAGTAATATAGGCTTAACCAACAAGACTCTCAGATTAGGGGAAGGGGCTGTTAGAAGGTACATATAGATTCCAGGGAAACTAAAATTTTATTAAAATGAGATGTAATAAATGTAATTGGCTGTAAGACTCCGTAGCCTTAATTTTTTTTTTTTTTTAGAGGAGCATGGGTCATTCAAGATGCTGAAACTGATAAGCAGGCCACAGTAAGAATGTTATTCGATAACTTTTGAGCATCTTTATGAAGGTATGTCTGGCCAGAGTGTCTTTCACTGACACACCCACCAAATTAAGAGGGACACCTTGATCAGTGGATGATACTAATCCCATCCCCCAAAGCATCTGCAGTCAGTGCCAATTAGAATCGCTCCTATCCCCCAAACATTGGTGGTTATTTACACTAAGAACCAGCAACCCCAAGCATTAGTGTTCAATGGCACTACTAAGAAGCCCCCTTATCCTCCCAAGCTGTGGTAGTGGTAGGCAACAGTTCCCTTGTCCCAAGCAGTGGCGGTACGTCCATAGTGGGCGCAGGAGCGCCCCCTCTCTCCCCTGCACCCATCAATCAACAATACAAAGATTCATGCATTGCATGAATCTATGTATTGTCGCCGCTGCCGCCCACTCTTCAGATGTCCGGCCCCCTGGCGAGCGCCGGCCATCTTAATAAGAGTGGTGTCGGGCAGTGGGTGTGTTTTGGAAGTGCCTATCAGAGCCAGCGGCTCTGATAGGCTTCCCGATTACAGCCTGTGGGCTCTAATCGGCTTCCAAATGGTTAACCAGAGGGCGCACAGGGTGTGCGTTCCCTGGTTAACACTGACACGCGTCTCAGCCAATCTGGTTCAGTGGGTCTGGTTACCGGTAACCTGATTGGCTGAAGCGACATCGAGGGCGGGAGAAGACATCGAGGGAGCGTGGAGGAGAATAGCTGACCCGAGAAAGGTAAGTGCCGGGCGGGGGGGGGGCAATCTGGCGGTTTTTGAGGGGGCAAACTGGCGGTTTTTGAGGGGGAAAACTGGCGGCAATCGATGGGCACAGTGGCGACAATTGATGGCATGGCACAGTGGCGACAATTAATGGCACAGTGGCTGCGTTTGATGGCACAGTGGCGACAATTGATGGGCACAGTGGCTGCGTTTGATGGCACAGTGGCGACAAATGATGGGTACAGTGGCTGCGTTTGATGGCACAGTGGCGACAATTGATGGCACAGTGGCTGCGTTTGATGGCACAGTGGCGGCAATTGATGGCACAGTGGCGACAATTGATGGGCACAGTGGCTGCGTTTGATGGCACAGTGGCGACAATTGATCGGCACAGTGGCTGCGTTTGATGGCACAGTGGTGACAATTGATGGCACAGTGGCGACAATTGATGGGTACAGTAGTGACAATTGATGGCCACAGTGGCTGCGTTTTATGACACAGTGGTGACAATTGATGGGCACAGTGGCTGCGTTTGATGGGCACAGTGGCTGCGTTTGATGGGCACAGTGGCTGAGTTTGATGGCACAGTGGCGACAATTGATGGCACAATGGCTGCGTTTGATGGCACAGTGGCTGCGTTTGATGGCACAGTGTCGGCAATTGATGGCACAGTGGCGACAATTGATGGGCACAGTGGCTGCGTTTGATGGCACAGTGGCTGCGTTTGATGGGCACAATGGCTGTGTTTGATGGCACAGTGGTTGCGTTTGATGGGCACAATGGCTGCGTTTGATGGCACAGTGGCTGCGTTTGATGGCACAGTGTCGGCAATTGATGGTACAGTGGCGACAATTGATGGGCACAGTGGCTGCGTTTGATGGCACAGTGGCGACAATTGATGGGCACAGTGGCTGCGTTTGATGGCACAGTGGCGACAATTGATCGGCACAGTGGCTGTGTTTGATGGCACAGTGGCGACAATTGATGGCACAGTGGCTGCGTTTGATGGCACCGTGGCGACAATTGATGGGCACCGTGGCGACAATTGATGGGCACAGTAGCGACAATTGATGGGCACAGTAGTGACAATTGATGGGCACAGTGGCTGCGTTTGATGGGCACAGTGGCTGCGTTTGATGGGCACAGTGGCTGCGTTTGATGGGCACAGTGGTGACAATTGATGGGCACGGTGGTGACAATTGATGGGCACAGTGGCTGCGTTTGATGGGCACAGTGGCGACAATTGATGGGCACAGTGGCGACAATTGATGGGCACAGTGGCTGCATTTGATGGCACAGTGGCAACAATTGATGGGCACAGTGGTGACAATTGATGGGCACAGTGGCTGCGTTTGATGGCAGTGGCGACAATTGATGGCACAGTGGCGACAATTGATGGGCACAGTAGCTGCGTTTGATGGGCACAGTGAAGCTGCAATTGATGTGGTTTTTTTTTCGTTTGTTAGTTGTCACTGGCTGGCAAAAATGCAGGCATGTATAAGTGTTTTGTGATCCATGCTTTTCTTGATCCTTTTTTGAATCCCAGTCACAATAAAAAGCAGTGGTAAATGAATCATAGCTAAGCAGGGCTTTAATGCCTTTGGTTCAGTGTCCTGGTGGTAAACTGTAACAGCTGATATAAAATCATAGCTTTTTTATAAAGCAGAAAAATGTCACAGGAATAAAAACAACCTTCATGTTTATCTCTGCTGTGAAATGAGCCAAGGCTCTTAAATGTACACACATTAAAAGCAGATCAATGTTTTTACCATGAGTAAGGGAAACGTAACTCACAGTGAACATGGCACCTCGCTAGCAGCTCCAGGTCATCTGCATGATAGTAATCATAACCTGACGTTCCCAGCACTTCGAAGGGTAGGTAGCCAATTATAGGTGGGGCCCTGCAAGGATAAAATACATTTGTTAGTAAAGGCTGCAGCTGACACTTGCAGACTATAAAAGGCAGTGTTCAAACTACTGGAAAAACTGCCATTTGTATAGCCCAGCATAAGATGTCCTACTTTACCAGGAGCCATTGACCTGCTTTTACTAAAAAGAACGATGATGTGCAGTGCTTTAGAAATAAAGGCTATTCTTCATAAAGCTAGAAAAAAAATTCACCCAGGAAAATAAAATCACTTTATTTAATCTGCAGCTCAAAGTCAGGCTGGATGCACACTTTGCATTACAGAGAATGCATGCCATTTTGAACTTTTTGATGCTTCTTATAGGCATTTTTCTGCATATGTTTTTGTGCAATGATAGGCATCGTACATGCTTATCAATATGAGCTATGCTGCATTTCCCTACATAAATATAGCATGTTCTTGATGGAATAAAATTAAAATACCCCTATGCACTGCACTGCACTGTAGCACAAGTATGAAGAGGCCTGATTGATCTGTATGACAGTCCCATGTTTGTTGCATTATACAATGTATTGTAATACAAGGTTTGTGCAAAAACTTTTTGATATATATATGCTGTGCGTGTGTGTGTGTGTGTGTATATATATATATATATATATATATATATATATATATATATAACCAGTACAATGTAATAGTACCACTGCTATTTGTAATAAATAAACCAATTGAATTGTAAAAAAAATGTTATATAATGGACCCACCACAGACCGACTTGTTTTTGTTGTCTCCAGACTTGAATCTATCCATTAATGTCTACCAGTATGAGTTTTTCTAAAGCTATAAAGTCAGCAGCAATACTAATTTATTGCTGGTGTGAAAGGTAACAACATTTGGTGAGATGCATCCTCTTGGGCAATGAAGGAAGGGTACATACCGCCTGTTGGAGCTGAATGCCCAAAAACCACTAACTAAAAAGTTAAATGCTACAGTGGGCCTTAGTTACAAGGAATGACAGCATGTAAAGCTGAAATCTGCACAACATTGAATTTTACATATGACTGGATAAACCACCAAGTAAGGCTGGGTTCACACTATTGCAAATTGGATGCGGTTTCTCTGCATCCATTTCGCAATAGCAGGAGATTTTGACCTGCTCTCTATGGAGCCGGTTCACATATCTCTGCTGCGGCTTCGGTGCAAATTTGCACAGCAGCCCTGTGCATCTTTCGGTTTGTTTGAGGTCCGAATTCAGCCAAAAATTCTGGCAGAAATCGGACCTGAAACGGTGAATGGGGACGCAACGGACCTCTGCTGTGAGCCACATGTGAAGATAGTGTGAACCCAGCCTTAGAGAAATGTGTTGTTATGTTACATATACATTGTGACTTGCTATTTAGCATTGTTTGCTTCATCATTTGCCTTTTAGAATTTTGTCCCTACCCTGCCCTGTAGTTTGGTTTTCTCTGTGTTTTTTGTTTGACCCTTCGGCTGCTTTTACACTGCAGCCGCCTGAGCGTTAGCGGTAAAGGGCCGCTCATTTTAGAGGCGCTTTAACTCCCAAGAAGGGGTTAAGAGTGCCTTGTGGCGCTTCCGAAGAGGTTTTCATCCACTTTGGAAGTGCTGCTCATTCATTCCAATGGGTAGGGGCGGTCTGGGAGCGATGTATACACCGCTCCTTAACCGCCCCAAAGATGCTGCTTGCATGACTTTTCCTAACGTCCTGCAAGCACACCGCCCCAGTGTGAAAGCACTCAGGCTTTCACACTGGGGTGGCTGGGGTGGCAAGGAAGGCAGTTTTCAGACGCTATTTCTAGCGCTAAAATGCCTGAAAACTGCCTCAGTGTGAAAGGGGTCTTCCAGTAGTATGCCCTAGCCTTTGATCCATCCACATGTGTAACCGCTGATCTTTTGACCTGAATGCTCCCTGTTTGGAATATGTTTTGAATAAACAACAATCTTCAAGGTGTCGGCTTTCTGCCAACACTGCTGTAAAAGCTGCAGAGATCACGCTTTCAATGCTTAGACTGGGGAGGCAGAACATTCCTTCTTTACTCTGTAGCATGATTCTTTCAGGAGCTGTCTGTTTCTAGCAGTTTGCGATCTCTTTGGAGGGGGGGCAGCAAACAACCCCGGTGGGTTCGGGTCGCAGTGCCCTGCGCCCCGAGTCCACCCTTTTTTTAAGCCTATTAGAGTCTCTTGCTCTAATTACGTGCTTCACCCCCCCTCAAACCGTGCATCGGGACAATATCTCCCTGCCTGTCATTAGCGCAGCGCCGTGCCGACTTCCTGGCGGGCTCTGCACGTGGAGTGTGCATACACGCCGAAGCTTATCACTACTCTCCTGCTATGGGGGCTTACTTGCAGGCGCACTCCCAAGCCGGGCTGTGAGCATCCACAGACACACACAGCATGGCTCAGCCCCACCCCCTCCTCTTTGATTGTCAATAGCTGCTCTCAATCTGTCCTGTGAGAAGAGGAAGAGAGACTAACGCTGCTGCAGATTGGCACAGCACTGGATCCAGAGAGGGCTCAGGTAAGTGTTAAGGAGGGTGAGAAGGAACATGTACAGTAGTGGGACATTTTTTACTCTAATGAAGAGAATACCATTTATACTATCTCCTCTGTACTCGAAAATACAGGGACAACCCTTAACCTTACATGTAACTGACAGCAGATCTGAGCTCACTCATCTCCAGTCCTAGGAAACTTCTGACATTTAGCTGCAGTATCTGGGTGAGGAATCTGTAAATGGCAGAGACGTTGGTGGGCTGCCTTTGCCATAGCAAATTCTAGCTTTTACAACTCCAGTGTGCTGAGTTCAGAGCTATATAGAGCCGACAACACCTGTCGGTTTACTGTAATGGTGGCAAGTTCTGTATAACATTTAGGTTAGTCGGGAAGAGATAAGGGCAATAGACTAAGTTGGGAACAGGGTTTAGGAATCGGGATGGAATTGTCATTTTCATAAAGCAGCATGATGTCTTTTTTAAAAGCACTGATTTTAAGATGAAAAGTTCAGGAAGTATTGATTTATTTTCATAGAGTTCTTTGCTGCTCCTACTGAAGGTTTTAAAATGTGACATTAGCTTGCTTACAAAACTATAAAACAGTGGCCGTCAACTCCCATAATATAGGGTGCCTGACTTTAGAAATAAACTGCACATACCGTATATACTCGAGTATAAGCCGAGTTTTTTTTTCGAGTCACCTTTTTGCGCCTGATCTCCCAAAATTTGAGGACCTGGTACTGGGCAAACTTGCCACACACGTAGCCCCACGCTTCCTCTACAAGTGTGCAAAGTTTGTTGTCCGGGGGACCTACGACCGGGGAGCACCGATTTTTCTTTTTTTTTTTTCAATTTCTTTATTTATTTATCCAGCATACAAGAGAAATAACAAATAACAAATTTACGGACTCAGTTCAAACCAATGAGTACCCACCAGGTCTATTCAATATACAACCTTCCTCTTATCTTAAATACCACATATACCTAATTATATTGAAATATTCCCTCTCCTTTGGTTCTTCCCCTCCTAAATACCCAGACTCCCCCCCCTTTTCTCTCTTTTTTATTTTTCAAACCCGGGCACCCCTTCCATAGACTCCCATGTTAAACGTCAGTCTAGTCATGGGCACAGTGAGGCATGGACACAGTGAGGCATGGGCACACTGAGGCATGGGCACACTGAGGCATGGGCACACTGAGGCATGGGCACACTGAGGCATGGACACAATGAGGCATGGACACAATGAGGCATGGGCACAGTGAGGCATGGGCACAGTGAGGCATGGACACAGTGAGGCATGGACACAGTGAGGCATGCAGATGGACATCCTGGGCTTATACTCGAGTCAATACGTTTTCCTAGTTTTTTGTGGTAAAATTAGGTGCCTCGGCTTATATTCGGGTCGGCTTATACTCGAGTATATACGGTAATATTCAGTGAATAAAATGCTGTTACAGAAAGCTGTCAAAGACTGTAGACATGTAACAGGAGATGGTCAAAAACTGAAAATGTGCTGTACGGGTTGTTGGAGACTGGAGATACGCGTTATAAGATATTTACAGACTGGGGACTGTCAAGAGATACAAAATTATAATTTTTTACATGAGACTGCAAGAGATCACTGCTAATACTGCCCCTTTACAAATCGGTGCTCTAACATTGGTGCTCTCTACAGCTCTTTTTTTTTAATCAAATTTTTATTAGATTTTAAAGGTATTTTTTTTACAAAAGAGCACTGAGGTGTGCATTCTTTGCAGTATCACAGGATACATGCATGATACATGTATACAGTACATACCATATTGCATTTTCTTCAGTACCATCTTATTATCCATTCTCAAAAATTACTTACTAAAAGAATGCAAGTATATTTACCAGAAAAAAAACAGCAACGCATCCTCAAACACACGCGTACAAAAATAAAATCAAAAGAAATAGAGAGGAAAAAAAGCTCCCTTAAAAATTCCTTGTGCCACATTTGATGTTTCTTTTAACAAGATCTATTATAAAAGATCCAAATAAAGAAACATAACAAGAGAAACGGGAGAGTAAGAGAGTGTTAAAGAAATAAACCAAGTCATTCTAGAACCTATTCTAAAGAATATTTTTCTATCACTGGTATGAGTTAGCATAGACTAATGCCTGCAGAGGCCCCAAAGGAAGCACAATAAGTGTTAAAAGGCCGCATGCTGCTCCTGGGCCATAGGCCGGGGCGGACTGACCATTAGGGCTCTGCCCGAGGGCCCGGTGGGCCAGCAGGGGGCCCCATGAGAGTTCCCCTGTCTGTCCCAATCTTGGATTATCCCAGAGCCCAGTGCCGGAACAAGTCCCAGCACTGAGCTCCGGTAACTAGGCTGACAGTGGTTCGCTAGTGTCGGGCTGCGGGCAGTAAGTCAGGATATCATCTGTGCCCTGGTTCCCTCCCACAGTGATTCCCCTCTGTGGCAGCTGAGCCAACATCTCTCCCTCCTGAGCCTGCACACAGCTCACTGAGGATCCTCCTCCTCGGCTCCGAAGTACACAGACAGGAGGGGGAGGAGCCGGGGAGAAGAGATCTTACACTGCAGGAGCCGCGCTGATTCTGAGGTCTGTGTATAGTTTGTGGATAGGGGAGGGGGTTGGGGACAGGTAACACATGAAGTGATGGAAGAGGGGGTATAAGAAAAAATGTTCTGGGGAGGGGTCTTTGAGGGAAGAGGACATGTGCTAGTGGGGGGGTGGGATTTTCTAATTCCACCCCCCTTCCCCAAAGCAAAGAGTTGCCACTTTCTCCTCTCTGCCCCTATCCCAGGGGCCCCTCTGTGCCCCCATCCTAGGGGTCCCTCTCTGCTCCCATACCAGGAGTCCCTCTCTGCTCCCGTCCCAGGGATCCCTCTCTGCTCCCGTCCCAGGGATCCCTCTCTGCTCCCGTCCCAGGGATCCCTCTCTGCTCCCATCTCAGGGGCCCATCTCTGCCCCCATCCCATGGGCCTCTCTCTGCCCCCATCCCATGGGCCTCTCTCTGCCCCCATCCCAGGGGTCCCTCTCTGCCCCTGTACCAGGGATTCCTCTCTGCCCCCGTCCCAGGGGTCCCTCTCTGGCAGGGACACAGGGGGGGGCATGATCTCCTATTGCCCGGGGGCCCCATGAGTTGTCAGTCCGCCCCTGGCCGTTGGTTGGGTGCCATGGCTATAAGGTTTGATATTACAGTAAACACAAAAATGTGCATTTAAAAATGACTGCAATGATATACAGGCATGTGCTGTGTTCACAGTTTTTGTGAAAAACACAACAAATTATCTACCTTAAAGTGGTTCTAAAGGCTAATGTTTTTTTTTCCACCTTAATGCATTCTCTGCATTAAGGTAAAAAAACCTTCTGTGTGGCTGGACTTCTTCTTTAATTAGCTCCACTTTTGAATTTGGTGCATTCGATGTGAGACAATGTAAAAGTGGCGCATATTTAGAGCCGCTGTCAGAACCATGAGTGTCGCAAATGCTTCATTAATTTGATGCAATACACTAGCGAGGGATTAACGCCAAAAAATGGTGCTACAGCTTTATTGAATTCCCCCCATTATATTAATTTGCAAATTGTATTTCAATTATTTTCAGCCTACTTGAATTAGTTTGAACCATCTTGAAGTACTTAAACATACTTTATGAAGATCTCCATACATTTACTTCTTTCACTCTGTGACATATATTTACTACACACTGTGAGTAGGCACATTTCACACAGCCTGTCTTCTGAACTACAGAGGGGCTGACAAAAGGAGTTTCAGGAGGCGGAGTCAGTACAGGAAGCAAGGTACCATGGGATATGTAGTCCTTAGAGATTGAAAGTAAACAGCAGAGGAGAAGCTGCAAAGCATGCAGGAAATCCAAAAAGTTGTTGAAAGAGATCGCCAGCAGACAGGCGGCACTCACAACATGAAAGGTGATTTTACAAGTAAGCTTATACTAGATCGTCAAAAATAACTTTTGTAACGGGAGGGCCGGTGGAACCCAGAATCTCTTGGAAAGTATGAGCTTCAGCTCCCTATGCACCTCTTATGTCTAAATCACCCTGTGTCTATTAGGGGCACAGGGTGAGCAAGAAAATAATGGACATTAAGAATATGTCTTGGATTACTTAAAATGGGACAGTAATATTTATCCACAATATCTTCCAGGATATATGCCATATTAGAAAGAGTGACTGCTCTGCATCTCATTGTTGCTTGTGATGATTGACCCTGCAATTGTGTGAAGGTGTATTTGTGATAATGTTGATTGTGTCTTCTGAGCTACCAGACGGCAAGTCTAAAAGGTCATGTCTCTGAGTCATCAGCTACTGTAAGGGATTAGTTAATTAGCTCATGTTAATTTATGTCTCTGTGTATTGCTAGAGTAATGTGAGCAGAATGTAGGACCCTCCTCTTTTGGTGTATATAAGAGCCTGTATTCCTCAATAAAGATATATTCCTGCTTGAACCTCAACATAGAGCTTCGTCTCGTATTTGGGGGAGAATTATTCGTATGGGGTCTTGTTCGCCTGACTGGAGTGTCGGTAGCTACCTTGTGTTCGGGAATGGAAAATCCTAAATGACGTTAACCCCTTTCATACTCGGGGTGTCGTTACAACTATTGTTTGTATTGTTACAATTCTGATGTTACAAAATGGGAGTGTATGCTGTGACCATAGAACTCCCTTAATACAGGTTGATTTAACCCATAAATACTCTTAAAGCCAAACTTTACACAGAAATGTTTTTTAGTGTTGAGTGGGAAACAGTTACAATTTATGTTGGGTTTTTATTTCTGTGTGTGACAGTATTGGGGAAAATTCCCTCACATCTCGTCCTCTTGACTACTGTACAAGAAGTAGGAATTGTGGTTGTCACTGAGGCAGGAGGGCACATACAGCAATAAAATCATTGTTTAACCCTTTCTTATGCTAATAAAATTTTGTTTTTGACTTTGTCTCCATTGGGGAGATTTCTCCTCACTCCCTGAGGCTCTAACTATTCCCCAGTCTATACACAATGAAATATAAATAAAATGTTTTGGCTGGAGTTAAGCTTTGAATACAATAGCTTTTCTGTCAAATTCCAGAGTTGTCAGTCTGCCAGCCCAGACCTGCCATGCTGGACCATTCTGAAGACCCTCTAATTCGTAATCCGTACGATGTACAAAACCAGCTGCAGCAGACTACCTCCTCCCACATACTACTATCAATGTCTAGATCACTGAATTTAAATGGCTTGCTTAAACACGTATTTAGGGAAAAGGTTGCTAAATGTTAACACTATACCAAGAGATGTATGTTTTCTCTAGAATAAACCTGTAATGAGAGAAAAATAGAGCTGCCATTACTGACCTTCATTAACAATTGATAATTGTCTGGCTGTTAATCTGAACAACTACCTTCATAATGTTCTGAGTCACTGACCTGGAATAATTACCCATGTCAGGAAAGAAGCCTTTACCTGCATACATGTTCTGATGCAATGACTCAATGTACTTAAACATAAATGTCAGAAGGTCAGCCATTTTCAGAAGCAAGGGTCAGCAATAGCAGCTTTTCTTTATGAACAGACTGGGAACAAGTAGCACTACTAGTCCACGTGAACAAATCACTCCAGTTTTTAGCTGTCTCAATGTTGTCCAATTCTCCTAATCTCCTATAATTATCTACTGTCCTAGCTAGAAGTTCCCAAACAATACCTGGATAGTGGGGACAATCTTTTCTTCTGAAAATTCTAGCTGGCTGGTTATGCTAATTCAGTTACTCATTTTATTACCTGGAACAGATATGCAAATCTATTGTTCTGACTTCACTTGCTCCATACTTGGTCCCAGGGCTTTTTTTCAGAGGGAACGCAGGGGAACGTGGATCCGGCACCTCCAGCACTCAATGTATGTAATGGCAAGGAGTGCTGAGGTGTGTTGGAGGGTCTATTCATGCTGGCTGCTGGGGGATGTATTGTTGCTGAAGGGTATCTATTTTTGCATGGCAGTCTATTGTTGCTGGGGAGGTCTATTGTTGCTGGCAAGGATCTCTTGTTTCTGGGGAGTCAATTGTTGCTGGAAGAGATCTACTGTTGAGGGAGGGAGTCTACTGTTGCTGGCTGCTGGACAGTCTATTGATGCTGGCTGCTGGGGTGGTATTTTGATACTTGGCTCTGTATTCTCTAGAAGAGGTTCTACTGGGAGGTGGGTAGGAGGTGTAATCAAGTAACGATGGATAGGGGTGGCTCAGAAGGGGGAAGTTACTGCACCTATTCTCTGAGAAAAAAGCCCTGCTTGTTCCAAGTCAGGAGTTTAAGTCAGAGACAAGCAGATAATCAGCATTTTCAGAAGACATCAGCACTGGTAGCCTACCATGTCAGCATACATCACCAATACAAATATCAGCCATAAACTTAGTGCAGGGATCCTTTAAAAGTTTTATATTAAATGTATAGATATATTGTTTATTTAATTTAAGCTATGAACTAATAACCCTCCTCTTCTCCAGCTTTTTAATATTAACAATAATGGAGAAGCAGCAGAACAAGTGCTTTGTAGGAGTAGAGGGCCTAGTGCTCCCTGCAAAGCTATATCTTTATACATTTATAATTCGTACAAAAAAAAGGCAGTTTAGGAAGAATCAATATGTATGCTAAACTTTGACCAAGATAAATATTTCTGTCTACTTATGTGAAGTCCCCCACATGGACCAGTTAAAATACAAAAACAAATCATAGCTACGTATCTGGTTTATGCAGGTAAATCTCAGAAGATTTAATCCCTATGCTAATCCCAAACCAAAGACTAAACGCATCAACTAACCAGTAATTTAATCTACAGGAGGATTATGTCTCACATACTACCAGTTTAGGAGCACATTTAAAATGCACAATATACTGATTGCATATAAAGTTTAGGAATGTAATGAAAATGTGAAATACTATTAACAGGCATACTGGTGGTTCATACTGCAGAACTAAACATAATTAGCTTCATTCAAAAAGGAATAATGGCAATTAATTGAAACCAACATGTATTCAGACTATGACAGGGCAATAAAAGAGGATTCTGTGTGGCTGCTATAGGTTATTGAAGAAGAGCATCTAAAGGGGATTGCAAATCCTCAAATATCCTTATCTTCTGTTCCACCTTCACCAGCAGCTTTTATTGGTCTAAGGTCCACTAAAGTTTGCTTCAGGTAATTAAATAATCTCCAGATTACCACTGTCAAGTTTCAGTGTGGCTTTGTAGCAGCTATTAGATGGAGGTGGCAAGTGGGGCTAAAGCTGTTCTGTGGTTTCTAACCAAGCTTTGTCAACAGAAAACTAGTTCATTGACAGTATTGATTTCAGTGGCTTTCTGGGGTCTTTATCACACCAGAAAAATTCAACGCGATCAAAGCTCTTAAGCTGATTGGCAACACTGGTGAGAGCTAAAGTAAATTTCCCCCTACCATCTACCAAAAGTATTTTCTTAATGTTTTTCTCCTTGATAAACAGGATAAAAGTTTAATGCCGCGTACACACGACCGTTATTCATATCATGCAAAAAAACAATGTTTTTCTCGTCATGATTCCTCTCAAGCCTGCCTTGCATACACACGTTCATGAAAAAAAAACGCTCGAGCAAAGCGCAGTGACGTACAACGCGTACGACGGCACTATAAAGGGGAAGTTCCATTAGAATGGCGCCACCCTTTGGGCTGCATTTGCTGATCCTCGTGTTAGTAAAGTTTGGTGAGAGACGATTCGCGCTTTTCAGCCTCGTGCTTTTCAGTCTGTTACAGCGTGACAAATGTGCTATCTCCATTCTGAACGCTAGTTTTACCAGAACGAGCGCTCCCGTCTCATACTTGATTCTGAGCATGCGCATTTTTTTCCCCTCGTAAAAGCGTGCACACGACCGTTTTTCACAACGTGAAAAAGAACGACGTGAAAATCGACGAGAAAAAATAGAGCAGGTTCTAATTTTTTTCGGGCAGTTTTCTCGTCGAGAAAAATGCTATGGAGCATACACACGACCGTTTTTCACGACCAATCTAAAAAACAGAATTTTTCTCGTCATGAAAAACGGTCGTGTGTACGCGGCATAATAGTTTAAAAGTTTGTGAATACATTAAGCTTTGAAATTTGAAAACATTATATTTAGCCATGGAAGTGTTTTCCAGGAGCCAGGAGCTTCTTAGGAGTTTTACTAGAATTGAACTAGGAGTGGGCAGCAAGTCTGACCCATAATGCCAGTGAGAGTAAATCTAACAGTTGGCATGGAATTATCTTAAAATCTAACAAAAAGTGCTGCCATTTGTGACAGACCTACATGGTCAACTCGTTCATGGCCCTCTTAAAATTAAGGAGGTATGAAAACGATGAGGAGGAAACCTTGAAATAAGCCAACAACTCATACATAGCCAAGAACAGCTAAAATAGTGGATGGGGCTGTTACCCAGAAACAACTCTAGTACAATCAAAAGTCAGGCACGACAGGGCTCTGGGGGAATTCCAAGATCTTATATTTGGTTTAGCTAGTTTTCCTGCATTCCTGGCAATGAAAAGGTTAAAGAATAGTTTCATGCTGAAACTATCTTACATGAAAAACCAGAGATCAGCACAACTTTAATAATATTAATTGTCATAGTTGCAATGTTATAGATATATATATATTCAGGGCTTTTTTTCTCAGAAAATAGGTGCAGGAACTAAACTAAGAACCCCCACCCAAAAAAAAACTCCCCCCAGGGGTGCGCTACGTACAGAGTTCGGTGTGCACTTGGTACATATTACAGAGTTTAGGGATGTGCTACATGCAGAGTTCAGGGCTGTGCTATGTACATAGTGCAGAGTTTGGGGGCTCGCTGCATACAGAGTGCAGAGTTTAGGGGTGTGTCACACACAGAGTGCAGAGTTCAGGATTCTTCCACAGCTCCCCCTTCACTTCACCCATATCCCCCCTCTCCACATATCTTACTTTTGTTGCTGTAATAAGCTGAAACACCCAATCGGCTCTAGTACCTCTCCACACACTGTAGGTGACTCCTCCTCTCTCACTTGCAGGGAGATCATCTAGTGGGGGTGTCAGCATCCGCAATGCATTTCGGCACCTGCAGCTCTCTTGTTCCCATTCTGCATTTAGTGGGAGCTGCTGAGGAGATCAGATGTGTGGGAGCCATTGGGAGACAAGCTATCCCTGGTAAACACAGAAGCCAGACTTCTGTGTTTACCAGTGATAGTGGTGAGCAGGGAGCAGAGTGCCTGAGCCAGTGGTGGTGGAACCGAGTTCCACCAAGTTCCAGATGAAAAAAAGCCCTGTATATACTGTATATATAATGCTCTTTGGAAATAGGTGGAATCACAGATGATAGCAACATCATTCCAGTTTTCCTGATATGCTTTAGTTGTACACCTTCTGTTAGTTACCTAGGTGGCATAATTTACGACATTTCTTACTACCTGTCCCAGGGACAAAAGGGTAGGGATGGGGGGGGGGAAGACTAGAACCTCTGTCAGCCTCTATTTGCTCTTCAAATAGACTGGAGTCAAGGTGCTGGATGTTAGGTAATTAGACTGAGATTAGTAATATTTATTGATTGTATCTAGTCAATGGCACTTGAAGGCTCTGTTTAAATGGCTCTTATATATCAAGTCAATGCAATAGTACCCAGGATGGAACACTATGGTAAAAAAGTAGATAATGATAGCGCTACACCAATAGTCATTAGAGTCAAAAATCAATATTCCTTCATTCAAAAACAGGATTTAACATCCACAATGTCTAAGGGAGTTAATAATTGTTCTTCATCAGGGCTTGAAATGGTGCGTATAAAAGAGGACTAGACTCATTAAAAATTAAAGTTCACTGGTTGTTTTAAATGTTAAGAACACAGCATCTGTAAGCACATGTTTGCTTTAAATTTAGAACAACCTGCATACTTATTTTCTTGATGAGCACAGGGTCCAGTTGTCTTTGTATATGCAGCTTTTAAAGCCCTGCTAAAGGGGCACTGTTTTTAACCCCAGGAAAACATTAGTTGTTTTATCATCCTTTTTGCTTTTTTTTAAAAGGTGTTTATTTAGATTTTACAGAATAAAACAAAAACAAGAGAGAGAACAACTCTGACACTCAATATACATAGGAGGAATGTAGATCATTTCCATTACTCTTGCATAAACAGTGTGTGTGGGATACCCAAACACTAGTAAATCAGACGTCCACCCTGCTCTTGTACACAAAAAAGTAGAGAACCCCAGGGTTGAGAGCATTATAAGCAGGATTATAAAAATACGCAGTGCCCAAAAAGGAAAACTAACTACATCCACACGTACACGTCCACATTCATACCAAAACCACATACATTCCGTATACAGCAGCGCCATGGTCCCTACCAAACTCCAACTTGGATGATAAACCAGAGTGAAACAGTGCAAAGCAAAATTAACAATGGCCATTTGTGCATGCCACACCAATTTACATCAGTGGAGAGAACCCGATTAAGTTAGCTGTGATGATAAGACATCTCCCCAAAAAGCATCAGAGACATCCAACCATGGATACCATTTCTTGGTAAATATCTTAGGTCATGCCCTACTTTAATATATTAGTTTGAATTTGGTTAGATCATCACCATGAACGTTACAAAAGAAAGCATGAGCTGTTAGAGGGCCAGCTTCCTTCCAGTGTAATAAGATAGCTTTACGGGCATAGAATAACAATATACGTAGCAGAGTCCTAGCATGTGTCCGGGGGGGGGGGGGGACAAAATCATTGAGAACACCTAAAAGTCCAACTTCTGGGGTTGTGGTATTGGAAGATTAAGCTTGTGCTCAAAGAAACTAAATAGATCCTTCCATAAGGACGATAGGCCAGGGTAGTTCCAGGACATATGAAAAAAATTTGCAGCAACAAGATCACATCTAGAACAAGCAGTATCCGAACCCAATCCCATACGAACCAGCTTGGCTGCAGTATAGTGTGAGTGGTGGACAAACTTAAATTGAATTAACTGATCAGCCGTGCTGATTAGATTCTGAAAGCAAACCTCTGTAGCCTCTTCCCAGTCCTCCTCAGAGAGCTCAGACAGCAGCAATAGCCATTTGTGATGAGAATTCTGAAAAGGGTCAGCCCCCATCAACTGAAGACGACCATAGATGGTCGTCACCAGTTTGGAGATTTCGGGGTACGCCAAGAGGTCTTTAATGGAAGATTCCATGACCTCGATGGTCAAAGACCCAAACTGTGTCTGAATGGCATGCCGCAAGAGATATTTGAAAAATAATTTATTATCAATGCCATATCTATGTCTAAAGCCCTGTACACACGATCGGTTTTACCGATGAAAACAGTCCGATGGACTTTTTTCATCGGACAAACCGATCGTGTATGGGACCCATCGGTCTTTTTTCCATCGGCTTTAAAAAATAGAACATGTTTAAAAATTTTCCGATGGATCAAAAACCGATAGCAAATTCCGATCGTCTATGGGCAAGTCCATCGGATAAAAAACCCACGCATGCTCAGAATCAAGTCGATGCATGCTCAGAAGCATTGAACTTCATTTTTCTCGGCTCAACGGAGTGTTTTACGTCACCACGTTTGGAACGGTCGGTTTTTTGACTGATGGTGTGTAGGCAAGACTGATGGAAGTCAGCTTCATCGGATTTCCGATGGACAAAACCATCGGATTAGAATCCATAGGATATCCGATCGTGTGTATGAGGCTTTAGTGTTTCAAAGGACACAAAAATGTTATCATCATGTTATCTCTCATGTGAGAGAGGTGAGTAATACCAAGATGACCCCATCAGGTTGAGTCTGGGTGACCATATCATCTTTTTTGTTAATGAAAAGAATATTGATTTGGACTCGAAAGACAAATGGTGTGGTGCTTTTACTATATACTTTCTTTACCAGAGCTTTTAACTGCTATCTGTTTCCCAATTATGAAGAGCTATTTTTTTAAACCAATAAAGAGCTCTAATTTTATCACAATAAACAAATGTGGCATTTTGGAGCCACATAAGAATGCCTTGTTCAAGCCAAGAGTAACATAAGAAAAACACAAGCAATAAATCCAGTGGCCTGTACAGTGACTCATTCCAAAATAAAATACAAATGATCATTACCAAGTATAAACAAATAACCCAGTAGCAAAGTGATTAACAAAATCCAGTTAAAAATCACTGACCTTTCCCATGCTAGCAGCACAGCAAAATGTGAAGATTTCCCCTTACTTTTTATGGAGACAACATGGTCACCGGGACTGGAATTGGGACAAAATCTCCCCAATGAGGACTTTGGCAGCAATACAAATATACACAGTGGAATTGGGCTTTAAAACGTACCTTTTTTCAATCTGAATCCAATTTAATTTCTTACAATAATAGCAACAGTACTCAGCTTTCCTAGAATCCTCCACCCTACACCTGTAATTGTCACACTGCCTCTCCCATATGACAGAATACAGCTTGAGGTTTAAATTACAGGCAGCCTGCTGTATGTAATTCCAGCATTCCCAGCAGTGTCTGTAGATGTATAGGACTAGGAGTTTTAAACTTTTGTTTTAATTTTTGAAAGTTAACTACTGTCTGAATGGATATTACTAGACGGATAGTACTACAATCTATTCAGTTTTTAGGTTATTAAATATGACATTTGATTTATAATATGAGCCAAGATCCCATTACATTTCTTCATTATTAACAACACCCGTCATACACACAAGAGCCTTAAACCTATGGCACATGGCACATGGCTCTGGTAGGGGTGGTCAACTCTGCCACCACTGGTGCTATAAGAATGAAAATTATGTTTGCTAAAATTTCAAACAAATTTCTTATGCAAACATAACTTGTAAGTACAAGTATAAAAAAAGGATCATTTACCTGTGGTCCAAGAATAGGAATTTCCATTCTAAACTGTGTCTTGATGTGAATTCTTCACAAGGCTCCTCAATATTGCACAGTTCCTGCACACATAAAACAAAAATGATATAGTTATCACTGTGTGACTATATGGCTTGAGATCTCATAGCGATAGTTGCCGGAATCCATTGTAACCTTTCTATTTAGATTTTAGGGATGAAGATGTAGATTATGCATCAACACCGTGGCTTAAAGTGTTACTAAACCCACAACAGTAAAATCAGTCTGTATATTCAGTACATAATTCTTGTTATACTGTGGGACCTAAGGGGTTAATCCTCTGCATTGTAAAAAAGACTGTTTGATTCTGTCTTCTCTGATCTTCCACTGTTCCCAATCCATCTGCTGATAGTACAGAGCCTTGGGGGCACTCTGCACAGGCTAAGTTTGGTGTGTATTGCTAGAGAGTTTATTTTTGTAAGGGTGCATGTAAACCGCACAGGGCCAATCAGCACTGTCCAGACAGAGGGTCAGAGGTCCTGCAGCCTCATAGGACAATCAGAGTAGAATTAAAACTTCTCCTACAAGCTTTAACCAGACCCTCATAGAAGTCACAAGACTGCTATATACTGCTGACGAGAAATGGTATTTAGCAGTTTATATTTACTAAAATAATTGCATTTCCATGTTCTGTTTACTGTGGGAGACCAAATATAATGAATGTACGGTCCTGGGTTTAGTAACACATTACTACATGCCACTATGATCAGGACTTTACACAAATTAAAAACTAGGCTTGTGCAATTCATTACGTAACGAATCGAAATTCGTCCGAATTTAGCAACTTTCGGACATTCGGAAGCATTCGAATTTCCGAACAAAGCAATTATGAATAAAACCGAATCCGAAATAAATTATACCGCAAATAGCGAATGCCCGAATGTCTTCGGCATAATTCGTTATGAAAAAAGTTACGAATGTACGAATCCATACGAAGCACAATAACACTCTGCTCTGATCTCTGCTTCTCCCTCACTGTGCTGAACTCCCTCTCAAAATGGTGTACAGGGGCGGAGGCTATAGCTGCATGTAAAAAACGAAAGTAAAATACGAGATTTCTAATCCATTCGAAGCACAATAACACTCTGCTCTGCTCTCTGCTTCTCCCTCACCGTGCTGAACTCCCTCTCAAAATGGTGTACAGGGGCGGAGGGTATAGCCGCATGTAAAAAACGAAAGTAAAATACGAGATTTCGAATCGTTACAAATAACCGCTATGTATTTAGAAAAGTACAAATCCATTCGAAGCACATTAGGCATAATAGGCAGCGTCATTGTTAGAGAGACACAGAAAATTACGAATCAACGAACCCAAAAAAAGTTACGAAAGTAGGAGTTGTGTCCAGAATCAACGAAAAACAATGTACCCCACCGAAAGTACAAATTATAAATCAACTAAGAATTCAACGAAAAATGTCGCTTGCGAAAATACGAATTAGTCCGAACACGAAAAATCCCGTCTAGCAAAATTACGAATGATTACGAATCAACAGGACCGAAAAGAAACGAACCGAAACTAAACAAATTTTTCCGCTGTACACAAGAAACGAACAGAAAGTATTTTTTTTTTCCATTGTGCACAAGTCTATTAAAAACTATAGGTAAGAATGAAAATGCATCTTGGTTCATAGGTGATTGGAGACACCACCTCTGCCCAGCAGTTTATAAAAAAAAGCAATGGATAAAGGCAGCACAATTGTTTATAAGAGTAACCTGTGTATTATTATGATTAGCTATAGAAAGTAGTAAGTAATCCATATTGTTAAAAAGTTACTGCACTCACCTTGAGAAATTGCGGAGTAACAAGCCGCACTGTGGCTACAAGACATATCTGTTCTTCACTGGTTGACCGAAATGCCCTTGCAACAGCTGACTCAAAACCATTATATGAAGATGTAGGCACTGTAACAAGATTGGACAGGTCACCACATCAGCAAAAGTTAAGATTAGATCTTTCATTCTGTTCAGAGTACAGTGTTTCTGCCGTCAGCAGGTCAGGTGCACATATAACATAGCATGATCTTATCATGGTTAACACTAATTGGGGGGTATTTACTAAAGGCAAATCCACTTTTCACTACAAGTGCAAACTGTAGTAATTGGCATAGCATAAAGACCCCATATTGTATTGACATGATGCAAAGGCTAAATGATTACTTGGGAACCCCCAGGGTAATGTGGGATGGTTTGGATTTAAATGGAGTATTTTCCTTGATCACGGATATTGCTGTATGTATTATAGTGATTTTGCTCCTGGTATTATTTCTGTGTGCCTGTTTTGGGTTTGTTATGCGGAGAAGTCAGCCACCTTTGTCACCTTTGTGTCTGAAAGAGGAGATTGTAGTAATTGGCATAGCATAAAGACCCCATTATCTGATATGGGGTCATATATTTCAGCTTGAACCCACTGGTTAAAGGAATTAACTAGTTGGGTTAAGTCTTTTTGCATACAGTGGCAAATTCTGCAAAAGCATGCATATTGCAAGAACAGTATACTTTGCAGATGTGCTATTTCTATATAGAGCCCTTGAGGTGTTAGAATATCTCAGGCCACATTCCTGTGTACTGTCTAAACAGACATTGGGACAGGGAAGTGGAAACTCATGGTCATGAGTCATACAGTCATATGGTGTGGCTACTAATAACGAAACTATGTTCAGCCATCTTGAGAGGGGCGGATCGTCCATGTGTATAATGGTATAATAATATGGAAATGTACACCCATGTATTAACCACGCCCCCTTCCCTATCTATGATTGAATGATTGTCCCCACTATAAATGCCCTGTTCCCACCTTTTATTAAACAGATAACATTTGGATACAACCACTGCCTCGTTTTTTTCCTTTGTCCAATTAGAAGTTATCTCTTCAGTACTGAACGGGTCTTGTAAGTGTGGTAATTGCTGTGATTAGCCCCAGGGTGGTTTGTCAGGTACTTCAGGTACCATTTGTATTTCCTTCACAAACTACAAGTGTAAAGTGCACTTGAAATTGCAATGAAAGTGCACTTGGAAGTACAGTCGCTGTAGATCCGAGGGGGACATGCAAGGAAAATAAAAAACAGCATTTTTGCTTGCATATGATTGGATGACAAAATCAGCAGAGCTTCCCCTCATTTCAGATCTACCCCTCAGATTTACAGCGACTGCACTTCCAAGTGCACTTTCAGTGCAATTTCAAGTGCACTTTGCACTTGTAGTGCAAAGTGGATTTGTCTTTTGTAAATAACCCCCATTGTGCCTACACACATAATACACAAAAAAATTAATACAACTGTAACGTTCTGTATATCATTTTGTGTATTCTAATGCATGTGTCAGTTATATATTTGCTGGCATGGCATTTGACCACATACAAAGAAAATGTGGCACAGGTGTCATAAGGTTAATCCCTTTTTTCTATGAAATTGCATGTAAATGGCAGTCAAATCTCCATGGAAAAAAAAGACAAAAATGTATTCTCTCATTGTAAACAGGGTACAACATTTTTTTTACCATTTGTGTCCCATTGAAGAGAACTACATTTAAGCCTCGTACACACGACCGGTTTTCTCGACAAGAAAACTGCTGGGAGAGCTTTTTGCAGAGAAAAACGTTCGTGTGTATGGTTTCTCGTCGGAAAAACTGCCTGGAATCTCAACGAGAAAAATAGAGAACCTGCCGAGAAAACTGGTCTTCTGTATGCTTACCTGTTCCACGGTAAACCCGCGCATGCTCGAAAAGACTTTGATGCATGCTCGGTAGCATACAAGGTTAGTGTGGGGTGTAGCAAGATAGCGGCGGCGGCGGCATCGAATGACGTCACCGCGTTCTTGCCATTCAAAAGAACGGCGGTTCTTTTGAATGGCCGTCAGTACACAGGGCTTGGCAAGACAAGCTTGCCAGGAATCCCGTTCGAGAAAACCAACGTTTTTTTTTCCGACGGGATTCCCGCCCGTGTTTACAGGGTTTTACACTCCATTCTTTAGACACAACAAGAAGCTGACATTTTTTAAAAGTGAGGGAAATCCCCATTCATTTAAACAGCTGTTACTGGAGCAAGTGTTCCCATAACAAAACTTCCACTCCATTCCTGTTATTTCTAATGCCTCACAATGAATGATAGAGAATAAACTGAGTAATCAGTTTGGTAAGCTCAACCATGTCCATCCTCAAGCCCAAAATTATTTTAGCATGTGTATGTGTGTGTCTGTGCATGGTGTACAACAGTGGTTCTCAACCCTGTCCTCAAGTACCCCCAACAGGCCATGTTTACAGGTTTTCCTTTATCTTGCACAGGTGCTTTAAATCAGAGTCAATGGCTTGGTATTTTGAGAGAAAGAGAATAGAAATTCCCAAAACATGGCCTGTTGGGGGTACTTGAAGACAGGGTTGAGAACCACTGGTGTAAAAGACAGCTTACAAACAGCAAATTAGATATTTTGCTGTCTAAGAGCTCATTACTAGAGCCATGATGCTGATAAAGTATATGTATGCATCCAACAGACACAGGTTGACATTAAAAATGCAGCCTTTGAATCACTCGGATACTGGCTTTTATTTACTATAAGAATGGTGTTATGTGCATAACACTCACTTTTCATTGCATTGCTCAATGTAAGTGATTGTTTACTTTGTGGGGAGCTTCAGTATTCAGCATTGGATGTAACATATCATAAAAACTGTACTAGAAATAAATTGAATGCAAATACGTGTTTTACATATTACATCAGTCAAAATGTATACAATTGGAATAGTGGTGCTAGCAATGCAATAAGCAGATGTTGTTTGCCTGTCTGTTGGTAATCTACAATTACCAACTCAACTCCATGAACCCGAATGGGATGAAGGACTAAAGAAGCCCTCTAACAAAGCAGCTATGCAGTCGTGCTCTTATAATGAGCTGTTTTCCACTCTTGTCAAATTAGCACAATGGCAGAATTAGTCACAATGACATTAGGAATAGTGACATTAGTCATGGTTACAATACTCAGCATCTAATTAACACATTTAATGTGTATAGATAATATATAAGAGCTTGTTATTGCTGCATAAAGTTGACTGTAAGGATAACAATCCATAACATTTTGAGAAAGGTTACAAAGCTGCTGTCACATATTTTATTTACTGCAATTATGCTCAAATGTAGGTGGAGCAAGTCACCAGTACATAATGATGTTGGAAACTTTGTACACAAGGGATTTGTGGAATGTTTTCCAGTCTTAAGGTGCGTAGAACATGGGTTAAAAGTAGAATAGATGAGTATTTTATGGATCAGAAGTATTATTGTATGGATGGACCAATATAAAGGCTCTTAGTTCCTCCATTCAATAGGGTACATAGCAGTTATAAAGAAAACATCTAAAGTATAATCTTTCCTATTGGATAGATAAACTAGCTGACCAAACAGAGCACACAGGCTACACCATGAGAATTTTGAAAGAATACGTGGTCCAGTACATTAACTACAATTCTAAATGTTGAATGTAGGGATAGCATTGCTCCTCTGCGTGATGGTAGACCCACAACTCTTGCAGACCTTAAGCCATGCAGATACCAGCAAGTATTGCTGGTGTGGCAGCCTGATGAAGACTGCACATTAGATCATGTTACTGCATACATAATACATCTAATAATTGCATTAGAATATTGTATGATTGTATCACACAAGTGGATGAGGTGGATGAGGTGAATTGCAGGGCAGGAGGAAAATGTGTGATTTTGCAATAAATCCATTAACGTACACAAATCTATACAGTAAACTTGTTAAGCCTTATTTTAAAACAGAAAAATCAGAATGCCCAATCTTAAGACCAATAGAAACACTTGTTGTTTGCTAAAGAAAAAAAAAATATTTATTTCTAGTTTTGGACAATGAAAAGATGAAGGGTTATATTAAGTATATCTTCCAATCATGACAATAGTTCTAGTGACAATTGCAATTTCCCTTCATTTCTAGAAAAAAAAAAAAAAATCTATTTATTTCCTTTAGTGTTTCCGAATGAGGAAAATCTCCTCGATGAGGATACAGGAAGCAGTAAAAATCTTACTTTCAACCTTTCCTTAATCCAAAGCAAAAAAAATGTCTGGAGTTACACTTTAGGCAAAGCTACATTCTAGCAGATTGTAAGTAAGCATTGGCACAGTCATATTCCAAAAGCTTGTGTAGGTCACCAGCGGATATACAAGTAAGTATTATTATTTATTTACAGACTGCCCCTTTACAAAAAAATCAAAAATTTGCTTCTAAGTCACTTTAAGGACAATCGACTGAAACAGGTCTCAAGCCTCGTACACACGTTTTCTCAGCAAGAAACAACAAGAAAACTGCTGGGAGAGCTTTCTTGCAGAGAAAACGTTTGTGTGTATGGTTTCTTGATGAACCTGCTCTCTATTTTCTCGTCAGGATTCTCGTTTTTCTCGTTGGGATTCTCGTCGGCCTGTTTCCCAATGAGAAAACTGGTCGTGTGTATGCTTTTCCGAGTCTTAAAAAAACGCGCATGCTCAGAATCAAGTATGAGACGGGAGCGCTCCTTCTGGTAAAACTAGCGTTCGTAATGGAGATAGTACATTCGTCACGCTGTAACGAACTGAAAGCACGAAGACTGAAAAGCGCGAATAGTCTCTCCCCAACATTTACTAACGCGCGTTAACACGAGATCAGCAAAAGCAGCCCAAGGGGTGGCGCCATTGGAATCAAACTTCCCCTTTATACTGCCGTCGTACGTGTTGTACGTCACCGCGCTTTACAACGACGAGATTTTTAATTGACAGTGTGTATGCAAGGAAAGCTTGACAAGAATCCCATCAAGCTTGACAAGAATCTCATCGCGAAAACCAACGTTTTTTTTTACGACGGGATTCTCGGCCGTGTGTACGAGGCTTAAGGGTATCTCTCAGATACTGACTGTTGCCTCTAAGCTGATGAGGTTAGGGACTAGTTTGTTAAAAATTTAAATACCCCTTTAAAAAGTAAATACATTCTAACCAAAATTTTCATAAAATATAGCAAAGTTTTAAAGGCATTTAAAAAATACTTACCGTGGGTAAAAAACTTAAAATCTACAACAAATTTTACATATTCATAAGTGGGAGGTTCATTTGGGTCAAGACTCCCTCTTGCTAAATGACAGCAAAACTCCACTTGTTTTTCGCCTAAAAATAAATAAAAAATAAAAAATTGGTTAATAAACTGTAAGGGAATACAAGAATACGAAAAAATATCAACATGAATGTATAATGTATTTTAATAAAGTGAAGCCCTCCGAAATTGTGTCAATATGAAGAATCAGAACAAGCTGGCCAACTCTATATTAATAGTAAACTGTATTATAGCTCAAAATTCTCTTTTTTTTTTTTTTTTAAATGTTTCAGAGCAGAATGTATAAATATAACTTCACATTATTTTAGAATGCAGACTGCAGGATCATCTTCCAATAAGAGATGAATGCTCCAATCTATTAAGAGAATAGCCTCTAGCTGTACCATTTGGCAGGAACAGTATCCTTTTCTGAGCAATTGTGTCTGAATAAATAGTCTAGAATAACCATCCTCTTTGTTTTCTAAAAGCTGACAAATGAACTGTCAAGTAACTTTGTAATGTCCTTTGTAATGTCTATTACAGACTATTCCTAGCCAAACCAATCAAAGATCCTTCACTGCAGCAAACCCTACTTTTTTTTATATGTAAATTACTATCTTAATTGTACAGTCCTATTGAAATCCGATGAAAAACAGAAATATTTTTCTGGGTAGGTTGTTCTGTAAACGTTATTTTACCTTTATCTTTATTTATTTTTTCTTAAATTATTTTTTTTACCATCACTGTATATTTCCATATAAATAAAATTTGATTTGGGCTGGTTACAGGGGGGTACCTTAGTGGAGGATACATGGGGTCTGGGTAATGACTTGTAAAATATGTAGTGGATATGACTCCCTACGTACCCAACATATGTTCAGTCATATAAGATGTATAACAGTCCATATGATGTAACACAGGTTTTATGTTGTTGTATGGTGGGTTAAGATTGTAAAGTATTTACTGTATGCCTCTGTACCATACCCTTTGATTAAATAAAACATTTGGAAAAAAAGAAAAATTATCTTATGAAACAGTTATAAATGGTGTTGCCTACCTCTAAAATCTTTTTTTTCTATGCAGCTAGATGATGATCATTCTACTCTTTGTTGTGAAACAAAGAAAATTGACCCCTTGTGGGACGGGACTTTGAAGGTGACAAGAACACCAATGTTATAAAAATATAAATTTTATTACAAAGATATGAATACAATACAGTAAAATTTGTGCAGAACGGCGACAGATGAGAAATCGCACACACTGTGAGTTGCCGATTAGAGGGGGAATTTCCCTTATTGAAGGATATTGCCAGAGTCTGCAAGCCACTACAGTGTGATCATACACATCCCTTTCTAAAACTGATACCAGTAAGATTTCAGGTGTAACACCAGTTGATGTCTCATAACCGTGGCCCCCTGTGAAGGTGGACTTCTGTAGGGTCACCCTCTGCTTTTGGGGGTAGCCATTTCCATCTTGCCGAGCCGGTTTCTCTTTTTCAACTACTGACCCACTGTAGGTATTTTTGCTGTTACCCCAATGAATAAAGTCACAAGACATTATCCGATAAATGATACCAACGCAGCTCTTTCTGTATAAGCCCCTGAAGAAAGGCGTTCAAGACAGAAACGTTGGGTACATCGGATGCGTTACAAGTATTCATTGTGTACATTGATTCATATCAACTAATCTTTTGTCTCTGCAGAGACGGATTTTATTGTATTGTATTCATATCTTTGTAATAAAATGTATATTTTTATAACATTTGTGTTCTTGTCATCTTCAAAGTCCTGTCCCACAAGGGGGTTCATTTTCTTTGTTAACCATTGGGATGTGGTGACAGAACACTTGGTTCTGTGGATGGTGGAATTTCTTTCTTTGCTGTGAAATAGCTTTAGCCTATATAGTGTTCTCACATTTTCTGAGCCTGCGGTTATTTCTGTATACACTATCTAGCTGCAAACTTAAAGCCTACTAGAGCCAAAATGTATTTTTTGTTTTGGATAGAGCGAGGAAGAGTTTTTCAAAGGGTTTTTCGATCTTGCATACAGTTGAAGACTAATAATATAAAAACATTAGGGAGTTCACTTGTGTTTTCTGCACTCATTTCTAAGCCCCCCACTTTTACCACCTATTGCCATAACTCACATTTATGTATACTCTAATGCTACTCTATAGACCGGTATTAGAACCAGGATCTGTGCCAGAGAGCCTGGTCAAGGTGTCATCCCAAAGCTAATACAAGTGGGGCTTGCATGTCCACACAAACAGTGCCCGGGCTAGTCCAGGGTGCAGAAATGACAGCCAATAGCCCTTGGGTTAACACCCAGTCCATTAAAACCCAGCCAAGATTTCACTGATAATCAACAATTGTTCTTTAGTCTAGAGCCCAAGGTAAGCTGTAAAATGTATTCTGCTTTTTCATAAAGGTAATTTTTTGTGGACACATTTTTTTAATGGAGTGCTACAGAAGCAAACAAATGGACATTTTTAAAGTTTACCCATGAATAAGAAAAAATATATACAAATCAAAACATAGCTAAGGCTAAAAGTATTTAACAATAAATAAATACCATTAAAGTGGTTCTAAAGGCAGAAGTTTTTTTTTTTGCCTTAATGCATTCTCTACATTAAGATTAAAAAAAAAAAACCTTCTCTGTGCAGCTCTCCCTGCCAGCCCCCCTTATACTTACCTGAGCCAGATCTCGAGCCAGCACTGTGCAATAAGAGCCGTGGCTCTCTCTGCTCCCTCCCTCCCCACAGGACAATCAAATCCTGTGATGGGGGAGGGGGGTTGTGTCCCAGCCACGCTGTCTTCTGTGTCAATGGACATAGGCAATGTGGCTTGGGATCGAGACCACAGGTGTGCCACAATACAAAGCAGCTTCCTATGGTGGCACACCGAGAAAAGGAGGAGCCAGGAGTACCGGCGAGGAACCCTAGAAAAGGAGGATCAAGGCTGCTCAGTGCAAAACCAATTGCACAGGGCAGGTAAGTATAACATTTTAAAAGAAAAAAAAAAAAACCTTTACAATCACTTTAAGGGTTAGTAAAGAATTAGAGCTAAACTCCAGCCTTACCTTCAGGTTTGCACATTTGCACACGCTCCTCTTCTTTACTGAAATTGATAACTCTGATTTCACTGCGCACCGTTAACTTTTCACAGTGTGCATCAGAAGCTACAGCAATTTAGACAAAAAACACCTAATTTTCTGGCTGGAGTACTTCCAGCATCATTCAACCGTTTCCTACCCAGCCTTACTGTCTCTGGCCCACCCCTTTCATTCATTGTAATTCACTTCTTTCAATCATGGAGGTTGAGCATTTTGATATTTGCACAACTCCTCCCAATAGCTAGCCTATTATTGCTTACATCAGATTATTGAGGTAGGCTGCTCTAATATTTTCAGGAAGTTATGTACAGAACCCTGCAGATCCCTCCCCCAACCTATTTGTATTGCATAGAGAAGCACAGAGATTTAGTGATGACATCAATGGTTCTAAAATAAAGTATGTAATGAAAAGGGAAAGCTTTTATTTAAACATTTCATCAGCATGTTGATGAAGGGGGAAAGGAGGAACCAGGGAGGGCAAAGTAGAATAAACATTCTTGTACATAATACCAGGAAGCAGTCATCTGTTCTGGGTTACCATACATATTTTTTTCAGACCCAGTAAAAATGCAGTGTTGGCACCAATTATATTTAACCCCTTTATGCCCCAGTGACCCATATGTCACATATGCAAAAAGCTGGGCTTCAATGCCCACATGCCGCTCATATGTGTTGCTGGGTAGGCAATGTTTATGTGCACAAAGAACAAGCTGCCGAAAACAGCTCTCCGCCCCAAGAAGACATCAGTAGCCAGCGGGGCCGGCTTCCGATCTTGTGACCACTGTGACAGCAAATCACATTGGCCACATGGACACTGATCCCTCCCCCCCAGCATTAAAAACTTGTAAAGGAGATGCCAGTTTATCAGTATGTGATAAAAGTCTGACCTCTACTAAGAAAACAACAGTCAAATACATTTATTTAAATGGCCGTCTTATTTATTGGACTCTGTAAAATAATTGCCTAACATTTTATTCATTATTTTGTTGAAGTACTGACTGTATTTTTTGTAATAGTATTATGTTTTAAATACTGTTGTTGTAAACTGAAGCTGCATACCTGGCCTTGGATGTCTATTAACAGTTTATTAGACTATACCACCTTCTGCAAAGTTGTTTATATTAATTCTATTTCTTTTAGATCTGTATACATGATGTCAAGAAAATGCTTAAGCTCTGCAGTCTCTAAACATAATATAGTTAGCCAGAAAATACCTTAATATCTTAAACACATTAATTTCAATAAATATAGCCGGAGTTGGTACTTACTGTTGAAAAACTCTGGAGTGATTGGTTCCGTCATGAGGATGTGTGGTGCCAGCAACTTGTACACCTCACCATGTTCTCGCTCCGGCAGAAAATTCAATATATTTTGGTCCACTAAATCTGACTGGTACAAAAGTATGCTTTGTCATGTTCAGTAAAATAAAAGTCTTATTTGCCACAAAGATTTTACATTTTAAATCTGTCTTTATTGCCCATACCAAGTGTTTTATTTACATAATGGCACATGTGGGCCTGTGACAATGGCAGTTAGTGTTCGATGCTACTTGTGATAAATGTTTCCTTAATTAGTTTCACTAACTTTGGACACTGGTGGCTAAAGAGAGAAGGGAGGCAGAAAGCTCTATATAGTTTGGGAAACAAGAAACCATTTATTGATACAGTGTATCCGGAAAGTATTCACAGTGCTTCACTTTTTCCACATTTTGTTATGTTACAGCCTTATTCCAAAATGGCTTAAACTCATTATTTTCCTCAAAATTTTACAAACAATACCCTATAATGACAATGTGAAAGAAGTTTGTTTGAAATCTTTGGAAATTTATTCAAAAGTAGAAAAAAAAACATGTACATAAGTATTTACAGCCTTTGCTCAATACTTTGTGGAAGCACCTTTGGCACCAATTGCGGCCTCAATTATTTTTGAGTATGATGCTACAAGCTTGGCACACCTATTTTTGGGCAGTTTCTCCCATTCTTCTTTGCAGGACCTCTCAAGCTCCATCAGGTTGAATGGGGAGCACAGCCATTTTCAGATCTCTCCAGGGATGCTCAATCGGGTTCAAGTTAGTTGACCCGGGGAAAATCCGATTGCCTCTCGGTGATCAGGAAGGAATTTTTTCCCCTGCTGTAGCAAATTGGATCATTCTCTGCTGGGGTTTTTCGCCTTCCTCTGGATCAACTGTGTGTAGAGAATTGGGTATATGGGATTGTATGATATATTTTTTTTTTTTTATGGTTGAACTGGATGGACTTTTTATGGTTGAACTGGATTGAACAACCTGACTAACTATGTAACTAAGTCTGGGCTCTGGCTGGACCACTCAAGAACATTCACAGAGTTGTCCCATAGCCACTCCTTTGTTATCTTGGCTGTGTTCTTAGGGTCATTGTCCTGTTGGAAGATGAACCTTTGTCCCAGTCTGAGGTCCAAAGGGCCCTGGAGCAGGTTTTCATCAAGGGTGTCTCTGTACATTGCTGCATTCATCTTTCCCTTGATCCTGACTAGTCTCCCAGTATCTGCCACTGAAAACATCTCCACAGCATGATGCTGCCACCACCATGCTTCACTGTAGGGATGGTATTGGCCAGGTGATGAGCGGTGCCTGGTTTCCTCCAGACATGACGCTTGCCATTCAGGCCAAAGAGTTCAATCTTTGTTTCATCAGACCAGAGAATTATGTTTCTCATGATCTGACAGTCCCTGAGGTGACTTTAAGCAAACTCCTGGTGGGCTGCCATGTGCCTTTTACTGAGGAGTGGCTTCTGTCTGGCCACTCTACCATACAGCCCTGATTGGTGCTGCAGAGATGGTTGTTCTTCTGGAAGGTTCTCCTCTCTCCACAGATAAACGCTGGAGCTCTGTCAGAGTGACCATCGGGTTCTTGGTCACCTCCATGACTAAGGCTCTTCTCCCCCGATCACTCAGTTTGGCCAGGCGGCCCACTCTAGGAAGAGTGTTGGTCGTTCCAAACTTCTTCCATTTACGGAGGATGGAGGCCGCTGTGCTCATTGGGACCTTCAATGCTGCAGAAATATTTCTGTATCCTTCCCCAGATCCGTGCCTCTATACAATCCTGTCCCGGCGGTCTGCAGACAATTCCTTGGACTTCATGGCTATGACATGCATCATTAACTGTGGTACCTTATATAGACAGGTGTGCATCTTTCCAAATCATGTCCAATCAACTGAATTTACCACAGGTGGACTCCAATCAAGTTATAGAAACATCTCAAGGGTGATCAGTGAAAACAGGACGCACCTGAGCTCAATTTTGAGTGGCATCGCAAAGGCGGTGAATACTTATGTACATGTAATTTTTTCGTTTTTAATTTTTAATACATTTTCAAAGATTTCAAACAAACTTCTTTCACGTTGTCATTATAGGGTTTTGTTTGTTTGTAGAATTTTGAGGACAATAATTAATTTAATTAATTTTGGAATAAGACTGTAACATAACAAAATGTGGTAAAAGTGAAGAGCTGTGAATATTTTCCGGATGCACTCTATGTACAGTTAAAGAGTAGCTCTGCACATACACCAGAGCATATGCTGCCCCCAATAGTGCACTCTCAGAGCAGCTTTTACTAAAAAAAAAAAAAAGGACTGACCAAAAATCACATTGGGAGAGATTTACAAAAACTGGCGCACACAGATTCTGGTGCAGCTGTGCATAGTAACCGATCAGCTTCTAACTTCAGCTTGTTCAATTAAGCCTTGACAATAAAACCTAGAAGCTGATTGGTTACTATGTGCACCAGTTTTAGTAAATCTCCTACAATGTGTGCCCCCCCCCCCCCCACAAGGCTTGATGTCAAAATTCAGTCCTGTCCATACCATTCAATCAGATTACATTCATTATCCAGTTCTGCATGGGAGGAGTTTTTAAATTTCAGACACTTTTGGAAGATATTAAATTAATTTGCAGTTTTCAAGATTTGTTAAAGATAATGAAGTCCAGAATACAAAAGAACACAATAAAATAAGTAAAATGCACCTGAAAGATTTTATCTATTTTTGTTAATGGTTTATTAAAAATGTATAATTTTTAAAGGAAATTTTAATTGTTATTTTATTGTATAAGACAATGTACAACATACATTTTAACCAAGATAAACAAACATATGTCTGGTCATAGTTAGTCAGGGCTTGGCAAAAGTGTGTGACGTGCTATTATATAGTCAAATACATAATTTGAGTCTGACAATATTATACACACTTTGACAGAAGATGTGAACAACAGTGTAGAATGTAGAATAAATCTGTATCAGCTGTACTGTACTTTCCTCATTATGGCCAATAAATCTACAGTATGCTAAGAACATACCATTGTTTCATCATTCTCAATCGTATAATTTTTTCAAATGGTAACTCTATATTACACAGAATACATACAAAACAACTAGTGGTATCACTGTTTAGGTAAAGCTGATTGCATTTCAAACTAGAGGGACCAAATCAAACTTTTTTGGACAGCCACGTGCCTTGTATGTTAATTTGTACATAGGTTTGATTAGTAAGTCAAAACTAATGTGTACGTTTTGGGAGTTCAGGGTACTTTCACTGAACAGCGTTTATCTTTTTGGCGAAGAAGAATAATGAAAGCAAAAGTAATTCTGTACAGTCTAACACAAATCTAACCCAACAGGGATCTAGCTGGATTACATACGTTGGGTAAATTTAGCAGAGAGCTAGTAAAGTTCATGATTTCAAAAGGCCCGTATAAATGGGAATCCCAAACCATCCCCAGTGGACGTCCAATAGGACAAAACGCGTAAGATTTCTATGCTTGCTGGCTATACTGCGCAATACTCTGTGATCACTTTTATCTGTACCCATCGCCGGATGATTGTACTTTTACTTTTTTTTAAATAAATCTTTTTGGTAATTGTTGATCTACGACATGTGGAGGCTTCTCTTTCTCTTCTCCACTTTTTTATACCTATCGCATATACCTATGACCTAGTCCCCTGGAGGGGTGTTGCTGTTTCCTGTGGATGTCACCTGGCTACAGGAGATTTGGAAGCGTGCATCATTTGCCTGGCTATCACTGGGAGGAGCGATTGGATGTCACCCCCGATGATCATTTGAGGAGGCCGTGACACAGATACTCTTGCCCTTGCTGTTTAGACTCACCACTCATCAGTGTGTGAGTCCACACCTTACGGTAAGAGTACCGACCCCTTCCCCTGGTGGCGGGATCACAGCCCTCTTTTGGTGCTATTTCGTTTGAATGCCAGGACTAATGTTTATTCATTTACCACTGTGAATACATATATTCGTGTTCACATTATATCGCACTCTGGAAATAATTCACTACATTATTTGGGACTTTTTCACTTATTAGCAACCTCTGCCTAGATGGGACTTTGCTTAGACCAGTCTGATTAATCAATCATTATTTTTCATATGTGTGATCATGACACTATCACCTATCTTCCATGATATTAGTGGTTTTATATGCATTAGTTTGTGATATCACATATCATATCATCCTTCAATTATTTTCCATTGGTTTTCACACCACTGTTCGATTTACATTTTGTCCACTTATTTTATTTAGCGAAGGCACATTTTATTCACATCTTTCACACATATCATCTATTTGTTTGTGCTAGCAGCTTTCTTTTCCCTGATCACTTGGCAGCGCGGTAATATCCCCCCATTCACCAATTTACACAATTTGAATAGTATATGTGGAGTGTAGCAAATACGGTGAAGTTTTTCACCTGGATAACTTTACCCATAGAAAAAAATAACTGAGGTCAATAAAAATATATTGAACAAAATGATGTTGATAACAATAATAGGTCTTATCCTAATTTAAAATTTTTAAATGCTTCAAATAAGCCAGATAATGTGTTTAGTTATTTTGCCCCTTTATAGGGTGTTCCATAATAAATTACCACCTTTATAAATGCCTGTGAGAGGCAGATATTCGTAAAGTACATTTTTATCTAAATAGCAAACCCATAAAGGCTATATAGAATTTGCCTTGTATATAAGCCTATGAGGATGAACAGTAAAAAAAAATAAAAAAAATTTCAATGCATTTTTTTTTTAATTGTATACCATGTTCATAACATAATGCAATCAAACAGATTGTGGACATTAAGCTTTAGTAAAAATCAGAGAGTCTAGTAGCTCTATGAAATATGAATTTTACAGATAGTTTTTATGTATGTAAATATAGTCAAGAAAAAATAATAATTAAATTCAAACTATTCATTTTACGCATTTCAGTTACATTTTATGGTAAGAATCTGTATTTTCTGTGCAATACATAACACAAGCAAATTTTAGAAATTAATTTGTAAAAATTTGAAATACTGGTGCTCCATGTGAGGATATATACAGATGTGTGCGCTGTGTGTACCTCTGAACAAAATCTTTAGCTCCCAAAGACCTCCTAAAGCTGGGGTGACCTAATATGCAAATTTCGACCTTTCCTGAGATAACTGAAGTCTGGCCCAACCCCTTCCAACATATTAAGGGCAGCCCCAATCTCCAACAGATGATTTAGGCTGGACAAGGGGTCAGAAAGTTTTTGATTTCTTACAGAAAGTCAATATTTGCATATCAGAATAACGTGGGTTTTACAGCTGTCACTCTGGAGGGTTTACGTTAGGTTTGATTTAATTTAACCACTTAAGGCCCGGACCATTTGGTAGCTAAAGGACCAGAGGTGAATTCAGAATTTTGCACTGCGCTGCTTTAACTGTAAATTGTGCGGACATGCAATGTTGTACCCAAACGAAATTTGCGTCCTTTTCTTCCCACAAATAGAGCTTTCTTTTAATGGTATTTGATTGCCTCTGCGATTTTTATTTTTTGCTATATAAACTGAAAAAGACCGAAAATTTTGAAAAAAAATGATATTTTCTACTTTTTGTTATAAGAAAAATCGAATAAACTCAATTTTAGTCATACATTTAGGCCAAAATGTATTCAGACACATCTCTTTAGTAAAAAAATGTCAATAAGCGTATATTTATCGGTTTGCGCAAAAGTTATAGCGTTTACAAACTAGGGTACATTTTCTGGAATTTACACAGCTTTTAATTTATGACTGCCTATCTCATTTCTTGAGGTGCTAAAATGACAGGGCAGTACAAAACCCCCCAAATGACCCCATTTTAGAAAGTAGACACCCCAAGGAAATTGCTGAGAGGCATGTTGAGCCCATTGAATATTTTTTTTTGTCCCAAGTGATTGAATAATGACAAAAAAAAAAAAAAATTACAAAAAGTTGTCACTAAATGATATATTGCTCACACATGCCATGGTTATATGTGAAATTGCACCCCAAAATACATTCTGCTGCTTCTCCTGAGTACGGGGATACCACATGTGTGGGACTTTTTAGGAGCCTAGCCACGTATGGCACCCCGAAAACCAAGCACCGCCTTCAGGATTTCTAAGGGCGCAAATTTTTGATTTCACTCCTCACTACCTATCACAGTTTTGAAGGCCATAAAATGCCAAAATAGCACAAAACCCCCCCCAAATGACCCAGTTTTAGAAAGTAGACACCCCAAGGAAATTGCTGAGAGGCCTGTTGAGCCCATTGAATATTTTTTTTTTGTCCCAAGTGATTGAATAATGACAAAAAAAAAAAAAAAAATTACAAAAAGTTGTCACTAAATGATATATTGCTCACCCATGCCATGGTTATATGTGGAATTGCACCCCAAAATACATTCTGCTGCTTCTCCTGAGTACGGGGATACCACATGTGTGGGACTTTTTAGGAGCCTAGCCACGTACGGGACCCCGGAAACCAAGCACCGCCTCCAGGATTTCTAAGGGCGCAAATTTTTGATTTCACTCCTCACTACCTATCACAATTTTGAAGGCCATAAAATGCCAAAATAGCACAAAACCCCCCCAAATGACCCCATTTTGGAAAGTAGACACCCCAAGCTGTTTGCTGAGAGGCATGGTGAGTATTTTACAGCTCTCATTTGTTTTTGAAAATGAAGAAAGAACATTTTTTTTTTCTTTTTTTTTTCAATTTTCAAAACTTTGTGACAAAAAGCGAGATCTGCAAAATACTCACAATACCTCTCAGCAAATAGCTTGGGGTGTCTACTTTCCAAAATGGGGTCATTTGGGGAGGTTTTGTGCCATCTGGGCATTCCATGGCCTCCGAAACTGTGATAGGCAGTGAGAAGTGAAATCAAAAATTGACACCCTTAGAAAGCCTGAAGGCGGTGCTTGGTTTTTGGGGTCCCGTACGCGGCTAGGCTCCCAAAAAGTCTCACACATGTGGTATCCCCGTACTCAGGAGAAGCAACAGAATGTATTTTTGGGTGTAATTCCACATATGCCCATGGCATGTTTGAGCAATATATCATTTAGTGACAACTTTGTGCAAAAAAAAAAAAAAAAAATTATTTTTTCCGCAACTTGTGTCAACATATAAAATATTCCATGGACTCGACATGCCTCTCAGTATATAGCTTGGGGTGTCTACTTTCCAAAATGGGGTCATTTGGGGGGGTTTTGAACTGTTCTGGCATTTTATACACAACATTAGGAAGCTTACATCCACTCTTCTAACCACTTGAAGACAAAGTCCTTTTTGACACTTTTTGTTTACATGAAAACATATTTTTTTGCAAGAAAATTATGTTGAACCCCCAAACATTATATATATTTTTAAAGCAAAGGCCCTACAGAATAAAATGGTGGGTGTTGCATTTTTTTTTCTACACAGTATTTGCGCAGCGATTTTTCAAACGCATTTTTTGGGAAAAAATACACTTTTTTTAATTTTAATGCACTAAAACACACTATATTGCCCAAATGTTTGATGAAATAAAAAAGATGATCTTAGGCCGAGTACATAGATACCAAACACGACATGCTTTAAAATTTCGTACAAACGCGCATTGGCGACAAACTACATACATTGATAAAAGCCTTTAAAAGCATTTACAGGTTACCCCGTTAGATTTACAGAGGAGGTCTACTGCTAAAATTACTGCCCTCGATCTGACCTTCGCGGTGATACCTCACATGCATGGTGCAATTGCTGTTTACATATGACGCCAGACCGACGCTTGCGTTCGCCATTGGGCAAGAGCAGGGCAGGACAGGGGTGCTTTTTTATTATTAATTTTGCTTTTTTATTTTATTTTTAAACTGTTGCTTCCATATTTTTTTTTTTTTATTGTTATCTCAGGGAATGTAAATATCCCCTATGATAGCAATAGGTAGTGACAGGTACTCTTTTTTTGAAAAAACTGGGGTCTAGACCCTAGATCTTTCCTCTGCCCTCAAAGCATCTGACCACACCAAGATCGGTGTGATAAAATGCTTTCCCAATTTCCCAATGGCGCTTTTTATATCCGGGGGGGGGGGACATTCCCTCCCACTGCTTGTAAAAGCAGTCCAGAGGCTAATTAGTCACTAGGATTGCTTTTACATGAAAGCCGGCCGCTGGCTGAAAAGAATGATACCAAGATGATACCTAAACCCGCAGGCATCATTCTGGTATAAACATTCAAAGTCCAGCAACATACCAGTACGTTGCTGGTCCTTGTTGGACATGTATTGTAATCTTTTTTTTCATGCAGCCTGTTGGCTGAACGAAAAAAAAAGATTGATCGGTGGGTATGCCCACCATTAGAATACCGCCCTTCATCCATCCACTTCTAATGATGGGCATACATGCACCATTTATATATGCCGAAGCATGGGGGCATCTTCTCGCAAAAGTTATGCCGCGTACACATGGTCAGACTTTTCCACGGGCAAGCCTCCGTCGGAATTTCGACCGTATATACGCGGCATTAGGAGCAAAATCGCTCCTCCGCTCCTGCTGCCTCAATGCTTCGGCATATATGCTTTTTTTTTTTTACTGTGGTGGTGAAATCACCTCCTACAGCACTGGAGTCGCAGGGATCAGGCCTGTCTCTGCGAACGCTGCAGTTATGTGTGTTGTGTTTTGCAAGTGACAGTGATCGATTGATACTGCACTTCGGTGGCCTGGGCTGGACGGAGGGGCAAAACGCAGGTGCTAGCAGGTATCTGGGCTGATCCCACTAACAGTGCGTTTTTGGGAACCCTAAACTGCTGGGGACGCTAGTATAGATCTGATCAGATCAGATATTGATCTGTTCAGATACTATACCACTAAGGGGGGTGTATGCTTCACGTGTGGGTGTTAGCGCTACTGGCACTAACCTGACGCTGCCTGGGGTGTGACGCAGACCCTCTCTGACGCTAAAACCTAACTGATATCACCCGCCGGGCGATCAGGGGGTTAAACCTTTATTGGGTTATATACGGCGGGTGCCCTGACACTATAAAAAGCAAACTAACTAACCAGCGTCATCCGTAACACTTATATGATGATCACTGGTGAAAGGGTTAACTAGGGGCAATTAGGGGGTTAAAACCTTTATTAGGTAATATATGGGGGTACCTGACGCTATATAAAAACCTGACGGCGAACCTAAAAAAAAATTACTGGCTACCTATCGGCATCACCGACACTAAGACAACGATCATAAAAACGATTGCTTAGTGACAGTGGTGATAGGGGGTGAAAGGGTTACCTGGGGGGCGATCAGGGGGTTAAACCTTTATTAGATAATATATGGGGGTACCTGACGCTATAAAAACCTGCGGCGAACCTAAAAAAAAATACTGGCTACCGATCAGCATCACCGACGCTAAGACATCGATCAGAAAAATGATCGCATAGTGACGGCGGTGCTAGGGGGTGAAAGGGTTACCTGGGGGGGCGATCAAGGGGGTTAAACCTTTATTAGGTAATATATGGGGGTACCCGACGCTATAAAAACCTGCGGCGAACCTAAAAAAAATTACTGGCTACCGATCAGCATCGCCGACACTAAGACATCGATCAGAAAAATTATCGCTTAGTGACAGTGGTGATAGGGGGTGAAAGGGTTACCTGGGGGGGGCGATCAAGGGGGTTAAACCTTTATTAGGTAATATATGGGGGTACCCGACGCTATAAAAACCTGCGGCGAACCTAAAAAAAATTACTGGCTACCGATCAGCATCACCGACGCTAAGACATCGATCAGAAAAATGATCGCATAGCGACGGTGGTGCTAGGGGGTGAAAGGGTTACCTGGGGGGTGATCAAGGGGGTTAAACCTTTATTAGGTAATATATGGGGGTACCCGACGCTATAAAAACCTGCGGTGAACCTAAAAAAAATTACTGGCTACCGATCAGCATCGCCGACGCTAAGACATCGATCAGAAAAATTATAACTTAGTGACAGTGGTGATAGGGGGTGAAAGGGTTACCTGGGGGGCGATCAAGGGGGTTAAACCTTCATTAGGTAATATATGGGGGTACCCGACGCTATAAAAACCTGCGGCGAACCTAAAAAAAATTACTGGCTACCGATCAGCATCACCGACACTAAGACATCGATCAGAAAAATGATTGCTTAGTGACGGCGGTGCTAGGGGGTGAAAGGGTTATCTGGGGGGTGATCAGGGGGTTAAACCTTTATTAGGGGGGGTTAGGGGGCTACACTGGACCTAAAACTAAATGTAGTGACACTTTTACAGTCACAAATGTCACTGATTGCAGTGATCACTAAATAAATGGTCACTGCAATCAGTGACACTGTGACTGGGGGCTGGGGGGTGATCTGGGGGTGTCTGGGGGGGCGATTTATGTGCCTATGTGTCCTGGTGTCAGTGTAGTGTTGTGTGTACTAACCTGGCATCTTCTCCTGTACGGCGCTCGGTATATGTGAGCGCCCCAGGAGAGATGACATCACTTCCTCCTTCCTGGCAGGCAGGGGAAGCTCTCTCATTCGCCGGGAGCGATCGAGAGGGGGTGGCCAGAATCGAACGGCCGTCCCCTCATGCCGGATCGCTCCCGAAGGTAAAACGACCACCCACTGTAAAGAAGGGGGGTCCGATCGGACCCCCCAACTATACAAAGGCAATCACGTACATATACGTGATTCTGCCTGTCTGTGCCATTCTGCTGATGTATATTTACAGTGGGCGGTCGTTAAGTGGTTAACAGTTCATTGTATGGATATATATATAACAATAACCTCCTGTTTCCCTCTATAATATCTGGTCCATAGTCTCTCACATAACTAATACTATTGTGGAGAGGAATGATTTGAATGGCTATAAAATTGCTTCCAGTTGCCATTATATTTGTAATAATAGTTATCGTAATTCCAGTTTATAAACCTTAGCTAAGCTGCTCAACACTCCTGATTTTCAGTGGTGTTTATATAATTATTTAATTAAAAAAATTAGGGCTGCGGAAATTAACGATTAATTGCTCGATTAATCGTCAATTTCTTTGATCGATCAAAATAATTTTGATCGAGGACGGTCTGTGGTCTCGCCCATAGGAAAGGCTGCGGCTTCGGCTTAGCTCTGGAGCGGCAGCCATCTTGGTCCACCCGGCGGCGGCCTAGTAGCGGCGCGCTGACGTCATCATCACCCACCTGCTTGTGCCGTCTACTCTGCGGACGGGTCTGCCTGCTGTCTATTCCGGACAGAGCAGACAATCGGAGATGTGGATATTACGGTATGGGGGGAGATGTGGGCATTACAGTATGGGGGCAGATGAGGACATTACGGTATGGGGGCAGATGTGGATATTATGGTATGGGGGCAGATGTGGATATTACGGTATGGGGGCAGATGTGGATATTACGGTATGGGGGGGAGATGTGGGAAGATGTGGACATTACAGTATGGGGGAGATGTGGACATTACAGTAAAAAATTGTAAAAACTGTATGTGCATTATAATTAATCGAAATTTGTTGATTAATCGATAAAAAAAAATCGATTAAGCGAACACAAAAATTTTAATCAGTAACAGCCCTATAAAAAATATATACATTAATGTACTATTCATGCAAAATGTCCTGTATGTTGTAACCAGACACTCACTAATGTCACTGGAATACAATAAATGAAGTACATTAGCTACAAAAAAATGAATTATTGTTCTATTACAAATGGCATGTATATATCACAATCAGTTATCCTGATAACCTGTAAGAGAACATAACTTACCGGTAAATGGCCAAGCAGAGATGAAACACTATCAGAAACATAAATTATCATCCCATCAGTAGTGAGCGCAATGAGGAAGCCATCTAGAGCCTAACAAAGAAAGACGGAAACTCAATCTTCTTTTAATGTGTTGAACCAAACAGCACATTGATTTCAAGGATGGCGCCAAGAGTGGCTATTTATAGAACATACAGTTGGCAGACCAATTTATTTTATCTAACATTATTTATAGAGATGGCTAAGTAAGCTGGGAGAACTACATAAAATTACCAGGGATCAATCAATGCCATATATATATATATATATATATATATATATATATATATATATATATATATATATAAAAAAAATATATATATATATATATATATATATATATATATACACACACACATATACATATACACACACTTTTATATACACACATATTAGACAGAGAAATAGGACCATTATTATTAGTTCATTCTGTCATTCTGCACAATTCTGTGTAATTTCCTAAATCACTGCTGTCAAATCCACTAAGATCCAGTTGTCATGTCTTTATCTAACGCCTTTGCAGCACACCATTGCTATATCCAACCACCTTATCATATTAATTGGCATTTCTATATCGCTATACATAATATTATGTCATACATGTCAGTTCTATGTTTAGGTCTTGTTATTTAGGGGCAATGACATCATCATTTCTAAAAGTTAAAGTAATGTAATCCTTGCTGCAATTGTAATATATCAATGAAATCCAAAATACTGCATTGTAATTAATAAATTACAAAAAAGTACATAATTGATACATGGCTCCAGATATGCTTACCCCAAGTTGCAAACCCATATTTACTACTCCAGAATTAACATCTCCAACCCTTAATGTGTTATTGTTGGGTAACATGCCCACTCCGCTATCCGCTATATGTATTACCCTGAACCTCCAATAATGCTCATTTGCACTTACCTCTCAAATTCTGTAACTCATTCCACATTGTACTGTACATCCCCTTTACTTCAGGATTAGTGACTAGGATGCAACAGGATTAGTGCTCAAGAAGATGGCAACAGATAGAGTGTTTGGATAATATTTGGTTAGAACTAAGGTCCCCCAAGAGTAGGGGCCTAGTTGCAGTTTGCAATCTGTAAAATCCCTTTTCTACACCACTGTCCTACTTGGCTTCTTCATAGAGTATTTCTTCAAACTGTAGAAAGTTACTGCTTGAAGCCATGACTGCTGAGAAGCAAAAGTTCTTCTATGACCAACTAAAGAACCAATACCTTGCCACCTCCCAAAAAGACACAGTGGCAGATTGCATTGGAAAATAGGGCAAAACCATAACTTTAATGAACTTTAAAAATGTACCAAATAAACAATGTCAGTTACATTTATACTGCGAGTACTCATAAAACATTACTTCACATAGCCAAAGAGGCTTACCATTGTCCTTACCATTAGTGCCAGATAGGCATTAGACTAACCCCAGAATTTAACTTGAGGGCATAGCCTATAAAGCAAGGTCATTAGCTCGCAAGGTCAAAACCGCCAATAAAGCTGTAACACAACTTCATAACAGAAGGGAGGATGGTCAACTTTTGTGACAGCTGAATTTCCTCAGATCTGTAGAGTTCAGGCTCCACCTCAGGTCTTTGTATCCAGTTCAAATGGAGCCACTTAACCTACCTGTGTAAGGTTAATGCCCAATGTGATGCCATGCTTCCAGAAGTCAAGGCTCCCTGTCATCTTCATTCTATCTACACTTGTGCTGATGAGTCTATAGCCGTGTACACACGATCGGTTTTACCGATGAAAACAGTCCGATGGACTGTTTTCATCGGATGAACTGATCGTGTATGGGCCCCATCGGTCTTTTTTCCATTGGTGTGCAAAAATAGAACATGTTTTAAATTTATCCGATGGGAAAAAAAACGATAGCAAAATCCGATCGTCTGTGTGGAAATCCATTGGATAAAAAACCCACGCATGCTCAGAATCAAGTCGACGCATGCTCAGAAGCATTGAACTTAATTTTTCTCGGCTCATCGGAGTGTTTTACGTCACCGCGTTTGAAACGGTCGGTTTTTTGACTGATGGCGTGTGGGCAAGACTGATGGAAGACAGTTTCATCGGATTTCCGATGGAAAAAACCATTGGGTTAGAATCCATAGGATATCCGATCGTGTGTACAGGGCTTATCTATCTACTAGTTAAACATCTTTCAAGAATAGGGCTAGGTTCACATTTGTGTGGGTGGGTGTAAATCACATGTGTTCATGCTGCTGCACTAAAAACACACTGCTTTAGGAGAATGTATGCTGCTTTATCATGCCTTCCAATCACCTGGTCACTGGGAGGATAAGCACTGTTGGCCGAAAATAGGTGGGATGCCAACTTTCCACAATAAAAATAAAAAACCTCTTTAATCTGGAGAGGATTTGTTTTTCGAATTAACCCGATTTGCAGCAAGATTTCATTGTTCTTTGTTTACTAAAGCTGCTATTTATTTTGAATCTTAAAACTGACGTCCAAAAACATCTAAATAGTAGCTGAACAACATATGAGAACTGTTTAGCCCACCAAAATATATGTAATTCATTATGCCAAGCATAATGACCCAGGTATACCTTCCAGACAGCACTGAAAGGTCTTGGTGCACTTTGTAGACTACCCTGCAGTTAAGCAATACATATTGGTAAAAGGACCTGCCCAGTTTCTGATTGCTTACTTAAAGTAAACCTGCACCCATATCTTGCACACTAAAGTATTTATATATTTCGAGCAAGCAGTAAAACACTTTAAAGGGGTTGTAAAATCAGAAGGTTTTTTATCTTAATGCTCTATGCTTTAAGATAAAAATCCTTCTATGTGCAGCAGCCCCCCTAATATTTACCTGAGCCCACTCTGTCCAGCAATGTCGACGAGTGTTTCAGCCATTTGGGACTCTCCCTCCTGATTAGCTGAGACACAGCAGCGGTGCCATTGCTGTCAAAGTCAGTTAGCCAATAAGGAGAGAGCGGGGGCAGGGCTGAACCACAGCTCCGTGTCTGAATGGACACAGGAAACTGTGACTTGGCTCAGGTGCCCCCATACCAAGCTGCTTGCTGTGGGGGCACTCAACAGGAGGGAGGGGCCAGGAGCACAGAAGAGGCACCCAAGAAGAGGAGGATCTGGGCTGCTTTGTGCAAATCCACTGCACAAAGCAGGTAAGTATAACATGTTTGTTATTTTTATAGAAAAAACAAAACAAAACTTTACAATCACTTTAAGGCTTAGTTCACACTCGAAATGGATGTGGCTGATGGCAGGGGTCTGGTGCGTCCCTGTTCTCCGTTTCAGGGACAAATCAGACCCAAATTTTTGCCTGAATTTGGACCTATAATGGAGCCAAACATGCACAATTTGCTTCGCTGCCGCTCTGGACTGGAGATGTGTGAACTGGCTCCTTGAGAGCCGGTCACAATCTCCTGTTATGCAAATTGGATGTGGAGAAACCAGCATCCAATTTGCACTAGTGTAAGCCCAGCCTAAAACAATCCTTCATTCATCTCTGTATCTATAAGCACTGTAAAGAAAGAAATTTTCAAAATGTATAAAACAGACAATGGGGGAATTTAATAAAACTGGTGGGCCAATTTTCTGAAGTTAATCCCTATTGTTAATGTATTGCGCCAAATCTAAAAAGCATTTGAGACACTGTTGGTTCTGACAGCGACTTGTGCACTAGGGGTGTTAAAAATAATCCTAGAATCGATGCATCTCGATGCAGCCTTGCACGATTCAACATCAATTTGGGAGAACTGCTGCATTGATTACATGGATGACGTCTTTCTGACTCCCCCTGCCTCTTCCGGGACAGCCCTGCCAGCGCACTCTAAAGTTAAAACATATATACTGGTCAGTCCCTCTGTTTAATGTATTCCTTCCTATTGTGTGTAAGGGGTAATGTAAACCGATGCCTCTACCTTATTATCTCCAATCTTCCATCGCAGGTCACGATATCGTGCTCTCTGGCCGGCTGTTCTTCTCCTCCCGGGCCGGAGGGCACGGCACGTGACCATGACAAGCCATGGAAAATCTGAGATAATAAGGTAGAGGCATCGGTTTACATTAACCGCACAATTGACCGCACAATTACCAGTTAAAGTATGGCTGTCCTGAATAGCAAAAAATGGTCTGATCATGAAGGGGGTAAAACCGTTCCAGAGCTCAAGTGGTTAATAGGTGCATATGGCAAGCAACATCACCTGCCAAACATCAAATGCAGAGTTTAAATGTGCTGCGGCGTGAAGTTTTGCGGTCACAGCACTGTGTATGCACTTAACTGGCCATCAAGTTACTGTATATACTCGAGTATAAGCCAAGTTTTTCAGCACTTTTTTTGTGCTGAAAATGCCCCCTCGGCTTATACTTGAGTCACCTTTTTGCGCCTGATCTCCCAGACTTTGGGGACCCGGTACCGGCGTTCCGTAAGTCCTCTGGACCCCAAACTTGGTACACATGTAGCCACACTTTTCCTCTACAAGTGTGCAAAGTTTGTTGTCCGCCGTGGAACCTACGGCCGGGAAGCAACGATTTTTCAAAGCCAGGCACCCCTTCCATAGGCTCCCATGTTGAACGGTAATTTCTCTGGTAAATTTAGGGACCCTGTACCGGCCGGTCGTAGGTCCCCTGGACAAGAAACTTGGCACACATGTAGCCCCATTTCTCCTCTACAAGTGTGCAAAGTTTGTTGTCTGGGGGACCTAAGGTCGGGGAGCACCGATTTTTCAAAGCTGGGCACCCCTTCTATAGACTCCCATGTTAAACGTCAGTCTAGCCATGGACACAGTGAGGCATGGGCACAGTGAGGCATGGACACAGTGAGGCATGGGCACAGTGAGGCATGGGCACAGTGAGGCATGGACACAGTGAGGCATGGACACAGTGAGGCATGCACATAGACACAGTGAGGCAAAGTGAGGCACAGTGAGACATGCAGATGGACACCCTAAGCTTATACTCGAGTCAATAAGTTTTCCCATTTTTTTGTGGTAAAATTAGGTGCCTCGGCTTATATTCGGGTCGGCTTATACTTGAGTATATACGGTAATTTGTACGTAAGAGGCTGGGTCAATAAAAACATGTATCAACCACCTGTTTTTATTACTCCTTTGCAACTCTGGTAAAATCTGCCTTGGAAACCGACTGAAACATAGCTTAAGAATCACTAAAGATCTTTAAGAATTAATAATTTCACATTAAGAGAAAGGTCAGGGAGGCTTTTTTTAAAGCCCTTTTACTGCTTGTTAAGAATGTATAAATAACCTGCTTCTAGTTTATTCTTATTAATCTAAATAATTGTGATGTTTGTAGACTTTGTAAACATCTATAAAGATCTCCACACATTTACTTCTTGAATTCTGTGACACCTAATCACTATGCCCTGTGTGTAGGCACTGCTGTGTCTCAGAAATCACAGAGCCTGCCTTCTGAACTACAGATGTGTTGAAAGGAGGAGTTTTAGAAGGCGGATTCAGTACCAAAATCACAGCTTGCAGGCAGCAAGGTACCATGGGATATATAGTCTTTAGAAATTGAAAGTAAATAGCAGAGGAGACCCTGAAAAGTATGCAGGGAATCCAAGAAGTTGTGGAAAGAGATAGCCAGCAGACAGGCAGCACTCACAACATAAATGGTGATTTTTCAAGTAAACTTATATTGGATTGTCAAATATAACTATTGTCTGTGCTGCTATTACAATGCTGATGTTATAAAATGAAAGTGTATGCTGTGATCAAATAATTACTTTAAGTCCTTAGTTTTGGCACAGGTGCACTCTAAGGAGGAGGAGAAGTACACTGGTGAGTGCTCCCTGATCCTGTTTATCTCTCACCAAGATGGCTATTTTTGGTACCCCCAAGTAACAAGGACAGGTCATACTGGTTTTATAGTTTGAGTGGTAATTGGGATGCTGTTCTAGTAACAACTGAGGGATGTTTTACTGTGCTAGTCATTGATGAAGCAGAAAAATATACTTAGGTGTTCAGCTACTTTTATATTGTCATTCCAAGTGCAGACAAATGATTCTTTGGCACCCCAGCCAGTGAGCCTATTCTTAACAAACTCCTATTCTTAGGTCACTAACATGTAGACTGCTTGCTATGGAACAGGATAGGGGTGTCATTTCGCTGTATACTTTCCTTATATTTTATTGAAGAAGAAAGGACCAGAGACTGAAGTGGAATGTGTTGGCCTTAAACTATTTAATCTTTCATTCATTATGTGTTACCCTGCACAATTAGCATTGTGCTACAAGGAGCCAGTACAGTAGAGAGTACACTAGGGATCTACAAGACATCACCAAAGACAGTGACAAAGATGAGCTACACAAAAAGCCTAGTACTGTCACGTGATATGGCACAGCAGACCATAGAACTGTAACCAGGAACAAAAACACCATTCTATTTAGGTGGCAGAGACTACAAAAACTAGCGTTTTTGGGACATTTGGAGTCTTGAAACATAATGGCTAGAAAATGTATCCATAGATACATAGTAGGTAAGGTTGAATAAAGACTCCAGTCCATGCAGTTCAACCTGTGGTGTGTGTGTGAGTTTATGTCAATGTTAAATCCCATATCCCTGTATGTTGCGATCATTAAGGTGCCCATCTAATAGTTTTTTGAAATTAGTGACACTCCCTGCTGATACCGCTTCTCTTCCAGTTTCAATGAATGGCCACTTGTCTTTTTAAATTCCCTCCCACTGAAAAGTTTTTTTCCCTATGTTAGGGTTATCAGTAAGGCATATCTATAACATATCCCCTCTCAAGCGTATCTTCTCCAGAGGTGTAATAAATTTAATGCATGTAGTCTTTCCCCATAACTGAGGTCCTCCAGTCCCTTTATTGGCTTTGTTGCCCTTCTCTGGACTCTCTTCAGTTCCCGCACATCCTTCCGGAGTAATGGGGACCAGAAATGGAAGGCATACTCATTTGCCATGTAGTTGCCCAACCCATTATTTTGTTGAGGTCCTCCTGTAAGGTTTCCAGTTTCCACATCTTGTTGTGAGGTTATTGCCCTGCTTAGCTTTGCATCGTCAGCAAACACTGAGATTGAGCTATTTATCCCAACCTCTATATCATTTATGAATAAGTTGAACAGAATTGGTCCCAGGAAAGATCCTTCGGGAACCCCACTTACCACCCCAGCCCATTCTGAGTGCTCACCCTTTGGACATACCCCCTGTAACCAGTTTTCTATCCAGGTACATACCGTACAGTCCATGCCCACAGACCTCAGTTTGTAAAGTAAAAGTTTATGGGAAACTGTATCAAATGCTTTTGCAAAATCCAGATATACCACATTCACAGGCCTTTCTTTATCTAGATGGTAGCTCACTTCTTCATAGAATCTTAATAAATTGGTCTGTCAAGAGCAATCCTACATGAATCCATGCTGATTACTATTAATGATACTGTTTTTATCAGCAAATTCTTGGATATAGTGCCTTATCATCCCCTCCAATAATTTACAAACTATTGATCCATAAAATTCTTACTTCTAACATCAACTGGGTAAACTCTTCATTACTAAGAAAAGAAGGTTTCCAGTCCTGCCTGATTTCACAGGCTTCCGTCTGTGCTGTGATTTCTGCAACAAGACAAATATATAAAACACAAATAAAAATTAAAGTGTTGAAAAACCCACATCACAAAGAAACTGTTAATAAATTGTGTATTACATGCTGTTCATACTTACTCAGTAAATATGAGATTTGTTTTCTGTATTCTACAAAAAAACTGGTTGATCCTGTTACTTTCTATCTCCCCATTCTGTTCATGTCCCTAATTCAGCTAGGGAATTTGCAGCTGTGGTAGAAACTCTGCACATGCTCAGTTTTCAGTGAGTTTCAATGCTCAGCATTTCCTCCCTATTACAACTGAGCAGCCCATGTGACTATAGAGTCACACATGTGGGTGTATTCACAGTGGAAAAAGAAAGCCCACTCCTTCTCTCCTCCATGCTCGCTAACCAGCTAAACACAATGGGGGTGGGATATTACATGTAGATTAATGGTGGCTTCACCTCCCTCTTATTCTAAGACATAGGCTGCAGGGGCGTGACACAGCCTATGACTGACAGAAATCTACCCACACCATGTTATTGCCAAAAAATAATAAATATTTGATTTAAAATATATATTTGTATGACAATTTAAACAGTTTGTTGATGTTATTTATTTATTTTTACCCCATATTCCAAAGGCTGTTTGTTTTTTGTTTTTTTGTTTTTTTTTAACATGTGACCAGTAACAGAGAAATAGAGATTTCTCCTTCTTATGTTTCCCTGCAGACAGGCTGGGAAAGATCTCGGTCATGTGGATATCGATTCGTAAAAATATACTTTTTAGGATTTTTTAGTATTAAAATAATTACAGTGCCATCATTTACATACAGAAATAGAAGGGACAATGTAAAAGTATGTGTTTAGTATCACTTTAACTCTAGCTTACTAAAATAAATATACTTCATTGTGTAAACAGATCATTAATGGGCCAGAATCAGTGTAATATACCTTTCTGTTTCTGGAGGAAATCAATGGTCCTTTGCAGTATAGTGGACTTATCCATTTTAAGAGGGTGCCCATGTCCTTGAAGCATTGTACACAGCTCCTTAATGAGGACATTAAACTGGTCTCTTCTTTTTTTCTCTGATTTATTCCGTGATGCCCTAGAATGAAAGAAAGAAGGAAACATATGTTTAGATCCTTGAGCCTCCAACATATGAAAGATGGAGGCTTCACAAAGGTAATTTGCCCACTTGCCGATTTTCCAAAGTTACAGATAGTACAAAGATAAGAGGGGAATGTCTTTAACATATACTTAGTCAATGTAGCAATATGAATGCACTATACGTACATTGCTCTCATATGGCTGAATTAATGGAAGTGAAAAATACCCATTTAAATAATCAACTGATACTTTTTTTTCTTTTTAGGGGCTTACAGGAACACAAGAAGACAAAACCATGCCTTCCTACAAGTGAAAACAATTCCTGCCCATTGTTATTCTCTATCTTGCATTTATCAATCATACAGTAAACAGAAAACTTATGACATGCTACAAAGGAATAAATCATCCTTAGGCCTAAAACCAAAATTCATAAGTTATTAATCCAAATGAATTGATGGTTGGTAAATCACAGTGCTTCCTAAAAGGCACCGTAATGCTCCTGTACACACGATCGGACTTCCGATGGAATTTTCCATCGGAATTCCGATGAAGCTGACTTCCATCAGTCTTGCATACACACCATCAGACAAAATTCCGACCGTCCAAAACACGGTGACGTAAAACACTCAGACGAGCCGAGAAAAATTAAGTTCAATGCTTTTGAGCATGTGTCGACTTGATTCTGAGCATGCGTGGGTTTTTTCTCCATTGGAGTTCCACACAGACGATCGGAATTTTCTATCTTTTTGTTTCCATCAGAAAAATTTAAAACATGTTCTATTTTTTTACACCGATGGAAAAAAGTACGATGGGGCCCACACACGAACGTTTTTTGGGATGAAAAAAGTCAGATGTGTACAGGGCATAAGTGAAACATGAACATTTTACATTTGAACGTATAAAACCTACATGCACAATATCTATCATTGTTGATACTGAAATATTGCAAATGACACATAGACCGTGTGAAAATAGCTATTAATTTTGTGAAACTGCATGTATGCTTTTATTTTTTATTTTCTGTAAATGAATGGGGACAACATTGAATGTTATTAGTCCATTTTCTCTAAAGATCGAACAATACTCATTCATAAATTATAGAGTGGTTGCACAGAATGAATGTGCATGCAGTTTCACAGGATGAATAACTGCAGTTTTCTTATAAATACACCCCATATTGTTCACTGGTTCAAGCACGTTCCTGTCTGAGCCTACTGCAATCATGCATATAGTCAGATATTGCAGTATGAGATTGATTCTGCGTATTATGAAACATGGCAGGAGCCTGCAGAATATCCATGATGAACAGACTGCAAGGGATAGTTATTTTATTGTAGCGCTAATAAATGTACTGTAGCCTTTCACATCAGTCCATGATTCAAAGAAATGTACAGCCATACCAAAGAATGTGTGAAGCCCTCATATATACCCACCAGACACTTTATTAGGTACACATGTTCGATTGCTTGGTAACACAAATTACTAATAAACCAATCACATGGCAGCAACTGCATTTAGGCATCTAGACATGGTGAAGACTTGCTGAAGTTCAAACCGAGTATGAAACGGGGAAGAAAGGGGATTTAAGTGACTTTGAACGTGGCATGGTTGTTGGTGCCAGACGGGCTGGTCTTAGTTTTTTAATAACTGCTGATCTACTGGGATCTTCACACACAACCATCTCTATGATTTACAGGGAATGGACCGAAAAAGAGAAAATATCCAGTGAGTGGCAATTGTGTGGACGAAAAATGCCTTGTTGATGTCAGAGTTCAGAAGAGAATGGGCAGACCGATTTAAGATGATAGAAAGGCAACAGTACCTCTAATAACCACTCGTTACCTCCAAGGTATGCAGAATGCCTTCTCTGAATGCACAACACATCAAACCTTGAAGCAGATGGAATACAGCAGCAGAAGACCACACCGGGTGCCACTACTCTCAGCTAAGAACAGGAAACTGAGGCTACAATTTGCACAGGCTCCCCAAAATTGGGCAACATAAGATTGGAAAATGTTACCTGGTCTGATTAGTCTCGATGAAAGTATGGATCCATCCTGCCTTGTATCAATGATTCAGGCTGGTGGTGGTGGTATAATGGTGTGGGGGATATTTTATTGGCACATTTGGGGCCCCTTGGTACCAATTGAGCATTGTTTAAATGCCACAGCCAACTTGAGTACTGTTGCTGCCATCTCCATCCCTTTGTGACTACAGTGTACTCATCTTCTGTTGGCTACTTCCAGCAGGATAATACACCACGTCACAAAGATTAAATCATCTCAAACTGGTTTCTTGAACATGACAATGAGGTCACTCAATGGCCTCCACAGTCTCCAGATCTCAATCCAATAAAGCACCTTTGGAATGTGGTAAAACAGGAGATTTGCATCATGGATGTGCAGCCGACAAATCTGCAGCAACTGCGTGATGCTATCATGTCACTATGGAGCAAAATCTCTGAGGAATGTTTCCATGAAGAAATGGATCTATGCCACGAAGAATTAAGGCAGTTCTAAAGGCAAAGGGGGGTCCAATCCGGTACTAGCAAGGTGTACTTAATAAAGTGGCTAGTGAGTAATATACTGATCTACGTTTGTACTTTTGGTCCAGAAAAATACTGGTAACTATCAAATAATATAGTCTACTAATTTAGAGAATGTAATATCCTAAACATAATGACCCCATATGGTAGAATAAGGCATGTTGTATGTAAGAACTTTATGTGAGTCATGTGCATTTCTGAAAATGTCCATGACTGCAACCATCAGGTATGCTTTGATGGAGATGCATGGAATGACTTTGTGAAGGACTGCAGAGTTTCAGTTGTAGTCATAATTTTTCTGCTTCAATCATTATCCCTTTTAATCAAAAACATGACAGCTATATAAAGCTTGTACAGCCTTCATAAGCAATGACCAGTATGTGGGAATATAAAGTCTGATCCAACAAATATTTACAGTGAAAATAGGCACACTGGCTATCAAAGAAATATAGTTAGTAAACACAGTTCTAATCTCAGGGGCTTTTTTTTTATAAAAACCCATTTTAACTGTACAATAATAGTATGTACACATGCAAATTTCCTAACCAAGTTTGAAAGTTACACCCCTGTTACCCAAAAGCAAGGAGAGAGGCGCCTCTAAGTGCAGCAGTACAAAAAAAAAATTTTTAATAGTAGATATAAAACACTCACATGGAGATGAGTTAGTACAGGCGTGTACAGAATGTCAGGATGACGGCCAGCAGCTGCAGATCACAGTACACAGTGATCCAGCTCAGCTATGTGCAACAGGAGTGTCTCTAATAGATGGATAAGCCGGCTCCAGGGACAGCAGTCCTGTTGGATGTTTCAAAAGCGAGACTTGGAGTACACCAGTGGCTGGATGGCAGGGAGTGACGTCAGAGATGGACGCGTTTCATGAGCGTGCAGGCTAGCGATGTCCTGGCAAGCCGCGCTCCTTTTTCAACATGACATCTTGACATCTCCATGTGAGTGTTTTATATCTACTATTAAAAATTTTTTTTGTACTGCTGCACTTAGAGGCGCCTCTCTCCTTGCTTTTCAGTCTTACTCAGAACATGGTTTCTGTTCATCTATGATGGCTGCCCTGTGCAAAGTGGATCCCCTGCATCCCTGTCTTCTCCTACATACACCATAGTATGTTGATAGATTTTATGGACTTCTTCTTAGACCATTCCTATATATCACATAGCATTTACTGTGTATCATAACCTATTGATGTTATGTTCTGTTATATATATCTCTTCATATTTTCACATTTATTTATTTTTATTAATTTTACATTTATAATTTTATATATATATATATATATTTTTTTTTTATTATTTTTTTTTATTTTCATGTTTAACTTATCTCATCTATTTTCTATTTTTCATTGCACTCAATTGGGGTTATATATGTCTACGTGGTTATTGCGCGCCATTTCTTGTTTGTACACCCCTGTTACCCTGCTGGCCTAGGCACTGGCCCAGTACACAGTAACATATATACAGTACATATGCAAAAAGTGTACAAGGAAAGCTCTTTTTTTGCATACACCGACCAATTAAATTCTACCATTCATTTTTCCATACTGCACTGGAGGAATGAAAATGATTCCAGGAATAGCTCTCCCATTTCTCTACATTGGTTACATGAATCTTTACGGTAAATAATTATTCCTGGAAGATGTATTCTCTGTTGCGTCTTTGCTTTAGGCATATGTGGAAAAGGTAGATTGGAATCCTGAGAAGCTATACCATAGTCCTCAAAACAACATACAGTATATCTAGTATATCCTAAAAGAAGATTGCACATCATTAGCAGAGACTCTTATTTTTCTCAAGATGAGCATGTAACACAATTAAAAGGTATGGGTAGTTTAATTAAAGATGCTATCATTGCTAATCACGCAAAGCTTAGGAAAGATAGAAGTCTCAATGTCTGTGAATAATGAATGATGTTTATGAGATTACCATTCTGGAATGCTAAATGAGTGTTTCAATAAGTTATACTGTTTTTGTAAAAAGTGTTAAGGAAGTCCAACGGATTCTTCTAAAATACATGTACTTCTTACATTTTAGCAGTAATCTGACAAACATCATTGAGTAATGTTTTTACCAACAGACTGTGTTGTTTATTGCTTATACTGTTTGCTAGAAGAAAACAGGTACAAGGTGGGACAGGACACATTGATAAGATAATTACTACAGCATGGAAGTTATGCTACAGATCAGAAAACCTGTCACACAAAGTATACATGGACAAAGGTGATATTTAAATGTCTCCTTAATCCACAAAGATAGATAAAGGATAGATTGAAAATGTACCTAAACCCAAGGACACAAATGTAATATATTGTAGTTTACTGGTACGTAGTTTTCCATTTTTTGGGGCTTTTTCCTTTTTATTTTACCCTGGGGATCCTGCTAGTAACACACTTCCTGTTCTTGGGTGACAACACTTACTCACAGCACTGTATATATGGGGGAGCAGCATTGTCACCCTACGCTAGCTGGGAAGGCTGATAGGATTGTTTTATAATTCAGTTTCATGCACTGGAAATTACAAAGGTACCAGATTTCTGGCAAAATTATACTTTCTGTACCTGCAAAAGATGTATTTGGTTTGGGAAAAAAACGAATGCGGACACCTCATATAAGGCTTTGAAAACTGTTATAGATTACATTTTGGATCTTGGGTTTAGATACACAGTGGAACCTCCGATTGCGAGTAACGCAGTTAACGAGCGTTTCGCAATACGAGCACTGTATTTTTAAAAATCGTAAAACGGTTTGCGAGTGCTGTCTCGCAAAATGAGCACGATTCAGGCCAAAGTGGTGTGCAGTACCGCGTTTGGACTGAGGTGGGGGGGCGCCAGAGTCGAACGTCGCCGGTCTCAGCCGATCGGCGCCATTCAGAAATGCACGGAAAAGCCAGAGGACAGCAAGGCTGGGGAACAAAGTCTTTCCGAGGTTTGAAGTCAATGCAGGACGAATTATTTTAGTTTCCATTGACTTCAATGGGGAAACTCGCTTTGATATGCGAGTACTTTAGATTACGAGCATTCTCCTGGAATGGATTATGCTCGTAATCCAAGGTTCCACTGTACTTTAAACCAAACCTGCACAAAGAGGAGGTCATTGCTAAACTATACTTCAAAAAAGCTATTTGAGTGGCTGATGATACAATTTAAATACATTATGAAGCACATATCTGGAACTAGTATGAGGTTTCAGAGATCTGGCTTTCTGTTTGCTTGCTTGCTTGTTTGTGGTCAGTACCGTAGAAAGTAAAAAACTTTAAACTTTAAAGTTTTTTTGTTTTCCTTTTTTTTAATTTTTTTATTTGTGTTATGGTGTAGATATTGGTTTAATGTTTCCCTGCGTAAGCATGAGTAGAGGAAGGAAGAAATCGGGGTTGAAGGGAGGGGACGGGGGGAGGATAAGGGAAATAGGATAGGGGAATAGAGATTAAGGAAGAAGGAGAAGTAGAGGGAAAAGAAGAGGGGGGTAATAGAAAGAAGAGCCTAGAAGACGACAGTAAAATAATAAAACTGAAATAATATGGTTTAAATAAGGCTTTTTCAATTGATTTAAGTATGGTGAAATACCCGCTCTGTTTTTTTTTTGGTTTTTTTTCTATTTGGCAATGTTATATTTGTATACCCTGTTTTAAGAAAATAAAGAATTAAAAAATAAAAATAAAAAAAGTAACGTAGAAAGTACTGAAACCAGTGCCAGATATGAAACTAGTATTATAGTAGGAGCCCAGGAAGGACAGCTTCCATATTTCTTCAGTTATGAGTTTTCAATAGATGGGGACCAGTGGGATATGGCGCTGGACTCTATTCCGGCAGTATCTGTATCAGCGTTCCATAAACTGTCACAACTATTCATCCTGCATAGGGCCTACAGAACATCAGTACAGCTTTACAAGTGGGGAAGAAGGGACTCCCCCCTGTGCCCAAAGTGCAAAGTACAGCAGGGGGACTTTATACACCTAATTTGGAGGTGCCCAAAGCTTCACAGATATTGGGAGGAGGTTTCCCAGTGCATCACAAGAGTGGCCCAGGTACCTGTACCATTGGACCCTCTGGTGTATCTGCTTGGGGCGATTGAAGCTGAAAAGTTCCCGCATGGAAGGTACTATATGATAACAAGATTGATGTACTTGGCTAGAAAGCTCATAGCGCGATATTGGATGGCAGATACCGTTCCCACGGGGAAGCAGTGGATTACTTATTTTAACTCCTTGCTCTTCAGAGAACGGCTCGCCTATAGTCGCAGGAAGGCAGTGGAGAAATTTAACCTTATATGAACTTATCGCCATCCGTCTGTTTTGAGTGGATCTTGTCGGATCGGATGGCAGGCGGGTGTCAGTGGACACATCTCTGCTGACATCCGCCTTCTCATACAAGTCAATGGGTGGCCCGTTCCGATCCGCCTGATAAACGGACAGGCAGATCTTTGCAGGCCCATCGTGTGAAAGGGGCCAAAAGCTCAGGTCTAGTGACTAAAGAGTTTTTTTTTTTTATTAGTTCAAGTACAGAAGTTACATTTAATTGAAAGTTATGTTCAATAAAAGCCAATTCGTTGTGGGGCCTCAAAGGGTCCCTTTTTATCAGACCTATAAGAGGCTATCATAAAAAGCATGAAAAATATACTGTACATGTGTCACCAGTAGTAGTTATAATTTATGTTTTTTTTGTTTCTTTATAGCCAGTATGGTGAACACCTGCCGATAAGACATGTACTCATACTGTATATGTTACCCTACTATAGCATCACTGATGAAGGAAGAACCTTTACAAAACAACTTTACAAAATGTACCTGGTGCTTTTCTGACTATATACCAGATTTTACTTAGGCCGGCCATAGACGTGCAAATTTCTTTCTTGCAACCACTGGTTGTAGGAAACAAATTTGCACGATCCCCCCATCAATACTGTCAGTGCTGACAGGGGAATCTCTCCTGCCAAGCAATTGTCTGCTCCCGGCAAGGGGGGCAGCGGGGAAAGCAGTCCCCGCCTGGAGAAAACAGTGGTTATTGCTAGCGGCTATAGCAGCTGCTAGCGATAATTGCACATGAATCTGGCAGGCTGGTTGTACCCAAGTTGATCGATCAATCAAGGGAATAAAATCGATCAATCAGGGAATAAAATCCATCACTTCCCCTTTGAAAGCACCTAACACAGTACACAAAAACACTGGCTAGGCACACAGTTAACCCTTTGCTCGCCGTAAATGTTTAACCTCTTCCCAGCCAGTGTCATTAGTACAGTGACAGTGCATATTTTTAGCATTAGTATTAGTATTAGTATTAGTGTCACTGGTTCCCGCAAAGTGTCAGTAAGACCCCATATACAAATTAGATTTCCTGCAGATTTTTGTCTTCAGATTTACCCAAACCATGTAGTGCAAGGGCCTGCTTGATTGCATACAAATTGAAACTCTTAAAGCCTTGTACACACGGCCAGTTTTCTCGGCAAGAAAACTGCTGGGAGAGCTTTTTGCCGAGAAAACCGTTCGTGTGTATGGTTTTCTCGCCGGGAAAACTGGCGGGAATCTCGATGAGAAAAATAGAGAATCGGCTCTCTATTTTCTCGTCGGGATTCTCGTCGGCCTGTTTCCCGACGAGAAAACCGTGAGGCTTGTATGCTTACTTGTCCCCAGGAAAGCCTGCGCATGCTCGATGAGACTTCGACGCATGCGCGGTAGCTTACAAGGGTAGTGTAGGGTGAAGCAAGATGGCAGTGACGGAATTGAATGTGACGTCACTGTGTTCTTGCCATTCAAAAGAACGGCGGTTCTTTTGAATGTGCGTGTGTACACAGGGCTTGGCAAGAAAAGCTTGCCATTAAATCTCAACAGGAAAAACAAGGTTTTTTTCCTGACGGGATTCTCGCCCATGTGTACAGGGCTTTAAGGTTTGACCTCATCATATTATATGGTTTTGGTAAATCTGAAGACAAAAATCTGAAGAAAATCTAATAGTGTGTATGGGGTCTTAGTGTCCAATTGTCCGCCGCAATATCGCAGTCCCACTATAAGTCGTTGATTGCCATCATTACTAGCATAGAAAGAAAAATCCATAAATATGTATACCATAGTTTGTAGACGTTATAACGTTCACGTAAAGTAATCAATATACGCTTATTGGTATTTTTTTTTTTACCAAAAACATGTAACAGACTACACATATGGGCCTAAGTTCACGAAGAAATTCAATTTTTTTTAATTGGATATGTTTTATAGCAGAAAATAAAAAATATATTTTTTTTTTACAAAAGTGACGGCCTTTTTTTGCTTATAGCGCAAAAAATAAAAAATGCAGTTGTGATCAAATACCCCAAACTAAAAAAAGCTCTATTTGTGTGTGTGGGGGGGAGGGGGGGGCACACATTTTATTTGGGTACAGTGTGGCTTGACCACTTGACTGCGCGATTGTCAATTAAATTGATGCAGTGGCGTATTGCAAAAAATGGCCTGGTCATGAAGGGGGTAAATCTTCCAGAGGTCAAGTGGTTAGGGTTATACTACTGCCTAAAAGAGGATCATACACTAACAAACAAAACAAATGAAGACTAGCCCAGGCTAACCTCCTCCACTATCAGCATTTTTCAGCTTTGTAGCAAGCAGTACTGAGAGCATGATACTAAACACAGAGGGGTGGAATATGTGTCTCTCAATGGACTTCAAGAAAAAGATTTTAGGATAGGTACAAAAATCCAATTTCAGTCTTTCAACTTCAGGACATCCTAACACTGTTCAACTGAGGTCAAAGAGGAGTTCCAGTACTTGGTAATGTACACAGCAAAGTGAAGGAAATGCTGATGCACTGAAAAATACTGGAAACATAGGGACATACTGTGGGTACATGTCCTTATTGTCCACAGAAGACAGTTAATCTTCCTGATGAAAGGTGGCTATTACACACCTGGTGAATTCCATGCTAAATTCATGAGCTCAAATGCAGACAATCAGAGCTTTGAGATCCAAGGTAGAGCAGATGCCCTTCCTGGGTTTGAGAACTGTGAATAGGCCTTTTTATGCAGAGGAATTAGGTGAGAGCAGAGGGCAACAAGATTCTGGGCTGCAGACATGGTACCATCAAGAGGTGCAGCCCTGGGGTCATTAGTAGAGTGTGAGCTATGTGCTTCCATTAGACAACTTAAAGCTCAGGGAACGAGGCAAGCTGGTGTGAGTTGCAAGATCAAAGTTGTGGCTCTTTGCAAGCAGGAGCAGTAGCGGGAATAGTAATTCAGGGAAAATCAAAACTTTATCAGTAAATAAATATAAAAAAAGCACAACAAGAAACAGTATCGGGGAGATGCTTCCTTGACACTGTATAGCGGGAAAGTTAACCCTTCTTGTGGTGAAAGTTGTGATGAAATGGGGGATTTTTAAAGGAGCTCAACAAATGTACTTGAGGTAGCTCCAAGGACAGTTAACTGTTTCACAAGTAATTCAGGGGAAATCAAAATATTAACAGTAAATAAATATAAAAACAAGCGCAGGATACGTGACTCTTTGCAACCAAGAGCTGTAGAGGGTAGATGCTTTCTTAATGCCATATTGCAGGAAAGAGAACACTCCACCTAGCAACTCACTTAGGTGCTCTGTCTCACAGCCGTTAACCCTTTTCATAGTGAAAAGTGGGATGAAATGGGGAATTTTTAAAGGTGCTCAACAAACTAGAGTATGTACTTGAGGTAGCTTCAAGGACAGTTGAATGTTTCACAAGTATCTCAGAGGAAATCAAAACATTAAGGGTAGATTTAGAAGTGTATTTAACTCTACCTTCCTCTGAAGGATGATACGCGTCCGGATCACGCTTTAGAGGCAACTGACAGGTGGTGAGGAAGAGCTGTGACGCCTCCTCACCACCTGTAATAACCCCATTTTTGCTGAGAAACATGCCGCAACCGCATGTATTGCATCTTCAGGTTATACTGATTGGAAAGAAAACACTCCACCCAGCAAATCATTTAAGTGCTCAGTCCCACAGCATTAACCCTTTTAATGGTGAAAGCTGGGATGAAATGGGGACTTTTTAAAGGAGTTCAACAATCTGTGTACTTGAGGTAGCTACTTGTGTTCGGACTGGCCAACTTACTCACAAGATGAGGCTTCAAAGACATGGCAAGCGCTACTTCTGAAACTGGAAATCAGTCCATGGGTACCTTTGTAACAGAACAGCAGAGTCTGGAATGTGCCCTAAATGGACACAGTGCCCTAAGGTCACTTCCACAGTTTTCCCACCACACCCAATTCAGTGGGGTCTGGATGAGCACTCCAAAAGCAAACCCGAGGATGGGCATGCTCTATAGCTGCAATGGAAGACACAAGTTCTCACAACAATATAGAGAAAAGTCTTGATAGAAGAACAAAAATCTTGAAAAATAAGAGAAAAGGGTGATAGCAAAATTAGGTTAGTTTTCCACACAGCAGAGCTGAAGAGAAGACATCCATTCTCATAGCCTTGTGGCCTACAATTGTTTTTTGTTTGCCAGTCTCCAATCCTCCTATAGGCGGCAGTATAATCCAAAGGTGAAAGACTTCTTGTGTTCCTCAATGCATACCAAAATGTTTAAGCCAAAAATAAAAACTCCCCAGAAATATCACATATACGCTATGCTAGTAGGTAGGACGTTACCTCTTTGCTCTATCTTTCTCATCTTCATCCATCAGCTCGTTTAGACAACACAGGATTCTGTGAGAGAAAATAAGACACTAGTAAAGTAAATGCTTTTAGTGAAAACTGGGTTTAGGACCTGAAAACAAAAAATCCATAAGTTCACACAAACATTGACGTTTTTGTCACAGCTGTGTCTTTTGCCTCAGGACAATCTTTGCACATCATCACAGCATCTATCTCACAGCAGAACTATTACCACAACTTGTACTATACTATAGTGAGTCAGAAACAGATCCAGATATCACAGATGATTCTAGCGTTCACAGATACACTGAATATTGCTAATATCTAAAATGCAGTCTTTAAAAATGTCTCTGTTCATAGCATAGATCTTTAACTGAATATAAAGATAAACATAAAATGGTAGCATAAGATATATAAGTAAAACATTTTGTACTCCCAGTACAGAGATTCTATTAATGCTATCTCCCCCTTCCCACCATCGAACTTTAAAAAAAAATCGGCCACATTTTTTGGGGTTAGCAATTCTCAAAAAATATTGCTTGATTTTCTGTGACGTTAATTAAAAAACAGTATCATCAGATGGTTAATATGCTTGTTGAATCCCACACATAGTACTTGGTCCTGTTCAGATCTGTGCATTTCTTTGTTGTATGTTTGTGTTAACTGCAGTCCCTCCCCAGGCTGAAGCCCAATTTATGGGTGATCCTATGGGAGAGCTTAAGCAAGCACCAAAGTCACCTCCCCCTCTTCATTCTAACATCTGCTGCTCTGCAATCTAATCTTGCAGACATGTGCCCCTTTTGCACTACCCATCTGCCATCTTCCATCTTTCATGTACAGAAAGACTTCCTTTTACTGAAAGGAAAAGCTGAGCCCAAAACTAGCCATCAGTTGGTTCTGAAGAGAGAATAAAGTAAATGCTTAGGCTAGGTTCACACTTTTGCGAATTGGATGCAGGTTTCTCCACATCCAATTCACATGACAGGAGCTGTGACTGCTCTCAATGGAGCCAATGCACACACCTCCGGGGTGGCCGCTGTCTGCACTGGAAAAGGGTCCTGTGCGTCTTTGGCTCCGTTTAAGGTCCGAATTCAGGCAAGAATTCAGACCTGATTCGCCCCTGAAACAGACAAGAGGGATGCACTGGACCCCCTGCTTTGAGCCACGTCCGCAGCTAGTGTGAACCTGGCCATAAACATATAGCAAAATGGGGGAAAAAATTCATACAAGCAGGTAAACGTAGGCTTCCGAAAACTTCTGTCAGTGGGTAAGCAACAAATGTGTCAAAACCTCCCTCTATGCTTTGCTGTGGGGAATGCATCATGTGGTCTCCTTGCCACTAATCAAACATGCCGGCTGGCTACATGTTATCTGGACACTACCATTGCATTGGTGTGAAGGGAAGCTGTTCGGTTCCTTCACTAATGTGTTTCATCAGCAAGAGGGCAAACTTTCTAAAAGTGTGTAATTACCTGTTTCTGTAGTGTGTTCTGTACTTTAAATACAAGACTGTATAGCACATCACAATAAATAAGGTTCAAGCTTCCAGGGTTTTAGAATAGTCTGAATAGCAGTAGGAAGTTTTGGATTGTGGGCTACTATAAGTGAAATTTGAAGATTATAATTGAAAACCTCCCAGGCAAACTATCTGACTATTTATTGTGACCATCTGTTCCTAATATTCAGCAAAACAGTTGTATTGAAATTAAAAAAAACACCTCCCCTTCCCCACCCAATATATATATGCATTTGTCATATGATCAAGCAGATACATAAGGGTGGTGGTGTGTGTGTGTGTGCGTGGGGGGTTCATGTTTACAAAGGTAACACAAATATTTTGTCCTGCCTCTGACCACTCCATATAGTAACATAAAGGGATCTGCCTCCTTTCACCTCCCTGAAGGTGATACCTGGTACTGCAGCTTGGCCATGCACACACTGTGATGCTCTGCAATAATTACCTTATGCAGAGTAAAATGTATGTATAAAAATGACAAGGGGTCAACATGGCTGCAGAACCCATTTAAAAGCTTTCATCAACACTAAAGAACACTGATATTTACTCAATTACTTACACATCAGGGTTCTTTATGAGGCCGTGCACAGCGTAGACTTCTGCTTCGTCTTGGACACTACAGAATAAAATGCAACTTAATTAATTTTATATTTTATCTGTACAACAGAAACTATTATCTAAAAAGAAAATAAATGTCAGTTTCAGCTGTTATGTCTAGGAGAAACCTAATTACGTTTTCTGCATATGACACCAGTTTAGTCTCCAGGGACAGTTAAATGTTTCACAAGTAATTCAGGAGAAATCAAAACATTAACAGAAAATAAATATATAAAAAAAACAAGCATAGGATTCTGATAGAAGAAAAGGAAACATTTTAATCTAATTGATCCAAATCTTTGAATGGACATGTAACTAAAACTCATTTTATTTGTGCAAACACAGACTGACCTATATTTGCACATGGCCAAGAAAAATATGGAGGCATCTTTGCTTGTGCTCCACTTTTTAAAAATATTTATTGGCAGGCTTTCTTGCTGATGCAATGACTTTATAATTTTCTAAACATACAGGCCTAAGGCCTAGAGTGCATGATGCTGTACACAGGGAGATGCAAACTTCAACCCCTGTGTACAGCGTCATGCACTCTAGGCTTTAGGCCTGTATGCTTCACATGTGGGGCACCCAGGAGGCACAGGTGCAGCATCCAGTTCTGCTGCCAGCAGCCTGTCAAAATCAATGACAGGCTGAAAAGCACAGAAGCTGGTACTCATGTTCAGGGTGGTTTTTGTTTAGGTGCGTATGCATCAAATGCAGGAATTCTGCATCTGTGCCACCCAGGCAGCCAAAAACGCTAGAATGTGATGCCTCTGAACCTAAGTGCTAGCTTGCATGAGGCATTATAAATGAATGAGTGTCATTACACCTCTGAGCTCTTCTCTTGCTTTAAACTGCCTAGATTGCTTCCCCTCCAATGTTTTGCAATGGGAAGGAAGGATCTTTATTGTAAAAGAACATTTAAGTAAAAGATGAGTTATACTTTCTTTCAGCCAGGCAAACACAGACAGATCAGCAATACTGCATTAATAGGTTTCCACTCTTTTTATCAATTGGTAAAACCAGAAAAACTAAGATGCTACAAAAGACATACCAGTGGTGGCCGCGGCGCTCCCCCATCCATGCATCTGGCTGGATGCATGGATTCCAATGGGGTGTGTTTTTTTGAAGCACATGATTAGAGCCTGGTGCTCTAATAAGCTTCAGAAAAGGGTGGGCTCGGGGTGCAGAGCACTGTGCCCCCATCCCACCCACTTGTGAATGAATATTCGTTATTCTCTTCCCGGCCGATCAGGAAGCCCCTATTGGCCAGGGAGTCTTAGGACTCCCTGGTCAATCGTGTCTCAGGACACACTTCCTGTTTCTAATAGGCCGGAAGGTGAATGTGTGTGTGTGCTCGCTGGAGCGGCACTGGCTCTTCCTTCTCCCTGCCTCCATGCCTAAGGTAATGCATTCAGGTGGATGGACTGCCCTATGCGTGATGAGTGAAAATGCTCCAAAACACCTTCCGCTCTCTAAAAGAAAAAAAAATGCATGTGGGAATGCGGGTTCCTGCTATGCAGAGATGTGAACGGGGCTTGACAGCTGAGCGTTTCTGTCCACTCCCTCCTATGTACGTGCATAAAGATGGCCATACACTATGCAATCTGATTGTATATTGTGTATTTAGTGAGAAGGGTGATCACTGATTGATTGCATTTAATTTAAAAAACATGCAGCTGGGAATGGGTGGGTAGGTAGGAGGGAGAATACAGGGTGTATGCTAATGAGGTCAGCTGGCCAACTCTTTCCTGTGTCATGACTTATTGTCTGTCCAGGAAGTAAGGCATTACTAATGGATACATTTGGAAACATGGATGAGGACAAGTGACAGAACTAATGCCTTGGTAACAAGTATACAGGCTGTCCTCAAACAATGGGAACTGTTGACAGTTGGAACAGTCGGTTGTTAAGGTAAACAAGTTTGTTACCATTGTCAACAAAAGCCAAAATAAAAGCAGCAGCAGAGACTGATAGTATGGGTCTCTATAATGCATTAACACCATAGAAGCAAAATCTGTAACCAGACAGAAGCCATTAAAAAAGAAGAACAATTTTGCCTGATTTCCAGCAACTGCTTAAGAAGCCTGAGTCCTAGTTGTCAACAGAGATCATAAACACACAGTAACCGGAGTTGAGTAACTCTTAAGCTTATTTGTACTGTTACAGACCATAGTTTCTGCTTATTTGCTAGGCATCTTGCTTGCATAGCTTATATCTGTCAGTCTTGATCTGTATTCAAAATATTGTAATAGTTTTGTATGTACAGCAATTTTGTTCGGTAAAAGCGCATTTGTTCACCGCAGAGGTCTGAACTTCCTTGCTTATACCGCAAAGTAACCTTGCTAGATAGACGCAAGCAAAACAACATCCCATGAGGCATTGTAAAATTCGGACATTCACAGACATGACTAGGCATTATGGGAATTGTAGTTCCTAAACAACTGGAGGGCAATAGTTTGAAGACCCCTGATATATAGCCTTAAACATTAGTACCACTCATTGTACCACAACAGCTTTCAGCCTCATAAAATTTTACAGGCTGCCAGCAGTGGTGCTGGAGGAAGCACCTGTGCCTTCCACCCACATAAAAAATGCAGGGATTGGCCTCACAGGCTAAATGCCTAGCGTGCATGTGGCCTAAGAGACCCATAACACAGAACAAGAATATGTTTGCTGTCCTATATTTCTATCCTGACAGCATCATACTGACATAAAGATAGGAGGAGCCTTATAAAGACTTTGGAATGGTTAACAGAACATTGTTCATATGGTTATTCATACCAATAAATAGAGAGATGTGAAAGAAAGGGGGGCTTAAGAAATTGGATAAAAAAAAGAGGGGCAGTCTTTACAAAAGGGATAGTTGAGAGCGAGCCAGCTCACCCTTTAAATTAAATTTCTTAACTGAAAGTAATGAAACAATTATAGTATTAAATCCCTCTGTGGTATAATAAATAGACTGATAGGGTCAAGGACACTACATGTTCACAAATTTAAGGGGGGGGGCTAAATTAAGGGGAAGAAGGGGGGAAAAAAGAAGGAAAGAGAAGAGAATATATTTTTTAATTTTAATTTAAAAAATATATATTTTTTTTTTAAAGTGTTTTTTTTTTTTTGTAGGGAGGGAAGGTTCACTTTGTAATAAACACAAAGCAAGTAGATAAAAACGCACATACCCAAAGTTGCACGGGAAGTATAATAAATAGACCGATAGGGCCGAGTACACAAGAGGTTCACAACACTAAAATATCTAAAGGGGTTTTTTTTTTTTTTTTTTAGGGGGAACCTACAGCGTCGGGATAAGAGGGGAGAGGTTTAAAACGGTAGAGGAGGAGAAAACCCCCCATAAGGAAAGTGGATATATGGATTGTAGTATGGAATGTTTAAATGTTAAATGTTATGAATTTTATATGTAAAAAAAATCTTTGATAAAAGTTTAAAAAAAATCCCTCTGTGGTTAATGATGAAACATCCTAAGACAATGAAACCTATCAATTTAAATAATAAATAGCAGTACTGATAAGTTATGGACTTTCAGAAAGTTTCCCAGGGCTTACTCATTCTGATACCATAAACAAAACCTAAACAAGTCTTATTCCTATTAAACACCCAGCAACTGTATAATGTTAATGAAGTGATGCTCTCAGGGAAAATAATTAGAAACCTGAAATATTAATTTAGCTGCAATTAAGTAATGAATATGCATGGCCAGTCAGGTAAAACTTAAGTGTCGTAATAACGAATATGAAAAGCCAAGAATGTTTTTTTTTTTTTTAGTTTTAGGATAGAATATGGAAGGATTACAACCCCTGTTAGGGATTTACTATTGATAAACATAAAGTTACGGACTTGGGGACAAAAAACATGCATGTTCCATACATACTATTCCCCCAGTACAACTGGAGGAATCCATGGTGTAAAAGGATCTGGGTGTTCTGGTAGATCATAGACTTAATAATAGCATGCAATGCCAAGTTGCAGTTTCTAAAGCTAACAAATACTTTTTTATATTAAAAGAGGTATAGACTCCAGACAGAAAAAGAAAGACATAATTGTGCCCCTATACAAATCATTAGTAAGACCCCATCAGAAATATGCAGTTCAGTTTTGGGCACCAGTTCACAAAAAGGATATTGGAAAACTGGAGAAGGTGCAGAGAAGGGCAACCAAACTGATAAGAGGCATGTTGAAGCTCAGCTATAAGGAAAGATTAGCTGAACTGAATTAGTTCTCTCTTGAGAAGAGGTGATTAAGGGCGAATATTATCACCAGTTGGTGTAGAGTTATTCACTTTTAGGTCATTACAGAGGATACTCTAAGTGTGGAGAAAATAGATTTACGGTGTTACTAAAACAGTAAAATCTGTCTGTATATGCAGTAAAGCATGATTGTTATACTCACTGTGGAACCTAAGGGCTTATTCCTCTGCGTCGTGCAAAAAGGCTGTTTGATCCTGTATGCACAGATCCTCACCTTCTTGCATTGCCCCCAAAACATGTCCAGATAATACAGAGTTACTGGAGTCAGGCTGCACATGCTCAGTTTGGTGTATATTGCTAGAGAGTATTTTTTTTTCTTGGGAGAGTGCATGTGATCAGCACAAGGCCAATCAGCACTGTCCAAACAGAGAGTCAGGGGTCCTTCAACCTGATAGGACAGCCAGTGCAGTATGAAAACTCCTCCTACAAGCTTTAACCAGGCACTGATAAAAGTCACAAGACTGCTATATACTGTTGATCAGAAAAGGTATTTAGCAGTGTATAGTTACTAAAATTATTGCATTTCCATGTTCTGTGTACTGTGAGAGACCAGATATAGTGAATGCAGTGTCCTAGGTGTATTAACACTTTAAAGTTTCTTCATGTGAAAATGTGGAATAAACTCTGTCAAGAAATAGTTCTGGACAGTTTAGTTGATTATTTTTTTTGAAAAGAGCTGGATGCATACCTAAATATACAAAATATAGCTGGATACTAACATTTATAGCTAATAACACTATGGGTAGTTGAACTAGGGAATGTCCAATTGCCTCCTGGGGGATCAGGATTGATTTTTTTCCCCACTCTGGAGCAAATTGGATCATGATTAATTGAATTTTTTGTTTTCTTGCCTTCCTCTGGATCAACTGTGGGTATAGGATAGTGTATATGGATTTATTTTCTAATGGTTGAACTAGATGGACTTGTGTTTTTTCAACCTAACTAACTATGTAAGTACAAAGATCTACCTAATAATATAAAAGCACACATACCTTTGGCTGTTTTCAGAGATTTCTGGGAGCACCGAAACCTGAAGCACTTAGAAGATGCAAAAAACATTTCCTTGTAAAGTTGAGATTTAGGCCACCTCCCCACTAGTCAATAACTATAACTGGGATTCTCAGGGACAGATAGAGAGGCCTGAGAGATGTAGTCCCAAGCTCGACTTTAGAGGCTAAAATCAGGATTCATACACATTGAGGGTGTCAGATTTCAGGGCTCCGAAGGTTCTCTGAAGACAATTAAAGAAATGCGGCTTGGGGTGACTGCTTCAACGTTGTTGGGTCGATCTTTATCACTGGTTCCTCAGTTCAGCAGTCAGAACAGAACAACTATCAATCCCATTTAGAAGTTGACCTGCCAAGATTTTCAGAAAATAGCCTACATGACTATACAGTAAAATAACTTTCCAATGTAGATATGTATGGCCTAAATGGAAGTTTTTTTAAGATCTACCTTTTTTTCAGGTAAACAAGGAATGTTTCCAGAAAAAAACCCCAAACCTGATTATAACCATTGTGCCACTAGTGATGTGTCAACATATACTACAACAGAAAAAGACTAAACAAAGAGCCTTACTTCACAAACAAAAGCAAAAAAGAAAATTGCAGGGGGCTTTTGTCCTGTTCTCTGTCATTGGAAGAGGTGAAAAGAATATAGCTCTTAAAAAAGGCTGTTCCATGGTGACAGTTTTTTTTTCTGGGGCTTAAATCATCTTTGTGATTGCTGGTATAAATAGACACACACTTTTTATTATCAGGGATAATTCTAGAGCAAAGTATAGGGGAAGGGATGTAAACAACACACTGAAAAGATTGAAATAATGGGTTGACTAGCATGTGGCAATGTTGTATAAGGTAACAATGTCCCCATCAAATACATGTATTAAATAGGCTTAAGATAAGATCAACAATAACTAGCAATATTAAAGAGCAAACAGAAAAAAAGTAAAAGCATGAAACCTGCTATTAAAAAAAAAACACTTGCTGCAAAAAAAAACCTGTGTCCAAAAAGCAGCCTGCAAAAGAAGAACATTTATATCTAAGTAGAATATTTAGAATGATTTAGCATGCAAACTCATATTACAAAAATTGATTTCTCCTACACCCCCAACGCATAAACAATGGTGTGAGTTTCTTAACTTTACATTACGCAGACTAAAATTATTGTACAAACATAGGGGTAGACCCAGAAAGATTAAAAAAATATGGTCCCGGTGGGTGGACTCTAATAACTTACTATATGATGTCTCCTCTAGTGACATTAGAGGAAAATAATTAAGATACATACTCGTGGCTAAAAGTGGGCCAGATAGGAGAGGCTACTGGTCAATGTCCCAGGGGTGCAGTTATTTATCTAAAGTGAAAATCCTAATTTTCTGTTTGAGTAGGCCTGAGAGTCAGTTCTTATGTACGAATGTACTATGAACTTCTTAAAGGGGTGTTCCTGAAAAAATAAAATAAAAGCCAGCAGCTACACATACTGCAGCTGCTGGCTTTTAATAAATGGAGACTTACCTGTCCTGCAGTCCCTCTATGTCGGCACCGCAGCTGATGTTTCCCATCAGCTGTCGGGTGCTGCCGTCGTCATTGCGGGCAAGGGAACCAGGCAGTGTAGCCTTTCGTCTTCATGCCGGGAACCCTACTGCGCATGTGCGAGGCCCCGCTCCTCTCTCCTATTAGTCCGGCGACCAGGGGAGGAGGAGGAGGGAGCCCGGCGGTGACGTCACGGCCGTGGTCCGACTCCAGGAAGTGGGAAAGGATACCTGTCTTTGACAGGTATCCTGTCCCCCCTTCCCCCCGAAAGGTGCCAATTGTGGCACCGGAGGGGGGGGGGAATACGATGAGCGGAAGTTCCACTTTAGGGTGGAGCTCCGCTTTAAGCATTTGATTCTAATGCAATTATTGAGTCTGTGAAGTGCTATATTTTGTTTTGTTTTGTTTGTGTATTTTATTGTTTGTTATCAATTTTTTTTTCTTTTGATAATCTTATATTTTTGTATATTTGTCTTTTTACTGACAAAAAATGTTTAATAAAAAAATAACTAATTGAAAATTAAAAAATAATATTTAGAATGCTGATGTTTTTGATGTTGTATGAAAATTTAAAATAAGTTTGAGTAAATCAAAAATCAGTTCGGCAATCAACTCTATTGTTGAAAGGTCAACCGAAGTACCTGCATGTTTGAATATGTGGCTTAATCTTCTAGCAATGGGCCCAAGCCCAGCTATGTTTACAAATCAACATATACTTCTATATAGAGAACAAAGGTTTAGAGTAGCAAACAAATGGCTCTAACTGAGGGTATGATTATTATCTGACAGAATTGACAACTTCCAGCATGACCACGAAGATTGATTTTTCATGAAGCAGAATTGAGTAACCAATCAATCAAAATGGCTGCAGTAGGTTCTAAATAAGGGTGGCTCCTGGGATCCAAGATTACACTCACCTACATTTTCAAAGGAAAACAGGTGTATAGGCGCTACAACCTTCCCACATAAAAGCTCCACCCGATGCTCAGACTTTGAGGCTGCTGACACCTCTAACGTACCAGAGTATGGAAAGGGATGGTCGGCACTCCAAACGTAAAACAGCCAAGCATTGTACATGTTTACTTAATCAGGAAATACTTTTTGGATGTCATCCTGAGTGCCCTTTCCTCACCTAAATTTTCAGTATCTCGGTAATTCATAAAAAAACTGTGAAAACACAGCAAACACAGTGAGGATGTCAAGTATAGAAGATCAATGAAACAACAAAAGGACATTCAAGAGGTAGATTTTGTGCACCAGGTTAAAATAAACTAAACTGTTGCTGTATTTTCTAATGGCATTCGGTTGTGGGGTTCAGTTTCTGACGCAAAGGAAGATGCTAACATGCAACTTGGCTTAATTCAAAGGGCCCAGTCAGGCCTTGGCATTGTAGTGCATTAATATTTGTTTTGGACTGGCAAACTACCACAGTGCCCAAAAATATTTTAGCAATGCAGCACACCAACGCACAAATCCTGCCTAATGTGTGTTGAGGTAATGCGTTGCACTGAAAAAATGTGTTTAACCTTAATCTAAACATCACAGTTATTTTGTGTATGAGTAATAAGTACCATATCATGTGTTTGCTTGTACACACCACTGACAACCATGCCATGCTAAGGAGAAAAGGCCACACACAGCTAATTCAGTTTTGAATTTTTCATGTCTGGGGACACACTGGGGGAGATTTACTAAAGCTGATGCACAGGGAATACGGTGCAGCTGTGCATAGTAACCAATCAACTTCTAACTTGTTAGCTTGTTCAGTTAAGCTTTGACAATAAGCCCAGGTTCACACTGGGCTGCAGGAGTGAAGCCGTGCGAGTTCAGCTGAACTCGCACGATTTCACTCCCGCGGGTTAGTCCCGATTTCGGCCGCGATTACAGAGACATCTGTGCAGGTTTCTGCACAGATGTCAATGTAAATCGCGGGCCAAAATCGCAAAAAGTAGTACAGAAACTACTTTTTGAAATCGGTGCAGCGCCGCAGATGCGGCGTCGAACCGATTATGACTGTGCCATTGCCGGCAATTTGCGGCAAATACCGCCGTTTTGACATGCGATTTGACATGCCAAATCACATGTCAAAACGCACCAGTGTGAACCAGGGCTAAAACATGGAAGCTGATTACTATGCACAGCTGCACCAGATTCTGTGTGCACCAGTTTTAGTAAATCTCTCCCACAGTTTGTAACCTTCTTTTTTGTTGTTAAAAAAGAAAACGTTTGTAGAGACTACACTAGGGTTATGTTTTATATCCTGTTTACTTGTAAATATTACTCATCAGAGTTATTTAAATAATTTATAAAATTCTGTCTAATTGAAGCATCCTGAGAAGATTTCATATTACTTGGATTAAAGTAAATTGAATGAACTCACTAACTTCAGCACATCTGCAGTGTTAGACAGCAGTAGCAGTTTACTCATTGATTTGGCTTACTGTACTCTAATGGAAGAGGTTCTTACCCCAGTCTATCCAAAAAGGTTTTGGCAAAAGTTCAAGGTGAATATAATGGCAGCTGGAATATTAGTGTAAAAATATGAGTGTTAGGGCTTGTGAAATACACAATCATGCACACAAGGTTTACTGAGCTTAACAGTAGTTTTGTGTGTTCTATCAATCCTGCACAAATCTGAACATTGCTCTTTTTAGCAAAAGCGTTAGGAACATACTAAAGAAAATAGGGTAAATTGTGCAAATTGTATTAAAAAATGATTTTGCATTTGTAATGCCCAATATCATATGTTAACTGCAATATGAACCCCTGGCTACAATATTTGCCATCACCGGTTTCAAACAGGGAGAGACGGAGGTTCGGGGCCCACACCAGGAGGAGCAACATTTGCATTTTGTTTCCCTTGTTTTCCCTTTCTAATCTGGTTCTCTCTTTCTTCCTCCTTGTCCTCTTTAATTATTGAATGTCGTATTTTACATAATGTTTACACTATACGGCCTTTGTTTGTTTGTGTTTAAATGAGGATGTTCATTGTTGGATTCATCCACCCTAAGAGCCCATTCACACAGGGGCCACATGACTTCCAGCACGACTTTGGGAGGCAACTTGGACACGACATGAGCATGAATCACAGCGCAACTCCAGGCAACTTACAAGGCAACTTCAAGTTGCCTCCAGGACAGGCTACTTTCCAGTGGTCAATCAAACAATAATCAGCTCTGTGGGAGGGAGGGGTTTGCCTGGAAAACTATTTTTACTTCCTGAGAAGTTGCTTCAGTTAAGACAGGGGATCCGATTTGGAGGCAACTTCCATTGAAATCTATGGGTACAAGTTGCCTACAAGTCGGATTGAAGTAGTACAGGAACCTTTTTTGAAGTCGGAGCGACTTCAGTAGTGTGCATTAAGATGGCTCCATTCACTTACATTGATTTTCTCATGTCGCGCGACTTGAGGCAACTTGGGGCGACTTCAAGTCGGATTCAAAGTCGCCCCTGTGTGAATGGGCTCTGAGGTGTACGTTTATCAAACAGAGAAGAGCCGAGATCCTGATCTGATCTCTCAGGTGTGCCAGTTTATGAAGCTGAGATGAGGAGTGGAGAACATGTTCTTCACTTCTCATCACAGGACACACCCTTCTGTCATTCACTTTTACACAGATGACCAGTTTATGAAGGTGAGATCTGAAGATCTCACTGTCCATCTCTGTAAAATATCTCCGTCCCAGATTCTCCAGCTCAGAGGTGGAGAATATGGGTGAGAAGCTGCTGTGATGTGAGGAAAAAGGCTTCTTTCTTTTATATATATATATATATATATATATATATATATATATATATATAAATTTACACACACAGTATAGTTATAATGTATTTTCTTTTAAGACCCATTTACATCTGAGCAATGCAGAATTGTGCAATTCTTGCCACAATTCCAGATTCCTGTAAAATTGTGTCAAAATACGCAATGCGCTTTTGGGTGCCATTCACACAGGAGATCACAGGCAGCCCGCCTCCTTCTACTCAGATATCAGGGGTTCTCAGAGGAAAAACTTCTCATCTCTTCTCCTTCTGAGAACAAATGTTCTCTGCTTCATAAACAGGGTGCCAGAGGAGAAGATTTTTCTCTGAGAACTGAAATGAGATAAATTATCTCTGTTTGATAAACGTCCATCTGAGTCTGAAGGGTGAAGGGATCATACTTGACCTCTGGACTACTACTGTTCCTGAGATACAGCGCAATGGATGTCTTAATATTGTATTCATCCCTCTTTTTTGAATGCATATGTTATATATTTGGCGTGGGACCTATTACCTAAGGCCCCTTTCACACTGGGGTGGGAGGTGCATCGGCGGTATACCGTCAGATTTGCGGCGCTATTTGGCTGCTAGCGGTGCGGTTTTACCCCCCGCTAGTGGCCGAGAAAGTGTTAAAAACCACCGCAAAGCGTCTCTGCAGAGGCGCTTTGCCGGCGGTATAGCCGCGGTGTCCCATTGATTTCAATGGGCAGGAGCGGTGGAGGAGCGGCTTACCGCTCCAAAGATGCTGCTAGCAGGACTTTTTTTACCGTCCTGCTAGCGCACGGCTCCAGTGTGAAAGCCCTCGGGGCTTTCACACAGGAGACACAGCAACGGCTGTTTCAGGTCGGTTTGCAGGCGCTATTTTTAGCGCAATAGCGCCTGCAAAACAACCCAGTGTGAAAGGGGTCTTACATTACTTTTTCAGATCTCTGGTCCAAACTAATGTATGTAAATTCTTTACTTACGGTATGTTGAAAACAATAAACATATTGTTAAAGAAGAATTGGAAAATGCAATATAATAAAGTTTTGCTTTTGAGTTTATTATATAGGGCAAATAACATCTGTGTGCTGCATTTTTTAGGGCTCTTTCACACGGAGGTCCGTTCAGGTCCGCCTGTCAGTTTTTTAGGCGGACCTGAAACAGATCCTCTATGCACCCCTATGGAAGCACGGATGTCAGCGGTGACATGTCCGCTGACATCCGCTCCGCTCCGAAAAAGTGTGACGGAGGAAAATCCTATTTTTCCTTCCGTCTGCGGAGCGGATCGGATGACAACCGACTCTACGGTCCGTCATCATCCGATTCCCCATAGGGGAGAGCGGCGCTCTGACAGGGCGGTCCCTGCACAGTGTGTGGGGACCGCCCAGTCATCCGTCGGCTCAGCAGGGATCAACGGAGCGATCCCGCTGAGCAAGCGGAGCTTCACGGGGCAGATCTGCACGGATCCGCCCCGTGTGAAAGAGGCCTTACAGCGTGCTGTGCTTTTGAAAAGTGCTGCTTGCAGCATCCTCCATTGCCACTTATTTTTAAGTGCGTTTTTTGAGTAACATGCCAATTTTATCCCAGGTGACCATGGATGAAAACACATGCAAAATGCATCAACACTTTATGCCTTGCGTTACATTTTAACGAAAACGCATTAAAAAACTTGCTTAAAATGCAATGCACGTTTTTTTAAAACTGCATATCACGTTTTACAATGCATAAATGTGAATGGGCCCTTACTTTGTTGTTTCAATATCACACAACATCTGTCAATGACAGAGAAGCATACAGTGATATTTAACAATAGTATAGTACAAGCTGTGAAGTCATTTTGTTTTTTTGTTTTTTTTTGTTACCTCTCTAGTTATAATTGTATTAATCTGATATAAATCAATATCTGCAGGTTACAGGCAAAGACCAATAAAGCAACTGTAATCCAATGGACCACAATCTCTTAAAAAATGTACCATTAAAATTTATTTCAAAGTGAATTTTGAATATTCCTAAATCTGCAGCCTTCATGTACAATACTAACTGGTGTTTTTTGCTATCAAGGTAGTTGTTCAGCACATCTTTTTTTAATATATGACAATGATCTGTCTCTCTTTCCCAATGGTATGTCTGCATTGACACCCTATCACACATGATGCAGCCATCCCTGGAGTGCATGTAGACAGCAAGTGGTTGCAATAGACAGCATAGACCAGATACAAAGGATGGAAAAAAGTCAAAGTTATGCCGCGTACACACGACCGTTTTTAATGACGAGAAAAATTCAATTTTTTAAAATGGTCATTAAAAATGATCGTGTGTGGGCTTCAGAGCATTTTTCACGACGTGAAAAATGGCCATGAAAAAATTGGAACATGCTCTAATTTTTCTCATCGTTTTTCACCTCGTCATTTTTCTTGTCATGAAAAACGGGCGTGTGTAGGCTTTAACGACGTGAAAAAAATGCGCATGCTCAGAATCAAGTATGAGACGGGAGCGCTCGTTCTGGTAAAACTAGCGTTCGTAATGGAGATAGCACATTCGTCACACTGTAACGGACTGAAAAGCACAAGGCTGAAAAGCGCAAATCGTCTCTCAACAAACTTTATTAACATGAAGGGTGGCGTCATCCCCGAATGGAACTTCCCCTTTATAGTGCCATCGTACGTGTTGTACATCACCACGCTTTACTCGAACATTTTTTTCTACGATAGTGTGTAGGCAAGGCAGGCTTAAGAAGATACACGTCGAGAAAAATGCCGTTTTTTTCAATGACATTAAAAATGGTCGTGTGTACGCGGCATAAGTATTTTATTAATAAAAAAATGCCAACTTTGTTTAATACCGGTGCACAATGCTTTAGCCAATTTGAAGCGTAATATTAATTATATTTAGGTTTACCAATCCCTATATGTGGTGGATGCTTGTTTGAATGTTTTTCTCTTTTTTGCTTTATTTTCACCTGGTAAACTGGCCAGTAACACTTTTCCCATTTTAGTGTGGCCACACTTACTCCTCCACTGTATATATAGAGGCACAACATAGCCATCCTTGTTAGCTGGACTAGTAGATTTAGATAGACTTTACATAAGTCACTAAGACACTAACATGGCTGTTCCCGTTCAAGAGGAGTTGATATAATGATTGACTCCTCTTGTATGGGACTGTTGGTAAATTTTCCTTTGATCATTGCATGCAGCCAATCAGCGGAGGAGTCCCACTGTCAGAATACAATAGGAAGGATTCCTCCATCTACCTCGTTTGTATGCATGGGGTAATCCATTTAATTTTTTTCGATCAGACCCACTGGATCATCTGTGGCCAGCTTTACTGACCAGATCACCGGGTGATAAAACTATGTTACAACGGGAGCTCAAGAACACAAAACTGCTGTGTTGACGCTTTTGACTGACTACATCATACTGTATATGTGATTTTCTATTTTTTACAATAATCTTACACATATTCCCTAATTCTACTTTGTACCTGGTAGATGTTTGTTAAACTTAAAATAACAAAAATATTTACTCAGACAAAAAAGTAAAAAAATAAATAAAATTTAGATATATAAAATTTAACATGGGGGGGCAGACTCGATGGACCACTTGGTCTTTTTTGTTGTTGTTACTCTTCTATGTTTCTATGTTAACAAAAACCCATTCAACATTTACAAAGAAACTTTTTCTTGCATCATATAAAATCATGTAGCCATAGCAGTAGCTTTTACACACCTTACTTTAAGGGAAAGTATATTTTGAGTTACCAGTGCACACAGAAGGTGCACTGTTTTTAGCATGGTGGCGCAGTCATAAACATACTCTGTCAGAGGGATGAGTCAACACACATTTATGTAGCACTATAAAAGCAGGAAGCAGAAACTGCATCTGTAATTATTAAAGCATATTTTGTTTCAATATTTTTATTGAAGTTTCAAGAATGATAACAAGCCATGGTTTGCCCATGCACGGGCGACATCGTAAAAAGAAAAGAAAAGAAAAGAAAGAAAGAGTGTATGAACACGCAATGAGTAGCATAACAGTAAACTGTTACCAGGACCATAGAGGACCGGGTTAAAAATTAGGCAGATATCACAGGCTATATTGCTCTGTTCCCTGGAGGACAGCAATTTACATTGATAGCCTTCATATTGGGAATGAAGAGAAGAGGGAGGGAACAGAGAAAGAAAAGAAAAGAGGGAGAAAGAAGAGAGAAGAGGTGCCCCAAGAGAGAATGAGTACGATAGATGCAGGACCTGTACAAACAAGGTTTAAAGTTGACCATAGCTAGTTGGGGGGTAGGGACAGGAAGGAGTAACTTATCCACGGCTCTAAGATTTTCTAAAATTTTGCATGCAAATCCTTCAGTATACTGGACATCTGCTCATTAACCATCAGAGTGGTCATTCTGATTTTTACCCCCTGGAAAGCACCAAGCAACAGACGGAGTCTTACAAGCATTGGCAATGGTTCACTTGGCAGACATAAAAATGTATGAGACCAATTTTTGCTGGGGTACGAAGAGGCCCGGTATAGGGCAATGTAAGAGAGATAAGACCAGGGGACCCCGGGGAGTGTAGACAAGTATGCTTAAAGACATCTTGCGAAAAAGAAGAGGTGGAAGTATGACGAAGAGACAAAATCCAATTGCGTATGAGGGAGCCAAAGCAACACTTGTAAAGAAATCGGGGCACAATTAGGTAGTTTCAAAAGCACCCACACAATAGGATGTCAGAGGTGACATGTAACATGGATAGTTAAGAAATCTGAACTGCCAAATAAATTAAAGCATATTCAAACCTAAAAGCAACAATTTCATATTTTTCAGTATACCAATACTGAAATGTGGTGGCTATATTCGTTTTATTTATTTAGGATTTTTCCCTATATTTTCACCTTCAATTTCAATTTTCAATTTCCTTTAAAAAGACCAGCTTTTATTAATTTAGTTAAAACCTTTATCCCAAAAAATAAAATATGTTTCAGTAACTGCTGAAAAAGTTTTAGCTGGGTGTAAATTTGTTAGTCATCTGTGTTTCTCACACTACCGTCACCAGACAATGCTGTTGTCCCATGGTGGCTCTGTTGCTCCTCTTCCTGCACTAAGACAGAAAGTGTGTTACTGGCTAGCAGACCTGGTGAAAATAAAAGAAAAAAGCCTAAAAAGAGAAAACGAAATCAGCCACCATTTAAGAATCGGTAAGCTGCAATTTGGGCGTGGATACACTTTAAATATAGCTGCCACATACAGCATGTACGTCATTACAAATTAAGCACCCTAACACATATAGATAGGAATTTGTTTACATCATGCTGATCATTTATACATGTTTACATAATAAAATCATTCCCTTTCATATCTGTTCACGCAATTTTTTCATGCGCTTACTTTTTCGAATTAAGAACATTTCAATAAAAAAAAAAAAAAAAAAAATTTGCACTACTTAATACAAAGTGTAATGTGCAGAAACAATTTGATTCATATAAAAAATAACATTTAAAAAACAACATCTTATAAAGAGAAGACAAAACTGTTACTAATATTTTTCACTAACCACAAAAAAACAAAACAAACCAAAAAGTATCATTTTAGTTCATCAGTCTTTGTGTGGATAAAAGAACTGGGTTGTGATGTGCTCTGTGCTAAAGTTTTATCCTTAGTGTATCAAAAGTAGAATTGCACAACAGATCACCAGATAAACTTTTATTATACGGATCTACATTATCAAACATATTATGTGACATAAATCATTTAAATCCTTTTATCTATCTTTCTCTAAAACGGAAAGTACCAAAACATTTCTACAACTGCCTAGCTCTAAAAAACAAACAAAAACAAAACAAAAAAATCTTTACTACCTTAAACAGTTGGTAATAGTCATTCTGCGCATACAATCCTCAGCACGGCCTGCCAATCCTGCTGCCTCTCCGTACAGATGGCGTACCGTGTATAATCCAAGCTCAGAGGGTATCTACTCCAGTATAGCTGTGCGTGACTCGCTAAGGCATCTCTGAGAAACAAATGCTTGTGCTTTGTCATGCATGCTCTTCAGGCCAAATCCCAAAGCTAGGTTATTGGATAAGTCTCTAATATGGGAGGAGAGAATGGAGAGTAATAATAAAATGAGTCACTAGTAAAACTTGGGAAAGGAAATCCTAGTCACCGTGACAAGAGAATTGCGTGGGGCAAACTACAGAGAACTCTGACAGCGCTTCAACAGAGGGGAGCCAAAGGGCATCACGTGTAATACAAAGCAGCAGAGTTTCCCTAAAACACGTGCAAAATATAATGATTTCACCAATATGAGCTACGATGCAGAATGAAAGCGCCACACCCGCACCTGCGAGATAAAAACTATATGACATAATTTCCTAAATAATACTTATTGTTGTTGACAAAATATAAAAATCCATCGCGTGAAACCTCTCTGCTGAAGTTGATCTCAATGAAGGCACAAACTGCGCAAATGTTATTTTAACAGTTTTATAAAGAGCCTCCGAGATTAGTTCGCACAAAAGTGAAGGTAGAAGGCATACTTGAGGACATTGGTCACTCGGATTTAGTAAACAATCAATGGGCACCTTGGTCTAAATTTTTTATTTATTTACACTTGAAAGAGATGAGTTTTTGGAAATAATATCATCTGGATCAACTGCAGGTTTAGGGTTCCGAGGATACAGGTTTTTAAAGTAGTACTAAGGCCTCGTTAAGACTTGTGGTTGGGGGATGGAGGGGGGCGTAAAAAATGTGCAATTGAGCCACGTTTATGCTGCCTGCCAACCCCCCCTTAGGGCTCATTAGCACTTGCTTCGGCTTCAACAAGGCTTAGGACAGGCTTTGTTAAAGCTCTCGGAATGCTAGTCAAAGCTCCTGTCACTAAGTAAAATTGTTAGCTTACAGTCCTGTTTACAACTGCTTTTGCTTTGCTTCGGCTTTGCTTCAAAAATTATACCCCATGTAGCTTCAGTGGTGCTTCAAAGCCTCGATAGAAGTCTATGGCAAAGCTCGCTTGAAAACCCCACTGAAGCCCCACCGAAGCCTCACCAAAGCCCCATCGAAGCTCCACCAAAGCCTCATCGAAGCCCCACCAAAGCACCAAGCAAAAGCAGGTGTAAATAGGACTGTAAGCTAACCATTTTATTTAGTGACAGGAGCTTTGACTGGCGTTTCGAGAGCTTTAGCAAAGTGTGTCCGAAGCCATGTTTTGAAGCAAGTGTAAACTAGCCCTTAAAGGAGAAGTCCAGTCTGAGCTTGTTTGGCTGGGATTCTCCTTTGGGTTACAGGAGTGCATTTCGCTTTGCACTCCTGTGACCTGTTTTCAGCAGTCACAGGAATCAGTCCAGGCACCGCGTCATCACGACAGTAAAGTCTGGATCCACCAGGTGCCTAGACTGATGCCCGTCTCAGCCTCTCAGTGAGCCGCTGAGAGCCTGAGATGGCCGCTCCCCGCCCCTCCACAGCTCAGTGCTCCAATGAGCGTAGAGGAGCAGAGAGGAGAGCTGCTGATTGACAGGCAGCAGCTCTCCACTCGGGGATCTGTGAGAACCAAGCTATCAGTGTTGTTTGATCGCTTGGTTCTTAATGTAGAGGCGCCGGGGAACAGATACAGCATCAGGGCCGATGCTGCATCCACCTAGGTGAGTATGAATGGGCAAAAAAAAACAAAAAACATACTTCTCTTTTAAGCTGCAATAGGCAGTAGATGGGGATGCTAACAAGCCGCAAATGCGATGCTTTCCTTCACGTCCACAGCAAAGTTGGACATGTAGCAATTGGCAGGAAGCTCCCCAAACACCCCACAACCATGTGCAATGCATGCGGTTGCAGCGCAATTTTTGCCAAAAATTTGGTTAAAACTGTCAGTAGCCTCTTGAGTGCAATTCAAACACGGATCGAGCTTCAGAGGCAAGGGAGCTTGTCTTAAAAAAAAAAAGTCAGTATTGCTTAAAAGAGTATGCTTTTTTGGCCATTCTTCTCTTCTGGGTCACAGGAGTGCACTTACTTTTGTACTCCTGTGACACAGAATCAACTGGGCTGATGTCACAGAGCCGCTACAGACTCTGAAAGGATTCTGGCAATGATGTCCACCCAGATGACTGACCAGCAGCTGGCTCAGTCTCTCAGAGTGCAGATGAGAGCCTGATCCAGCCACTCCTGCCCCCACAACAGCCCAGCGCTCCAGTGAGCACAGGAGGGGCAGAGCAGAGAGCCGTCGACTGACGGTCACTGCTCTGTGCTCATTGAAGACAGAGAACCGAGCAATCAGCAGTCATGTGATCAGCCTTAGAGCCAGTGGGAGGACAGCTGCAGCATCAGACCAATGCTGCAGCCATAGAGCTGAGTATAAATGCTTATTTTTTTCAGAGCCCCACAAGCACAAGGCAACTATCCATTCTGCTCAGCAATTTTCAGAAACACATCTTTCAATTTCTTTTATTTCTGGAGCATCTTTCGGCTTACAACGTGCCACTTCTCCAAACTTCCTATCAAGAAGCACACTCATAGCATCCTTCTTTGTCACTCAATCAAATAATTAGGGACCACATGTCCCGTCGTTCTTTGCATAAGTGCGAATGTGTGACCTGGCCTTTCTAAAATTGGGCTTATGTGAGAACATTGGCTTTAAAATAATATATTTTCCAGGGGCAGCCATATTTGATCATTACATATACAGACTTTGTTTCCTGAATTAGTTGCATTTCACACTGAAAATCTGCACTACACAGGTTCTATGAAAAACACATCAGACTATACAGTGCCTTGAAAAAGTATTCATACCCCTTGACATTTTACACATTTTGTCATGTTACGACCAAAAACGTAAATGTACTTTATTGGGATTTCATGTGATAGACCAACACAAAGTGGCACATAATTGTGAAGTGGAAAGAAAATGATAAATGGTTTTCAGAATTGTTTACAAATAAATATCTGAAAAGTGTGGGGTGCACTTGTATTCAGCCGCCCCCCCCCCCCCCCCCGAGTCAATATTTTGTGGAACCACCTTTTGCTGCAATTACAGCTGCAATTATTTTTTGGTATGTCTCTACCAGCTTTGCACATCTAGAGAGTGACATTTTTGCCCATTCGTATTTGCAAAATAGCTCAAGCTCTGTCAGATTGGATGGAGAGCGTCTGTGAACAGCACTTTTCAAGTCTTGCCAGAGATTCTCAGTTGGATTTAGGTCTGGACTTTGACTGGGCCATTCTAACACATGAATATGCTTTGATCTAAACCATTCCATTGTAGCTCTGGCTGTATGTTTAGGGTCATTGTCCTGCTGCAAGGTGAACCTCCACCTCAGTCTCAAGTAGTGGTGCAATGGATCGGTTGTGATCCGTGATCCGAATGGTTCACCCTGTTCGGATCGGATCACCACGCGATCTGCGGAGCGCTCCGGAGCCTCGGCCGTAGGAAAGGCCGCGGCTTCGGCCTAGCTCCGAAGCGGCGGCCATCTTGGTACACCCGGCGGCGGCCGCTGTAGTGACGTTTCGCAGCCATCTTGCTCCACCCCACACTCCTGCACAGTAATGATAGAGAAGGGACCAAGCGGACATCTTGTTACACTCAGCGGATTTTTAGATTTCAGTTCATTTCAACACAATACGGAGCTTATCAGCTTTAATACATTATTTGGAAATCCATCGGACTGTTTACATTTTACATTTTAAAAGCAGCAGCAAACCTTACATGATTGCTAATGTGACGGAACACCTTACATTTAGTTAAATGTGAAATTCAGAGGTGTTCTGTCACATTAGCAACCATGTAAGGTCAGCAGGTTTGCTGCTGCTTTTAAAATTTAAAGGGGTTGCTCCACCGGAAAAAAAAAATTAAAAGCCAGCAGCTACAGCTACAGCAGCTGCTGGCTTTTAATATTTGGACACTTACCTGTCCTGGAGTCCAGCGACGTCCGCAGCAGAGGACGAGCGACCGCTCGTCGTTCTGCTGCTCCCTCCGCCATCCTCGCTGAGGGAACCAGGAAGTGAAGCCCTGCGGCTTCATGCCCGATTTCCTACGGCGCATGCGCGAGTCGCGCTGCGCCGTTCTGATTGGTGCTCCTGTGTTCTGGGAGCCGAGTGTCTCCCAGAACACCAAGGGAAGTCTGCGGGAAGTGACGTCACTCCCGCAGATTCCCGGAGACAGGACTCCCGGATGTGGGTGAAAATACCTGTCTTAGACAGGTATCTTCACCCCCCTCCCCCCTGAAAGGTGTCAATTGTGACACCGGAGGGGGGGAGGGTTCCAAATAGAAAAAGTTGCTATTTAGGGTGGAGCTCCACTTTAACATGTAAAGAGTCCGTTGGATTTACAAATACTGTATTTAAGCAAATAAGCTCAGTTTTGTGTTGAAAATAACTGTGAAAATTCCGGTGGGTGTAACATTCTTTTTTTTTTTTTTTGCTTTTTTTTGCCGATCCGAAAATGATCCGATCCGTGGCTCTGATCCGAGGATCGATCCGATCAGTGAGTTTTTTGATCCGTTGCACCCCTAGTCTCAAGCCTTTTAGAGACTCTAACAGGTTTTCTTCCAAGATTTCCCTGTATTTGGCTTCATTCAACTTTGCATCAACTATGACCAGCTTCCCTGTCAGTGTTAAAGAAAGGCATCCCCACAACATGATGCTTCCACCACCATGTTTCACGGTGGGGATGGTGTGTTCAGGGTGATGTGCAATGTTAGTTTTCCGCCACACATAGCATTTTGCTTTTAGGCCAAAAAGTTCAACTTTGGTCTCATTTGACCAGAGCACCTTCTTCCACATGTTTGATGTGTCCCCCACATGGCTTCTCATAAACTGCAACTGGAACTTCTTATGGCTTTCTTTCAACAATGTCTTTCTTCTTACCACTCTTCCATAAAAATCAGATTTGTGGAGAGCACGACTTGTCCTGTTGACAGATTCTCCCACCTGAGCTGTGGATCTCTGCAGCTCCTCTAGAGTTACCATGGGCCTCTTGGCTGCTTCTCTGATTAATGCTCTCTTTGCCTGGCCTGTCAGTTTAGGAGGACGGCCATGTTTTGGTAGGTTTGCAGTTGCAGTTCCATTTTTGAATGATGGATTTAACAGTGCTCTGTGAGATGTTCAAAGCTTTGGATATTTTGTTATAACCTAGCCCTGCTTTAAACTTCTCCACAACTTTATCCCTGACCTGTCTGGTGTGTTTCTTGGCTTTAATGATGCTGTTTGTTCACTAAGGTTCTCTAACAAACCTCCGAGGGCTTCACAGAACAGCTGTATTTATACTGAGAATAATTTATAATAAATTATACACAGGTGGACTCTATTTACTACAGTAATTAGGTGACTTCTGAAGGCAACTGGTTCAACTAGACTTTAGTTTGGGGTATCAGAGTAAAGGGGGCAAATACAAATGCACGCTACGCTTTTCAGATATTTAATTGTAAAAAAAAAATGAAAAAACATTTATCATTTTCCTTTCACTTCACAAATATGTGCCACTTTGTATTGGTCTATTACATAAAATCCCAATAAAATACATTTACGTTTTTTGGTTGTAACATGACAAAATGTGGAAAATTTCAAGGGGTATGAATACTTTTTCAAGGCACCGTATGAAGTCTACAATAACCTGAACACTTAGGCCCCTTTCACACTGGGGCGGGCAAGAGCGGTGGCGGTATAGCAGCGCGATTTTCAGCGCTGCTATACCGTCGTTCTTACCGCGGTATGCGGTCGCTAGGGGGGTGAATTTAACCCCCGCTAGCGGCCGAAAAAGGGTTAATACCGCCCGCAAACCGCGGCTATTGCCGCGGTTTGCGGGCGGTATTACCACGCTGTCCCATTGATTTCAATGGGAGACCACAGTAAAGGAGCGGTGAACACACCGCTCCTTCACCGCTGTAAAGAAGCGGCTAGCAGGACTTTTGGAGCGGTCCTGCTAGCGCACCACTTCAGTGTGAAAGCCTTCGGGCTTTCACATTGAAGGCTAAAGGGCATGATTTTTTCATGCGGTATAATAGCGCTAATATTAGCGCTAAACCGCATGAAAAACGCCCCAGTGTGAAAGGGGCCTTACGCTGCTCATGGCAGCAAGATATCCAGTGATCTTTGCCTAGGATTTAGGTTACAAAAAGTCAGAAGCAGCAATATTTGTGGCAATTATGTATATAATTACCGTATTTATCGGCGTATAACACACACTTTTTTCCCCTTAAAATCAGGGGAAAATCGTGGGTGCGTGTTATACGCCGATACTCCGTCGAATTCCCCTGCTGAAAACGAGCGAGAGGAGCGAGCGGAGCCGAAGCCGAAGTACAATCGGCTTTACTCGGCTCCTCTCGCAGTCCCGCCCATCTCTGACTGCGCCGCTGACATAGAGAAAGCAGAGTGTACTTCGGCTAGTCTCGGCTCCTCTCGCAGTCCTGCCTGTGACTGTGAGCAGAGCCGAGTCTAGCCGAAGTACACTCGGCTTTCTCCGTCAGCGGCGCAGTCAGTGGAGATGGGCGGGACTTCGAGAGGAGCCGAGTCTAGCCGAAGTACACTCAGCCCCGCTCGCTCCTCTCCACAGAAATCGGCGCCAAATTTAAAAAAACGCCGAGACTGACACGATCGCAAAGGCACTGGGCAAGGCTGCAGATGGACAGATGGACACTGGGCAAGGCTGCAGATGGACAAATGGACACTGGGCAAGGCTGCAGATGGACAGATGGACACTGGGCAAGGCTGCAGATGGACACTGGGCAAGGCTGCAGATGGACAGATGGACACTGGGCAAGGCTGCAGATGGACACTGGGCAAGGCTGCAGATGGACATTGGGCAAGGCTGCAGATGGACAGATGGACACCGGGCAAGGCTGCAGATGGACAGATGGACACTGGGCAAGGCTGCAGATGGACACTGGGCAAGGCTGCATGCTGCATTTAAATGTAAGTTTTTTTTCCTTGAATTTCCCTCCTAAAAGTTTTTTTCCTTAAAATTCCCTCCTAAACTTGGGGTGCGTGTTATACGCCGGTGCGTGTTATACGCCGATAAATACGGTAAATATAAACAAAAGTCTACTAAGCATGAGGGAAAAAGGCCATTACTGTTTTCAGGCCTTTAGCATCACACTAAAGACTTCAGAAATATTTTACCATTTTGCTCTAGATTTTATTGGCTCTAAGGCCCCTTTCACACTGAGGCGTTTTTACTGCGTTTTTGCGCTAAAAATAGCGCTGTAATAACGCCTGAAATAATCCTGCCCCAGCATTCTCAATGTGAAAGCCCTGAGGGCTTTCACACTGAGGTGTTATGCTGGCTGGGCCAAATAGCGCTGTAAAAACGCCTATCCCCATTTAAATGAATGGGAACCACGGTAAAAACGCGGTAAAAACGCATAGGCATAAGCGTTATTTAAAAAAATAGCGCTGACGCGTTTGCGTTTTTACCGCGTTCGCGCTATTTTTAGCGCGAACGCGGTAAAAACGCATACGCGTTAGCGCTATTTTTACCGCGATCGCGGTAAAATCGCGGTAAAATCGCGGTAAAATTGAGGTACAAAATCCCATAATTTTTGAGCGTTTTTTCAACGCCTCAGTGTGAAAGGGGCCTTAGGGCGCATAAAATAGCGCTGTAAAAACGCCTATCCCCATTGAAGTGAATGGGATTCGCGGTAAAAACGCGTTAAAAACGCATAGGCGTTAGCGCTATTTTTACCGCGATCGCGGTAAAAACGCGGTAAAATCGCGGTAAAAAATGTCATTATTTTTTAGCGTTTTTTCAACGCCTCATTGTGAAAGGGGCCTAATGGTCATAAAAAGAACCAATATTTTTCTGCTTAGTCTATATATATATACAGTTGTGCTCATAAGTTTACATACCCTGGCAGAATTTATGATTTCAAGGCCATTTTTCAGAGAATATGAATGATAACACAAACATTTTTCATTCAATCATGGTTAGTGTTTGGCTGAAGCCATTTATTATCAATCAACTGTTTACTCTTTTTAAATCATAATGGCAACAGAAACAACCCAAATGACCCTGATCAAAAGTTTACATACCCCAGTTCTCATCAATGACAGCTTGAAGTCTTTTGTGGTATTAGTGGATGAGGCTCTTTATCTTCTCAGATGGTAAAGCTGCCCATTCCTCTTGGCAAAAAGCCTCAAGTTCCTGTAAATTCTTGGGCTGTCTTGTATGAACTGCACATTTTGAGATCTCCCCAGAGTGGCTCAATGATATTGAGGTCAGGAGACTGAGGTGGCCACTCCAGAACCTTCACTTTATTCTGCTGTAGCCAATAACAGGCAGACTTGGCCTTGTGTTTTGGATCATTGTCATGTTGGAATGTCCAAGTATGTTTCATGCGCAGCTTCCTGGCTGATGAATGCAAATGTTCCTCCAGTATTTTTTGATAACATACTGCATTCATCTTGCCATCAATTTTGACCAAATTTCTTGTGCCTTTGTAGCTCACACATCCCAAAACATCAGCGATCCACCTCCATGTTTCACAGTATGAATGGTGTACCGTTCATCATAGGCGTTGTTGACTCTCCAAATGAAGCGTTTATGGTTGTGGCCAAACAGCTCAATTTTGGTCTCATCACTCCAAATGACTTTGTGCCAGAAGGTTTGAGGCTTGTCTCTGTGCTGTTTGGCGTATTGTAAGCGGGATTCTTTGTGGCATTTGTGTAGTATTGGCTTTCTTCTGGTGATTTGACCATGTAGCCCATCTTTCTTCAAGTGCCTCCTTATTGTGCATCTTGAAGCCACACCACATGTTTTCAGAGAGTCCTGTATTTCACCTGAAGTTATTTGTGGGTTTTTCTTTGCATCCTGAACAATTTTCCTGGCAGTTGTGGCTGAAATTTTAGTTAATCTACCTGACCGTGGTTTGGTTTCAACAGAACCCCTCATTTTCCACTTCTTGATTAGAGTTTGAACACTGCTGATTGGCATTCTCAATTCCTTGGATATCTTTATATATCCCTTTCCTGTTTTATACAGTTCAACTATCTTTTCCTGCAGATCCTTTGACAATTATTTTGCTTTCCGCATGACTCAGAATCCAGAAACGTCAGTGTAGCACTGGATGAAAGATACAAGGGTCTGTCAGAAGTCCAGAAACTCATTGACCTTTTATACACACACACTAATTACAAGCAAACAGATCACAGGTGAGGATGGTTACCTTTAAAAGTCATTAGTCATTCAAACCCCTTTGTGTCAACTTGTGTGCATGTTATCAGGCCAAAATCACCAGGGTATGTAAACTTTTGATCAGGGTCATTTGGGTAGTTTCTGTGGTGATTATGATTTAAAAAGAGTAAACACGGTTGATTGATAATAAATGGCTTCAGTCAAACACTAACCATGAGTGAAAGAAAAGTCTTTGTGTTATCATTCATATTCTCTGAAAAATGGCCAATAAATCATAAATTCTGCCAGGGTATTTAAACTTATGAGCACAACTGTTTATGAATTTACATAAGCACATAAAAGGGAAACTGATTCCGCACTGCCAGTGTTTTTCCACTGCATTTTACCCACAAATGAACACTTCCTCCGTACCCCTCTTTGTATGTCCCTTGGTTTGTGAAAACATGTACTCATCAATACAGGGACATTTGAGGATGTTGATTTACAGGAGATATATGAGACAAGTAGCAGCAAAAAAAAAACAGTTACTTGTGTTATATGATACCAGTACACATAGATAAATTGAGACAGTGACTGGGTCAGAAGACTGCTATGTGTAGATAGATGAAAATGTTGAAAACTCTATGCTGGGACCATAAGTGAATTTCTACATAATATACCATTCACTGGAACTTGCCTCCTTCTCACTAACTAGCGAAAATATAACATAATATAATTGAGTAATAACATTTATAGGTAAAGTTGATCCAGGGAAAATCCGATTGCCTCTCGGGGGATCAGGAAGGAATTTTTTCCCCTGCTGTAGCAAATTGGATCGTGCTCTGCTGGGGTTTTTTGCCTTCCTCTGGATCAACTGTGGGTATAGAATTGGGTATATGGGATTGTACGATATTCTTTATTTTATTTTTATTTATTTTTTATGTTCAAACTGGATGGACTTTGTGTCTTTTTTCAACCTGACTAACTATGTAACTATGTAAAATTATTTTCTGAGACTTGTGTTGCAATTGTGTAGTTAACAGGAGGCTACACCAAATCCGATAAACAAGAATGGAAGTTCCTCAGATATGGAATGTGTGGCATTTAATGCATCAGAGCCATCAGGTGGTTCCAATATATTAACCTCCTGACATTCACGTAACGCATATGTGTGGCAACAAAGAGGGTGGGCTTCAATGCCCACACACCACACATAAGCGTGCATGGGCAGCAAAGCACTAGGCGCTGCACGCACGCTCCCAGCACAGTGACTAAGCTGTCAAGGTCAGCTCTTGGTCTCTAATAATCATTAGGAGATGGTGGGACTGGCTCTTGATCATGTGACCATTGTGACAGACAATCACAATAAACAGCTGCCCCCCGCCTACGGACATAAAGACCCTATTAAAGGGATGCAGGGGCTGAGCAGCAAGGGGTTAAGGGTGCACCAGCACTCTGATTCCATGCGAGGGCCCCAGTGGGGTTACCACAATTACCATCACCACTGGCATATAATTGCTCATGCAGCGATCACATGCAAATGATGAGCCCTGGACACAGATTGCTTGGGGTTCTCACATCTAATCAGAGTGACAATGTGTAAAGGCATCCCAAAGGAATGGAGAAACTTCACACACTAAACTGAAGCTGTGTTCACTTTGAATACCCAATCATATGTAAATCATATCATATGTAAATGAAATAAATAAACAGGAATTTGATTTTTACATGATTGTATAATTGATGTAAATGTAACACCCCTTTTACAATGATGGACATACTGGGTGCGCCTGTCAGTTTTTCAGGCGGACTCAATCGGACCATCCATTGCTCTCTATGGAGCGGCGGATGTCAGTGGACATGTGAGTGGACACTCGTCGGCAGGCGATCCGCTCCTGTCTGCTAAAAACAGACGGATGGGGATCCATTCCCCATCCATCCGGCGGATTGGATGATAGTCGGATACAAATGGACAAGCGGTCCGTTTTCATCTGACCGCCCCATAGAAAACAACTGGCTGTGTCTGCTTCCGCTCTGCATAACGTAGCGGACACAGACCTGTCATCCATCTGCTCAGCAGGGATCAGTGGACAGATCCCCCGCTGAGCAGGCGGATCTGCTTGATAGAGTCTGCCCCACCTGAAAGGGGCCTAAAGATTTTCAACTCCTTCAGTAAATTAGCCTCATGTGTTGCCATGTCCTCAGGTGTGCTGATGTGCATTCTGCTAACTAAATAGCAAGATTCTAAACAATAGGTATACATACAGTATATACTGAATATATAGGAAGGCTGGCGAAGCTAGCCTGAAGTTATGGGAGGAGTTCGAAGGGTCAGTGTCGGCTCTAGTGCGCGGAATTACGTCGTCACTGTCCGACGCTTCCCAACCCACAACGATCCGCGAAGTTTCAATCGAGAGTTCCAGGTCGCTCGTAGTCGTTCGTTGGTTCTCGTCGTCACTCGCTGTCGCAGGTAGGACCGGCGTTACCATTCGAACGAATCGTAGCGCCGGCATTCGTTTCTAGTTTGCGAAGTAATTACCTGTTTCCGCATGTTGCAGTATTCGTTCCTAACAATCCACACTGATGCCCTACACCTCCTACGATACTCTCCCTTCACCCAACTGATGCCTCACACCTCCTACTACACACACCATACACCGAACAGTCCGGCCCGAAGCTGGTCGCAGAAACAGCGGCACTACAGTTCGGACCCTCGGCAATCACAAGTCCCCTCACCTTCGAAACACCAGACAGTCGATCCGAGTCCAGCCGCAGCTCCAGTGACGTGATTCGGATCCCGGCGCATCAATAACCCCATAAACCACACCACATCTACACCATCCGAATCCAGTCGTAGCATCGGCTCCAAGATTCGGATCCTTGGTCGCAACAACCAATCCGTACGCAGTCGCATACCCGGCTCCAGCAGCTTCGACCCGCACCTCCAATACAACGACGAATATCTCAGAAGTCACGAACCAGCCGTAACATCGGCCACAGTGATTCGGACCGAGTTGCTACACACACGCCTTACCACCACTGCCGTTTCACTACGAATCGGCCATCCCCACACACTCGAAAGTCACAAACTCTTCTTCTTTCGCCTTCTTAAGGCATTTGTTCCTCGCAAGCGCTGCGAGCGTTCGACGAGTGGTTGCACACCAGCCACTCATCACCTCCAGTAGTCAACACGGCTACTCACCGATTTCTCTATCCCTTTCCCCCACGCAGGTCAGGTCAGATCGAGTTTCCACCCCGTCCACCCTGCAATCCAGGTCGGACGATATTTTCCACAGGTAAAAAATAAATAAATAAATAAATGGGGAAACGGGGTCTTACACACTTCTTCACCTGGGAGCTACCTACCGCTCCTTCAACTCCTCACACTTACCTAAAAAAAAAAAAAAAATATATATATATTTTAAATATACACACGTGTATCTATGTCACCCTCCTCACAGGTCCCGGTCGACCCCCGTCTCGACCTCAACCTAGACTTCAGCTACCAGGGCTCAAGACAGGTGCGTAAACGCAAGGCCCCTCCTTGCTTTCTCTCCGCACTCTTTCACGATATATTTGTCTTCACATACACAATTCGACCGCTCACCAGGCGCTAGCAACTGTCACATACCTCTACGCACGACACTCTGTTTTCGAAGCCGATCCGAGATCCTTCACTACGCAGACAAGGTCGCCAACATCCACCTTGCTGGCAGTGCAGGAGTTGGCAGACCGACCACACGTCATTGAACTACAGATCGAAACATTCCTACTTAGTGTACCAGACTTTAAGCTACCCGCCCCAGTACGCCCTGGGGGCTCTGGTTCGTCAGTCCGTGCCAAGCACAGACGGCACCCGAGCTATCGGTTACCTAGCCAGTCACCTCCTGGCTCATCTCGGTTGCTACGCACTCTTTTGAGTTTTCTAAATTTCACTCAACAAGCGCTCGTACGCAAAACTTGGCTATCCTCTGCGCCTGTCATTCCTTATTCTGTCCATTCTCCCTTCCTTCTCTCTACCCACTTCGTACCTCCTCTATCCCCTCCATACCTGGCATCTCACTCTATAAACATACATCCCCCCCCCTCTTTTTCTTTCTCGTTTTTCTCCAGCCCCCAACATGTCGCAAATCGATGGTGATGACTTCACCTTCGTCCCTCCATCACCCCGTTCGGGTTCAGCGGACGACTCCACACAGTCCCTCAGGGCTTGGACCATCCCCAGGCTTACGGCCGAACTTCGCCGAAGGGATATCCCCTACCCGGCCACGGCCAGGAAAGCCGAACTCTTCCGCCTTCTGTTTCCAACACCACCAGCAACTCCTCCAGAACCCCAGGCGTCCCTGCAGTCTATATCATCGGCCATCACTCAGCTGCACGACATAGTGGCTACACTGGCTACTTCCATTACGGACGTCCAGTCCAGAGTAGGGGCGCTGGAAACACGCCCAGCCGTGCCACCAGCAACCCCAATCGCTACGCTCGTGGCCATACCCCCAACAACCTCAGGTATGCCCGATGCCACTACCCCCATCTTTCCCGCCCACTTCGTCCCAGCGGGCATTAGGAAGGACATCCTAGATGGTAAGGACGTAAACCTGGCGTCCTTACTCATCTCCGTCCACGATGGGGCAGAAAACAGGTCCTATTCTTGGGGGGACGTCTCCGTCATCCTGAAGGCCAAAGACCCTAGGCTTAACCGCAAACTTTCGATCGCGGAGTTCGTCTTGGCCTTCGGCCCGTTCAGAGACATGGTGTGCTCAGCCAACCCCGACAGGAGGGAAGAACTGGACCTCTACCTCCACGCGCTAGTAGATCTAGGACACAAGTACGGCGGGTGCTCGTTCTACGATTACCATTGCTCCTTTTCGGCAAAAGCCGCAGCCAGGCTGGCCCAGTTCCAGCTCTCCACCAACTGGAGTGCTATGGACACCGAGCTGTTTTGCCGCCACTTTGCGGGCCTCCGCTCCCCTCTGTGTTCCACCTGCCAATCGGCCTCCCACACGGCAAATTGGTGCTCCGAGACTAGCGGCAGACGCCCCCCTACCTTCCCTTCCACCTCCTACACACCCCAGAATTGGCCAACAGCCATACAGTCGTCCCAGTCTGACAGGCTAGGATGTCCCGTCCGGGCGTTAGGGGGCGCAGCCATCTGCAACAATTTTAATACTAAAGGTTGCTTCTTCTCCCAATGCAGACTACTGCACATCTGCCTCCTATGCCAGAAGGCTCATCCGAAGACCACCTGCAACCTCAAACAACCGGGCCCGTCCTGACTAGGCCAGGTGCACGTCGGGTGGCTTGGCTTCTACCTTTCCACACACCCGACCCCATCCCTAGCAGCCTTCCTGGTACAAGGGTTCAGCACAGGGTTTCACACCGGACTTATCACGATACCCGACTCCACGTACGAGTGCAGAAACCTACTCTCCTCCCTTCTGCAAATTGAGTTAGACCGCGGATATATGATCGGCCCCTTTTCACAGTCCCCATTTTCTGTATGGAGAGTCAGCCCTATTGGGCTTGTCAAGGGCAAATTCTCCAATAAACTTTGGTTGATCTATGACTTGTCCGCGCCTCATTCCTCCACCACACCCAGCCTAAACTCACTCATACCCTCAGAGGAGTTCTCCCTCAAATACTCCTCCGTCGACCTGGCTATCCAATCCATCATAAGAACAGGGGTTGGGGCCTGGCTTTCCAAAGCCGACATCTCCGATGCCTTCAAACTACTGCCCATTGAACCATACCTATGGAGGTGGCACGGGATAAAGTGGAAGGGTCTCTACTACTTCGCAACTAAACTGACCTTCGGCTCCAAAAGCAGCCCCTGGCTCTTCAACACGTTCGCCCAATCCCTATCCTGGATCCTCGTGCACCACGCACACTGCCAGGAAGTTATCCATTATTTAGACGACTTCCTACTCATTGAGTCACCCAGCAAGCCCCCCGTAGACCTAGGAAGTCTAAGAGAGGTCTTCAAGAACCTCAATGTGCCTATAGCAGAGAGCAAAGTAGAAGGTCCGGCACAACTTATCACTTTCCTGGGTATCAACCTCGACACCCGCACCATGCAGGCTAGTCTGCCACTCGATAAATTGAACCGCATTAGGTCAGTCGTTCACACGTTCACTATCACACAAGGGTGCACCAAAAGACAGCTGCAATCCCTGTTAGGGATGCTGAACTTCGCGATGAGGATCATCCCCCAAGGGCGTTCTTTCATTTCTCGTCTTCTAGTGTTCCTCTCCCAGGCACAAGATCCCGACCAACCCGTCAGACTTGACGCAGCCGCCATCGCAGATTTGAATATGTGGGACCAGTTCCTCGAGGACTGGAACGGCAGGTCCATGTTCATTCCCGCAGCGTCCCCTTCTTCCCCACAAGTAATCACTGACGCAGCAGCCTCCACAGGCTTCGCGGCTATTTTTGGCCATCACTGGTTTGCGGGACCATGGCCGCCGGAGATACTCGCCATCCTCGGGTTCAGCCAGTCCTCCTCTCTGTTCGAGATCTACCCCATACTTGCCGCAGCCCAAGTTTGGGGAAGCGCCTGGGCGGGTCAAACCGTCACCTTTGTCACCGACAATCAAGCCACGGCCGCTATTATCAACAAGGGTAGGTCCAAATCGTTGGCCATCATGTCCTTCCTCCGCAGGCTGGTGCTTCTCTCCCTTCACCATCAATTTAACGTTCTCTGTGTCCACATCCCCGGTCATTGCAATACTTCAGCCGACGCTCTGTCTCGATTTAATTTTCATACGTTCTTTTCGCAGGCGCCTGGAGCCGACCCGACCATGTCACACATCCCGCACTGGTCGCAGCTAATCCTGGGTTAAAACAGCACCTCCAGGGGGCTTCCGCCCTCATCAATTCGTCTTTGGCTCCCAACACGCTAAAAGCCTACCGATCCGCCTGGAAAAACTATAACAGATTTCTAGCCACCAACCCTGGGGCACTCCCAGGTAACCTCAGCCACGTCCTGGCCTTCGTTTCGCACTGCCACACCCATCTCAAACTGTCACCCAACACCATCAGGCTGTACCTAGCTGGTATCCAGCACTTCACGTCCCTGCAAGATCCTACCACACCATCCTTGTTCGCCGCCCATGCAGTCAAAGCAATTTTACGGGGCGTCCACAAGCAGCAACCGCATATCTGCACTAAGCGCTTGCCTATTACCAGCGCCATGTTCCGGGGCATGTCCACTATCCTCGCACGTTCCCCTTTCGGTGTACGACCTAGCCTGGTTATCCAGGCAGCCATGTATTTAGCCTTCTACGGCTTCCTCCGCCCCAGCGAATTCACGGTCTCCGGCCCTAATGGCCAGGTTCTACGGAAGCACCACCTGACTCGCCACCAGAGTCATTTCGTCCTGCACCTAGCAGTGTCGAAAACCCAACAAAGCGGTCCCGGGGTAGAGATTAAAATCTTCCAGACCCGTAATATCTGGTGCCCCGTGGACGTACTAGACCGTTTAGTATCAACACTATCCGGCCTACCCGGAGACAGCCCACTGTTACCTTTTCCCATCGAGCCCCTATCTGGGAACCAGTTCGTCAGTCACGTCAGGACACTTTTGAACACTTTAGGACATGACCCGGGAAGATACTCAGGGCATTCCTTTCGCATAGGAGCAGCCTCAGCTGCATCACGAAACGGTGTCCCGGACCACGTCATCAAAACCATGGGCAGGTGGAAATCTTTGTGCTTCGCACGATACGTGCCCGATCCACAGGCAGAAGTAGCACGAGCCTTTAACAGTCTCGCTATGTAATCATTTCTTGTCATAATAAAACTATTTCTCCCTAAACCTCGTGTGACTTTTGGCCCCTTCTTCGGCATACCATACAGCAGGCCAGGCCACACTTCAGGTCTATTTGTGTCGTTAGTCTTGTGGCGTGTTTATGTGATCCATATCTCTTCATACAGAGGGCTCCGACCATAAATAGGAAGGCTGGCGAAGCTAGTCTGAAGTTATGGGAGGAGTTCGAAGGGTACTTAAACAGACCGTCCACGACGGTCAGTGTCGGCTCTAGTGCGCGGAACCCTCCCACCCATTTCCCCCTTTATAGGGCACTCCTCTACATACAATTCTCAACAGAATTCCCACAATCTCTATCTCAGGTATTGCCCCTTCTTCGGCATACCATACAGCAGGCCAGGCCACACTTCAGGTCTATTTGTGTCGTTAGTCTTGTGGCGTGTTTATGTGATCCATATCTCTTCATACAGAGGGCTCCGACCATAATATATATATATATATATATATATATATATATATATATATATATATAAATATGTATATATAAATATATATATATGTAGCGATACCTCCAACTAAGGAGGCCGCAGAATAGATTTGGGCCCTGAGTGCAGCTCTGCCAACCCCCGGCAATAGGCTCTACCCCCTTCTGGCACAGCTAGTACTAACAATCAATGATATCCTATGCAATATAATATCTAAGCAAGGACACAGTAATGAATTGTAATAGGTAAAGTGTTTTACTTAGTTTCTCAATATTGATAAAGGGGTAACAGTAATCACAGTTCAAAATAATCACTCCTGAGAACAGCGTCCTGCCACTCTAACACACTATGTAGTAACACACGCTACAGATGCGCCATACGGGCGACCATTAACTAAGTGCCCTATGACGCAGTAATCAGCCACGCTAGAATCCCCACCAGGCCTGGTTCTAATATTTAACTTAGTCCTTCTTTCTTCACCGGCAGGTCTGTAATGGTGGTGCACTTTAAACAGAGTATAACTTTGTAATCCAAGGGGTTTAGAACTTGGTTAAATAAAGCCGCAGGCTCAGTTCTGACAAGGCTCTTCAATAGGGGTATCAAATAACTTGTAGGCCACGGCAGTCTATAGGCCTATATACAGTAACAGTATCTTAGCTGGGCTTATGCCCTCTCACCCGCCGGACCACGGATCCAGTCCGGGAAACCTCCACCGGCCGTGTCACACACACTCGATCTCTCCAACGATCAGGTCCCCGATCCAACAAGGTTGTAGCGCATCAAGTCAGATGCCACCCACGCTCGCAGAGGGGGGTGGAAAGCTCTTTGGTGCAGAGCAAGGCCTCAGGCTTCAGGCCTTGCACTCCGACACATCCGCACAGGAGGATCCGTCTGTGAAGTCTTGTGTCCCCAAAGAGGCCGAGCCCGGCCTCGCCTCCTCCTTTTATAACCCCTCCCATGAGTCTCTGCGGTGGAACATCTGAAGAATGGGGTTATGGGTGATGTAGTTTCTTCCCAATATAGGGGAATACCCCGCTACACACTCCCCCCACTTAAACTCTTTGGTCCCCAAAGATAAATTTTAACAACAACTATATATAACACTGGACAATTCTGAAAACGATGTTGGGATAGGGGATTCCCACCATAACTGAGGGGTAGAATTCCCTTGCCCACAGGTCACATTATCATGAGTGGCCTGCCTAACTGTGCCAGAGAGTGAGCTGGGGTTGCCCTCCACCAAATGGACAGTGGAGGGATCCGGAATCTCAGCATTTCTCCTAGCAGTGACTACAGAGTCTTCCGAACTGTTCCCCATCTGAGGGTAGGTCAGCTTCTTAGGAGGTCGAATGACTCTTTGAGCCCTTTGCTCTCCTGGAATCTCCGGCTCTGGCGCCACAGGCTCCTCTTCCTCGGAGCAACTATCATGGGCATCTTCCCAGTAATCTGCTGAAGGACTAAAGGGGATGAACTCTGTAGCCTCTGGGTTCAGTGTTTCATCTGTGGTATCTTGGGTGACTGGAAGATCTATGATAGAAGTTCCTGGAGTTGGGGAAGACCACAGCCAATCAAGTTCTCCCTCCTCATCTCCACTAAGTTGGGAGGCTTCTCCATTTTCAGCTCGGGAGGTCTGTGACCGAGTGTTCGGCCTAGGAGTATCCAAGATAGAGGCCGGTTCAGGGGAGTCTCCCACGGGAGGTATTCTAACTGCCTCCGCAAGTGGGAGCAGGTGGTTTTGATGCCATGTCTTCAGTGGGCCTACCTTTCCCTCTGGCTTCACCTTGTAGACAGGTAGGCCCGGCAACTTCCTGCAGATGACATAGGGTTCAGATCTCCATCTGTCTGCAAGTTTGTGCTTTCCGGGGACTCCCAGATTGCGCAACAGTACTCGATCCCCGGGCTGTAGGTCTTGTATCCGGACCTTCAAGTCGAAATTTCTTTTATTCCGAGCTCCCCTTTGATCTGAGGCCGCTTGAGCTTGTTCATAGGCTACTTTCAGGCTGTGTCTGAGCCTGTCCACATATCCTTTGTGGGATGTGGCTGAGGAATGGTCCAGTGAGGTACCAAACGCCAGGTCCACCGGTAGTCTCGCTTCTCACCCAAACATGAGTCGATATGGAGAGTAGCCTGTAGCATCACTGATGGTGCAGTTGTAAGCATGTACTATGGCTGCTATGTGTTGGCTCCAATGTTGCTTTTTCTCGCTTTCCAGAGTCCCCAACATGTTGAGCAAGGTTCGGTTGAACCTTTCCGGCTGAGCATCTCCCTGAGGATGGTAAGGTGTAGTTCGAGTCTTCTTAATTCCCAAAGAATCCAAAAGCTTCCGGATCAGCTTACTCTCGAAGTCCCTCCCTTGGTCTGAATGGAGTCTCTGTGGCAGCCCATAATGGACAAAATACTTCTCCATAAGTACCTTGGCAACGGTGGAGGCCTTCTGATCTTTGGTGGGGAAAGCCTGGGCATACCGGGTGAAATGGTCGGTTATCACCAGAACATTTCCTAGTCCACTCAGGTCGGGTTCGAGGCAGAGAAAGTCAATGCACACCAGGTCCATGGGCCCTTGGCTCTGTAGATGGCCCATTGGGGCAGGTTGATGGGGCAAAGTCTTCCTCTGGATGCATCGCGCACATGAGTGGCAGTACTCCTCTACCTCTGCCCTCATGCAGGGCCAATAGAACCGACTTCTGACAAGTTGAAAGGTCCTTTCAGCCCCTAGGTGGCCATGATTGTCATGCAGGGCAATCAGAACAGTCTCCCGATGTTTCTCTGGGAGGAACAGCTGCCACTTATCTTCTGAGTCATCAGAGGGGCCCCTTCGGTAGACCACTCCCTGATGTAACTGCAACCTGTCCCACTCTTTCCTCAGCAGGCGAGCTTCTTTTGAAGGTTGACGCATGAGTCTGTTTGGATCCTGATTCTCCAAGGCCTCCAGGACCAATCTCCCCATGGGGTCTTCCAATTGGTCACACCTCAGTTCCTTCTTGGACAGTCTTGGTAGGTTGTCCTCTTCCAATTGAGCTACTCCACAGTAGTGTTTGGGGACTCCCACCGTGGTAACTCCTATTTCCTCTGCTCTGGAGCCTCCTCGGGCTTGGAATTCAGCTCCTTGACAAAGGGCCCGCACCCCGTCCGGTGCCACTTGGGTCCAATCTTCTATTTCAATGGTGGGGGAATGAGATCTTCTGGACAGAGCGTCTGCGTCTCGATTACCCACTCCTGGTCTATACTTAAGGCTGAAGTTGAATCCAGACAGTGCGGCCAGCCACCTGTGTCCAGTGGCGTCCAGCTTGGCCGTGGTGAACAGGTAGGTAAGGGGGTTGTTGTCGGTCTTCACAGTGAACTCCGCTCCATACAGGTAGTCTTTGAGCTTGTCTACTACCGCCCACTTGAGGGCCAGGAACTCCAGCTTGTGAGTGGGGTAGTTCTTCTCAGAGGGGGTCAGGCTCCTACTCACATAGGCAACGGGCCGCAATTGCCCCTCGTGTTCTTGGTAAAGTACTCCTCCCAGACCGTCATGACTAGCATCCACGTGCAGTTCATAGGGTTTGGTTGGGTCTGCGTAGGCCAAGACTGGTGCAGTGGTCAGGCTCCTTTTCAATACCTGGAAAGCCTCTTCACACTTCTGATTCCACTGATCTCTGATGGACTCTCCTGGCCTCCTGGGCCCCGAGCCATCCTCTTCTCCTTCAGTCTTGAGCAACTCATTCAATGGTCTAGCAATTCGGGCAAATCCCTCCACAAACCTCCTGTAGTAGGAGCAGAAACCCAAGAAGGATCTGAGTTCTGTTACTGTGGTGGGCCGTGGCCAGGAGGTAACTGCCTCCAATTTCTCAGGGTCTGTGGCCACCCCTTCTTCAGACACTATGTGCCCCAGATAGTTCACAGAAGACTGGTAGAACCGACACTTCTCAGGCGAAAGCTTGAGTCCCTCCTCACTGAGTCTTCTCAACACTTTTTCCAGCCTCTCTTCATGTTCCTCCAAGGTTCTCCCAAAGACAATGACATCGTCCAGGTATACAAGGACTTCGATCAAGTTCATGTCTCCTACTGTCTTCTCCATGAGACGTTGGAAAGTAGCTGGGGCTCCAGACAGACCTTGGGGCATCCGGTCGAATTCAAAGAACCCCACTGGGGTTATGAAAGCTGTCTTCTCCTTGTCTGCTGGGTGCATCGGAATCTGATAGTACCCACTCTTGAGATCCATAACGCTGAACCATTTGGCTCCAGACAAGCTCTGTAGGGCATCCTCTATCCTCGGAGTGGTGTATGGGTCAGGTATGGTTCTCCTGTTGAGAGTCCTGTAGTCGATACAGAGCCTCAATGATCCATTCTTCTTTCGGACCACCACTATGGGAGAGGCATAGGGGCTTCTGGACTCCCGTATCACACCAGTCCTCTTGAGTTCTGCAAGTTGTTCCCTCAGATCCTCCAGATCTGCTAGCGGGACCCGCCTGACCCTCTCTCGGAAGGGCTTATCTTCCTGGAGGCGGATCCGATGGGTGGCACTCCTTGCACACCCCACATCAAACTCATCCTTAGAGAAGATCTTTTCCCATCTATTCAACTGGGCCTTGACTCTCTCTTTCCAAGCCCTGGACAGATTCGGGTTTTCCATGGACAGCTTCTCCCAAACATCCCCTCCTTCACCTGTCCTCTTCACTTCTGACAGGGTAACAGGGGCCGCCGGGCTCACCTGGCCTAGCAGCATTCTGACTGGGATTTCCATGGGGTCTTTGGTAGTATTCCTAACACTCACTGGAACTCTATAATGGGCCTTCTTCAGGACCTTCAGCGGAATCACTTCCGGTATCACCTCCAGGCCTGAGGACTCACCCCTTGGGTCTGACTCCAGCATGACAAAGGGACCAGGCTGCTCCCAAGTAAGCTTCACAGTGGCCCTGAGACAGGTTACTTCGCCGGGCTGCAACACTACCCCTTCTCTTCCAAGTCTCTACACCTTCCCTATCCCCTCTCCAGGGGTCTCCCGCTCTTGGACCAGCCGTTGGTAGGCTGTCTTCAGCATGGGATGGATTTTGGTAGCTGTTTGTCTTTCTTCTGTCACGAGAGGGGTCAGGAGTCTTCGGACCAGGTCCGTGTTCGTCCCTATTATAAGGGAATTCTTGTTGGCTCCAGGCGGCCTAGGGCACACAACTGCCAGGGTGTCAAACACTTCGGCCCTCCCAGCCATGGATGGGTCAAAGGTCATTTTGATGGGAAGGTAGCCGTCGTAAGGGAAACTCTGGGTTCCAATTCCCCATATTTCCAGCTCTTCTATCTTCTGGATAGGCAGATGACTCAGGTGCCTGTCGTAGAAGTCCCGGTATAGTAGGGTCACTTGTGCCCCGGTATCCAGGAGGCCCCTGGTGTAGACTCCCTCCACTTGAATGGGCACTATAGGGGATGGGCCTACCAGCTTCTCTGGATATGGTCCGGCAGGAGCCGCCTTCTTCAGACCTTTTCCCTTTGGACTCTCTCTTGTCCTATTCCCTTTGGACTTGAACCTTTCTTGAGCCTGGTATGCACTGACTTCCCTCCTTTTAATGGGTGTAGGAACCCGCTGAGGGGTACTATTATTTTCCTTGGGTGGGCACCCCCTTTGGGGAGTGCTGTACCTCTTCTGAGGGGTCTCCCCCCTTCCTCCTGGAGTATAGCTTTGTTGAGGGGTATTGCGTTTCCCCTTTGGTGTTCTATCTTTTTTTTTTTTGTTTTTCTTCGCATTCAGCTTGGAGTTTACTGAAGATGATGGGCACCCGGTTGACTCCTTCACCGGGGCCCTCTGGAGTTTCCCGCCGGCTTGCGGTTGTCTGGTCTCTTCTTCTTCGGACTAGAACATGTGGCTGCAATGTGGCCAACTCCCCCACAGTTGAAGCAGACTATATCTCCCCATTCTTGTAAAGGTTCGGGTGCTGAGGCAATCGGGAACAATTCCTTCCTTGGACTTTCCTTTTTCTTGGGACACTCTGTGTCTTTTGCTATCAGAGAGGTCAATATCTCTAACACCTTGGACATCTGAGTTTTTAGGGTGTCTATCTCCGCCTCTCTTTCAGGGGTCATTACTGGATTGACCAGCACCTGTGCGGGTACAACACTTGTCTTATCCTTCTGCTGGTCCTGTTGCAGCGCCTCCTCATCTCTGATGATTTTTATTAAATCAGCATAAGTCAGCAACATTCCTCCTCCCAAGGTTTTCAGGTGCAGCCAGACTGGATCGGAGCGTAGCGTTCCCTTTAAGACTTGCTTCATTCTTGCCGCATCGGCATCTTGGGGCTTCATCCCTTTCTTTAACACAATCTTGCACAGCAGCCTGTTTAGCCTTCTGACATACTCGGAAAGTTTCTCCTCCGGTTTTTGGAAAGTGTGTTCAAACTGGTAGACCATCTCTGTCACCTTTTCTAATTGACCAAACTCTTCCTGCAGCATAGCTAGACAGTCCTGCGCCGTGCAACCTGCATTCCCAAACCGGAAACTTTTCACTGATTCTGCTGCTGCACCTTTAAGGCTTTCTAACACTCGCTGCCTCTTCTGTGCTTCAGGCACCTCCCATGCCTCCACTGCCTGTAATGCCTGCTCCACCCAGGTATCAAAGTCTTCTTCCCCTGCCGGGACAGGGAGCTTCCCTGAGAATATTTTTAGTCTCTGGTAGCTAGTTTCCACATGCACCGTACTTGTCTTCTGACATTTGGCTAGCAAATCCCCTATTGCATTTATCAGTTCTGGTGATATAGCAGTGGCCGGTGAAGGTGCTACCGGGGGTGTCACCCTGTCTTTTCTTTCAGGTGGAGTTCGGGCCGCAGCCTGTGGCGATCCCGTAGGGGATGGTTCCTTTACTTCAGCTATTGCGTGCGCCAACCTAAATGTTCTGTTGTCTGGCGTCCGCAGACACTCGTGCTTACAGGCCTCTGGCATCCCGTCCCAATATTCCACTAATGCGTATTGGTATGAGATTTCTGGGTCTGACTTTATGTCCATCACCCACGGTGTGTGATCTGGGGACACTGATTTCATTAGTTCCTCTACTGTCTCACTCGACCAGTTCTCCCCCGGGAGGCTAAAGGCTATCGACTGTTTTGGCTCTGTATTAGCGGCTTTGCACCATTCTTCTACCGCTCTTGGATCCATGGGGTCCATGCCGGCACTTCTGGCGTTCGCTTGCTGCATCAGGATCCTGGACGAGAACCCCCACGTGTAGCGATACCTCCAACTAAGGAGGCCGCAGAATAGATTTGGGCCCTGAGTGCAGCTCCGCCAACCCCCGGCAATAGGCTCTACCCCCTTCTGGCACAGCTAGTACTAACAATCAATGATATCCTATGCAATATAATATCTAAGCAAGGACACAGTAATGAATTGTAATAGGTAAAGTGTTTTACTTAGTTTCTCAATATTGATAAAGGGGTAACAGTAATCACAGTTCAAAATAATCACTCCTGAGAACAGCGTCCTGCCACTCTAACACACTATGTAGTAACACACGCTACAGATGCGCCATACGGGCGACCATTAACTAAGTGCCCTATGACGCAGTAATCAGCCACGCTAGAATCCCCACCAGGCCTGGTTCTAATATTTAACTTAGTCCTTCTTTCTTCACCGGCAGGTCTGTAATGGTGGTGCACTTTAAACAGAGTATAACTTTGTAATCCAAGGGGTTTAGAACTTGGTTAAATAAAGCCGCAGGCTCAGTTCTGACAAGGCTCTTCAATAGGGGTATCAAATAACTTGTAGGCCACGGCAGTCTATAGGCCTATATACAGTAACAGTATCTTAGCTGGGCTTATGCCCTCTCACCCGCCGGACCACGGATCCAGTCCGGGAAACCTCCACCGGCCGTGTCACACACACTCGATCTCTCCAACGATCAGGTCCCCGATCCAACAAGGTTGTAGCGCATCAAGTCAGATGCCACCCACGCTCGCAGAGGGGGGTGGAAAGCTCTTTGGTGCAGAGCAAGGCCTCAGGCTTCAGGCCTTGCACTCCGACACATCCGCACAGGAGGATCCGTCTGTGAAGTCTCGTGTCCCCAAAGAGGCCGAGCCCGGCCTCGCCTCCTCCTTTTATAACCCCTCCCATGAGTCTCTGCGGTGGAACATCTGAAGAATGGGGTTATGGGTGATGTAGTTTCTTCCCAATATAGGGGAATACCCCGCTACACATATATATATGAATATATATATATATATATATATATTGTGGGGGGGTTAGCTCGGCAGCGGGTGTGTGTGACCCCCGAGATGGGCTCCCCACACAAAAACAGGCCCAGCAAACGGAGGTTGTGGTTTTCAAAATCAAAAAGGTGCGGTTTATTTTCTATTTACAGTGACAAAACACAGCAAAGCAAAAGAAACATAAACAAAATAAATCCTGGTCAACTTGACCTCTGACTAAACATACAGGTTTCCTAACTAACAACTGGGATCAGCCTAGTGCTGTCCTAGTCCCTAAGTCCCTGGTTTTAAATGTCCAAGCAAATAGCCACACAGGCTTTGTCTCACCGCACAGGGGTTCACTCTCCCTAGACAGTCCACACAGGTCTGGTTCCAGGCATGAGCTAACATCTAATGAAGCTGGGAGTTCTTATAGAGGCCTAAATGAGCTGACAAGCTTCAGCTGGTCTCATCAACTCCCTGTCTGTACGACGCCCCACACTCTCCCTAGAGGTATGAGTCATCCATGAGCCCACTAGCCTTATACAACTCTCCACCTAGTTGTATAAGTCGGCGTAAAGCCTGAATCTGGGCGAAATATATCTACCCCCCTGGATGCAACCAGGTGACTTTACCTTCCTGCTGTCACATACCCCCCCCTCTTGTTTTAACCTCGGGGTTGGAACACCAGCAATCAGGCATTCATGTACTCGAGACAAAGCATCCACATTCCCCATTTGAACGCCAGGGCGATGCTTTACTGTGAAGTTGAATTCCTGGAGGGCCAGGAACCACCTATTCACTCTTCTATTTGTTTCCTTGTTTTGAGCCATCCACTTTAACGGAGCGTGATCCGTAACCATGTCAAAGTGCCTACCTAGCAGGTAGTACCGAAGGGAATCTAGAGCCCACTTCACCGCTAAACACTCCTTTTCAACGGTGGCGTAATTTACCTCATGGGACTTCAACTTCCTGCTGAGGTAAATGACTGGGTGCTCTTCCCCGTTCCAGACCTGGGACAATACTGCTCCTAACCCCACATCTGACGCATCACTTTGTACGACAAAGTCTTTAGAGAAGTCGGGTGAGTACAACACTGGCTGGCTACATAAGGCTTGTTTCAAGAATTGGAATGCTGCCTCAGCCTCGGGGGTCCATTTAATCATGACCGACCCTTTCCCCTTCGTCAGGTTGGTTAGGGGCACAGCCTTAGAAGCAAAGTGGGGAATGAATCGCCGATAATACCCAGCGATTCCCAGAAAGGCTCGTACCTGCTTCTTGCTGTTGGGACGTGGCCAACTCTGGATGGCCTCGACTTTGTTGAGTTGGGGTTTTATTACTCCCCTCCCAATGGTGTACCCAAGATATTTGGCCTCCTCCTGCCCAATGGTACACTTCTTGGGGTTAGCCGTAAACCCCGCTTCCCGAACAGAGTCCAGGACTGCTTGCACTTTTGGCAGATGTGAGGCCCAATCTGTGCTATGGACAATTATGTCATCCAGGTAAGCCGCAGCATACTTCCGATGGGGCCTCAGCATCTGGTCCATTTTCCGCTGGAATGTGGCCGGCGCATTCTGTAACCCGAACGGCATTCTTTTATATTGGAACGCCCCGTCTGGGGTTACAAATGCGGTTTTCTCTTTGGCCGACTTGGCCAGGGGGATTTGCCAATACCCTTTTGTGAGGTCAAGAGTCGTCATGTATCGGGCTGTTCCCAGCCGGTCGATCAACTCATCTATACGTGGCATGGGGTAGGTGTCAAATTTTGTAACTTTGTTCAACTGTCGAAAATCGTTACAAAATCGCCAGCTCCCATCCGGTTTAGGCACCAACACAATGGGACTAGACCAATCACTTTGGGACTCCTCTATCACCCCTAAGTTCAGCATTTTCTGTACTTCCTCCCGTATTGCCTCCCGTCGGGCCTCTGGGATCCGATAGGGTTTTAACTTCACCCTTTCACCGGGCGGGGTAATGATGTCATGCTCTACCCCAGATGTTTGTCCCGGCAGCTCAGAGAATACCTCCTTGTTGCGAAGCACAAACTCCTTAACCTCCTGTTGTTGGGGTTGTGACAAGGTGGCTGCTATTCCAACCTCCGGAATCACGCAACCAGTTTGAGCTGGTGACCAAGTGTCTGCGACTAGGGACTCTCTATCCCTCCAGGCTTTCAACAGATTAACGTGATAGATCTGTTCGGGCTTTCGCCTTCCTGGTTGTCTGACCTTGTAATTCACTTCGCTCACTTTTTCCATTATCTCGTAGGGGCCTTGCCATTTGGCAAGGAATTTACTTTCAACCGTAGGGACAAGTACCAGTATCCTATCCCCCGGGGAAAAGGTACGGGTCTTGGCTGCACGGTTGTACACTCTCTGCTGTGCTAACTGCGCTTGGGCCAAATGTTCCTTCACGATGGGCATTACCTGTGCAATTCGGTCTTGCATCAGGGCGACATGCTCAATCACACTCCTGTGGGGAGAACTCTCACTTTCCCAAGTTTCCTTGGCAATATCCAACAGCCCTCTTGGGTGTCTCCCATACAGTAACTCAAAGGGGGAGAATCCCGTAGAGGATTGGGGCACCTCCCTAATAGCAAACATCAGATAAGGAAGTAGACAGTCCCAATCCTTTCCATCTCTATCCACCACTTTCTTCAACATTTGTTTTAGGGTTTTGTTGAACCTTTCAACCAGCCCATCGGTTTGGGGGTGATACACAGATGTACGTAATTGCGTCACTTTGAACAATTTACACAGCTCCTTCATAACCCGGGACATAAAGGGTGTACCTTGGTCCGTAAGCAGTTCTTTACAAATACCCACCCGGCTAAACACAAGAGATAGCTCTTTGGCTATGGTTTTGGCCGAGGTATTTCGGAGAGGGATCGCTTCTGGATAACGGGTGGCATAGTCCATTATAACTAATATGTACTGGTGCCCCCTAGCGGACTTGATTATAGGACCTACCAAATCCATGGCGATCCTCTCAAACGGGACCTCAATGATGGGTAGAGGGACCAGCGGGCTACAGAAATGTGGCATCGGGGCCGACCTCTGACACACAGGGCAGGAGGAACAATAATTTTCTATGTCCTTCATCACCCCCGGCCAATAGAATCTCTGTAATACCCTCTCTCGGGTTTTCTCTGTCCCCAGATGACCTCCAAGAATGTGCCCATGGGCCAACTCCAACACCAACTTCCTGTAAGGTTTGGGCACCACAAGCTGCTCAACGGTTTCTTCTGCCCTTTTTGCCACCCGATACAGTAGGTCCTTCTCTACGCTGAAGTATGGGTAAGTGCAGGTATTATCTGGGTTCACTAACTCGCCATCTATTTTCACTACGTTTTCCCGTGCCTTTATTAGGGCGGGGTCTTTCAACTGTTCTGTGGCAAAGTTTTCCCTGTGAACCTCAAGATCAGAAAACTCCACAGACGGTAGGTTTTCGTCTGAGGAGGTGGGCTCCTCTCCAGTTTCTTGAGTCTCCCCTGCCAATACTGATAAGGGAAATTCCGGAGAGTCCTCACCACTCTCAGGGGAGTTCTGGCTATCACATTCCTGGTACATAGGGGCACCAGTGGGGGGCTCAGGATCATCCCACAGTTCCCAGAACTTCGGAAAATCCCTTCCCACAATGGCGTCATGCGGTAACTGAGATACTAAGCCCACTGGATGAGAGAGGGTACCTTTGGGGGTCTCGAAACACACTGTAGTCACTGGATACTAGACTTGTGCACAACGGAAAAATTCGTTCCGTTTCGGTTCGTTTCTTTCCGGTCCTGTTGATTCGTAATCATTCGTAATTTTGCTAGACGGGATTTTTCGTGTTCGGACTCATTCGTATTTTTGCAAGCGACATTTTTCGTTGAATTTTTTGTTGCTTTATAATTCGTACTTTCGGTAGAGTACGTTGTTTTTCGTTGATTCTGGACACAACTCCTACTTTCGTAACTTTTTTTGGGTTCGTACTTTCGGTAGAGTACGTTGTTTTTCGTTGATTCTGGACACAACTCCTACTTTCGTAACTTTTTTTGGGTTCGTTGATTCGTAATTTTCCGTGTCTCTCTCACAACGACGCTGCCTATTATGCCTAATGTGCTTCGAATGGATTTGTACTTTTCTAAATACATTGCGGTTATTTGTAACGATTCGAAATCTCGTATTTTACTTTCGTTTTTAACATGCGGCTATAGGCTCCGCCCCTGTACACCATTTTGAGAGGGTTCAGCACGGTGAGGGAGAAGCAGAGAGCAGAGCATAGTGAGTGTTATTGTGCTTCGAATGGATTCGAAATCTCGTATTTTACTTTCGTTTTTTACATGCGGCTATAACCTCCGCCCCTGTACACCATTTTGAGAGGGAGTTCAGCACGGTGTGGGAGAAGCAGAGAGCAGAGCAGAGTGAGTGTTATTGTGCTTCGTATGGATTCGTACATTCGTAACTTTTTCATAACGAATTATGCCGAAGACATTCGGGCATTCGCTATTTGCGGTATAATTTATTTCGGATTCGGTCTTATTCGTAATTGCTTTGTTCGGAAATTCGAATGCTTCCGAATGTCCGAAAGTTGCTAAATTCGGACGAATTTCAATTCGTTACGAAACGAATTGCACAAGCCTACTGGATACTCTCGGGTGTCCCCATGCACACAAATAACAGCTACCTTGCTATTCCCAGAGACCTCTGTTTTAACTAACTCAGCCTTTATCAGGGTCACAAGGCTACCTGAATCCAGCAATACCACAAGATTTCTACCATTAACACACATTTTGCATAAATGTTTCTCAGTTCCTCGAATGGCAGTGCATGCGACTGTCGCACACAGCGACTGACGTCTGCCCGTCAGAAAGTCACACTGCATGGGTTCCTCCACAACCGGGCAATTGGCTGCAATATGTCCCGCTTGCCGGCAGCGGTAGCAAACGATCCTTCTTGCGGCCTCTTGAGCCGCTGATTTCCCAGGCTGTTCTCGCCAAACTTGGGGTAGAGCTCCCACCCTCTCACTCTCTCCACCCTCACCCCTTGGAATCCTCTTATCTGCCCCTGGGGATGGTCTGGTCTTAGGGTGGAAAGTCTGAGTGTCTCTGGAAGAGGCCGTCAGGTTCTCTGTAGCCAAGTATTTCTCCACACGATCCACAAGACCATCGGCCGTCTCTGGGTCTCCATGGCTTACCCACTTTTGGATGGCAGTAGGAAGAGCTCTCAAAAACCGATCCATTACAACACGTTCCACAATCTTTGGTGCGGACAAAGTCTCTGGCTGTAGCCACTTTCTGCTCAGGTGAATGAGATCATACATTTGAGACCTGGGGGGTTTTCCAAGCTGGAAAGTCCAGTTATGCACACGCTGAGCCCGGACAGCCTGGGTGACACCCAGCCTTGCCAATATTTCAGCTTTTAGCATCGCATAGTCTTTTGCTTGGTTAGGCTCTAGGTCATAGTAAGCTTTCTGCGATTCACCAGTTAACAGAGGAGCCACCAGTCCAGCCCACTGCTCCTCAGGCCACTTTTCTCTTTCAGCGGTCCTTTCAAATGTGGTCAAAAATACCTCTGGATCATCCTCTCCAGTCATTTTTGTCAATAAACGACTCACCCCAAAGGACGCGGTATTAGTGGGACGGCTTTCCTCACTGGTCTGCGGACGTTGCTGCATTGCTGCTTCCATCTGTTGTTGTAGTCTCTGCTCTTGCTTCTGTAACAGGTCTATGAAGCGGGCCTCAGATTGCTGCTGGGCTTGTTGCTGAGCCTCCAGACTCTGTTGCAAAGTTGCGTTTGTCTGCTGCTGGGCTGCAAGGCTCTGTTGATGAGCTTGCTGCTGGGCTGCAAGGCTCTGTTGATGAGCTTGCTGCTGGGCTGCGAAGTTCTGTTGTTGAGCTGCAAGGCTCTTTTGCAAACCTGCATTTGTCTGCTGTTGATTGGCATTTGCTAGAGCCAGCTGCTTCAGTATCTCCTCCATGCTGGCTTAAAAAAAAACTGCCCGCATTCTCCACCAACTGTGGGGGGGTTAGCTCGGCAGCGGGTGTGTGTGACCCCCGAGATGGGCTCCCCACACAAAAACAGGCCCAGCAAACGGAGGTTGTGGTTTTCAAAATCAAAAAGGTGCGGTTTATTTTCTATTTACAGTGACAAAACACAGCAAAGCAAAAGAAACATAAACAAAATAAATCCTGGTCAACTTGACCTCTGACTAAACATACAGGTTTCCTAACTAACAACTGGGATCAGCCTAGTGCTGTCCTAGTCCCTAAGTCCCTGGTTTTAAATGTCCAAGCAAATAGCCACACAGGCTTTGTCTCACCGCACAGGGGTTCACTCTCCCTAGACAGTCCACACAGGTCTGGTTCCAGGCATGAGCTAACATCTAATGAAGCTGGGAGTTCTTATAGAGGCCTAAATGAGCTGACAAGCTTCAGCTGGTCTCATCAACTCCCTGTCTGTACGACGCCCCACACTCTCCCTAGAGGTATGAGTCATCCATGAGCCCACTAGCCTTATACAACTCTCCACCTAGTTGTATAAGTCGGCGTAAAGCCTGAATCTGGGCGAAATATATCTACCCCCCTGGATGCAACCAGGTGACTTTACCTTCCTGCTGTCACAATATATATATATATATAAATATATATATATGAATATATATATATATATATATATATATATATACACATACTGTATATCTGTACAAATAAATGCTAATGCTGATTTTGCCAATTTCAAAAACTCAAAAACTCCAAAGAAAAAAGTAAACTATGAATTCTCAATCATGTTTGTAACCAAGAGCAACATGATGGAAAGTTTTTTCCTTTGGACACTTTTACTTCATATGTATCATTACTTCTGAGAAGTAGCCAGGAATTGTGAGTTCTAGGCAAATAACGAGCAATGTGTCAGCTGACCCATTTGGGCATAGCTTCAAATATTTCCACCCTCCTGCTTTGCGTACTGTGCTAATCAAGGCGGAAACGTTTTATAAAAATATGACAGCTCCAAATTTCCAGTGCCTTAGGCATGATTCACAGAGCAGAAGAATTACATGTAGTCTTCAAAATATCTTTGCTACTAACTAACAATATCTGCTGCCAATTTGACATACTGTAGATGGAGACTGCTCTGTAATGCTGGCCACACATGATACAATCTGTACAATCCTTCTACAATCCCCTTTACAATTAACAACATCTAACCAATAAATTTTATTTAAAGATGAAGGGTTTATGGTTGGAAGAATATTAGGGAAAGTGGCAGCAGAAATGATTAATTTGTTGCATCTGTAGATGTAATGCCGCGTACACACGACCGTTTTTAATGTCATTGAAAAAACAAAGTTTTTCTCGACGTGATTCTTCTCAAGCCTGCCTTGCCTACACACTATCATGAAAAAAAATGCTCGAGCAAAGCGCAGTGACGTACGAAATGTAGGACGGCACTATAAAGGGGAAGTTCCATTCGGATGGCGCCACCCTTTAGGCTGCTTTTGCTGATCCTTGTGCTAGTAAAGTTTGTTGAGAGACGATTCGCGCTTTTCAGCCTTGTGCTCTTCAGTCTGTTACAGCGTGACGAATGTGCTATCTCCATTACGAACGCTAGTTTTACCAGAATGAGCGCTCCCGTCTCATCACTTGCTTCTGAGCATGCGCGTTTTTTTCACGTCGTTAAAGCCTACACACGGACGTTTTTCATGACGAGAAAAACGATGACGTGAAAAACGACGAGAAAAATTAGAGCATGTTCCAAATTTTTAATGCCCATTTTTCACGTCGTGAAAAATGCTCTGGAGCCCACACACGATCATTTTCTCGTCATGAAAAAAACAGTCGTGTGTACGCGGCATAAGAGACAAGTTGTTTTGAGCTATACAAGTTTTTTCATCAATAGAGCTGCATATAATAAACTGACAACTTTTGACTCCATTAGTCCTTACAGTAGTTTATTGCATAGATGTGACAATTATTTTTCAATATTTCAGGCACAATGCAGATAATAAAGTCTAGATACAGTATACATGATATGTGCCTTAGGGTAAATGGGGCCGTGCCTAAAGCTATAGACGGTTGAATGCAAAAAAAAAAAACAGATTTCACCATCTACACAATTACATTGGATTGAGGAATCCCCTCATCCAGGACATTGTATAACCACTTGCCGACCAGCGCACGACGATGTAACTTACCACAATGGCACGGCTGCGCAAATGGGCGTACAGGTACGTCCCCTTTAAATCGCGGCTTAGTGGGCACACGTGCGCTCGCCGTGTACTTCGTGACCGTGCCCACGGGTCCCGCGGACTCGATGTCCGCCGTTGTCCCGCGATCGTGACACGGAGCTGCAGAACGGGGAGATGCCTATGTAAAAAAGGCATTTCCCTGTTTTGCCTTGTGACATAACAGGGATCTACTGCTCCCTGTCATCGGGAGCAGTGATCGCTGTCAAGTCAGTGGTAGCCCATCCCCCCACAGTTAGAATCACTTCATAGGACACACTTAACCCCTTGATCGCCCCCTAGTGTTTAACCCCTTCCCTGCCAGTGTCATTTACACAGTAAAAAGTGCATTTTTATAGCACTGATCGCTGTATAAATGACAATGGTCCCAAAATAGTGTCAAAAGTGTCCGATGTGTCCGCCATAATGTCGCAGTCACAATAAAAATTGCAGATCGTCGCCATTACTAATAAAAAAAAAAAAATCACAAAAAAAATGTCATAAATCTATCCCCTATTTTGTAGACGCTATAACTTTTGCGCAAACCAATCAATATACGCTTATTGAGATTTTATTTTACCAAAATTATGTAGAAGAATACGTATCGGCCTTAACTGAGAAAGAAATTTGTTTTTTTATATATTTTTTGGGGATATTTATTTTAGCAAAATGTAAAAAATATAGCTTTTTTTCAAAATCTTTTTTTTGTTTATAGTGCAAAAAATAAAAAGCACAGAGGTGATCAAATACCACCAAAGAAAGCTCTATTTGTGGAAAAAAAAGGATGTCAATTTTGTTTGGGTGCAACGTCGCACGACCGTGCAATTGTCAGTTAAAACAACACAGTGCCGAATCGCAAAAAGTGCTCTGGTCAGGAAGGGGGTAAATACTTCCGGGGCTGAAGTGGATAATGACATCGGGGCTTGTTGCTGCCAGAATACAGGTGGCACCCGAGTTACAAACATCCGATTTACTAACGACTCTTACGTACAAACGGAGGGAGACAACAGGAAGTGAGAGGAAATCTACCCCAAGGAAGGGAAATTCAGTACTGTAATTCCATCTGAGAAAAATCCACGCATGCTCAGAATCAAGTCGACGCATGCTCAGAAGCATTAAACTTAATTTTTCTCGGCTCGTCGTAGTCTTTTACGTCACCGCGTTTTGGACGGTCGGAATTTAGTCTGACAGTGTGTATGCAAGACTGATGGAAGTCAGCTTCATCGGAAATTCAGACGGAAAATTCCATCGGATTTTATTCCATTGGAAATCCGATCGTGTGTACAGGGCATAAGAGTTATTATGGGAAAGGGGTGTCTCCACTGAAGCTCTATCACCAATCCTTGTTTCCACAACAACCCAAAATTTTCAAAATCCAATCGTCACAGGGACAGGAAGTGAGGTGAAATCTTCTGAACGGGGGCACAGACAGCAAAACAAACATTACAGGGGTGTTAACCCTTCCCTATGCTATCCAAAAACAAACAAACTGAGAGTTACACTTAAAAAATGTACCTGTTCCAACTTACATAGTTGGTAAAGTTGAAAAAAGACACAAGTTCAACCTGTAAACATAGAAATTCAACTTAAAAACAAACCTACAGAACCAGGGACTGCCTGTACACTGGTCAGCAGCTGCAGCCGCTGGGATCAACAAAAGTTTTGCAACATGTCCGTCCAACAGCAGTTGATCCGATGATTGACTTCTGTTGAACAGGGAGAGTCAGACACAGATCGAAATTCGTCCAATCTCTGCTGAACTGGCCAAATTTCGATTTGTTTATGGCCAGTGTGTGTATAGCAAAAAGGTTTGCTCTTAATGCCTTTATATATATATATATTAAAAAAACAAAAAAACCCTTATGATGTTGTAATTGTAGTGGCAGACTTGTTGGGCACTTATAATGCCGCGTACACACGATTGGATTTCCGATGGAATAAAATCCGATGGATTTTTCCATCGGAAATCCGATGAAGCTGACTTTCATCAGTCTTGCCTACACAACATCAGTCCAACCGTCCAAAACGCAGTGACGTAAAACACTCCGATAAGCCGAGAAAAATTAAGTTCAATGCTTCTGAGCATGCATCGACTTGATTCTGAGCATGCGTGGGTTTTTTGTCCGATGGAGTTCCACACAGACGATCGCAATTTGCTATTGTTTTTTTTTTTATCGGTAAAATTTTAAACAGGTTCTATTTTTTTATACCGATGGGAAAAAGACCGATGGGGCCCACACACGATCGGTTTGTCCGATGAAAAAAGTTTCATCAGAAAAACCGATCGTGTGTACGCGGCATCAGGCCCTTCTCTTCTCCCTTTTGGTTAAATTAATATACGACTGTGTAAAAAAATACCTGATGACTCTGCCAGAAATATTGTAAGCTGATAACGTTGTGTTCTCTCTTCCAACTGGTTTTCCCATTATGTTATGAAGAAGAGGAGAGGGGGAGGTGGTTTGTAGTCCTGTACTAGGGTGACAATGCTGTTTCTCTGCAGAAGCAGTATAGTGAGTCCCTGTTATCACCCTAGGGCAGGAAGTGTGTTACTGGCAGGATCTCCAGGTAAAACAATGTAATGCAGCCACCACATCTACTTAAAGATGGCCCTGAATAATTCCTATTATTCACTCTGTTTAATAATGTCATCTGCAAAAGTGTATGTGTTATATAATAAAAATGCAGCTATATACCTCATTAAGAGCGCCACTCTTAATATATAGCAATGATGGCAAACCTTGGCACCCCAGATGTTTTGGAACTACATTTCCCATGATGCTCAACTACACTGCAGCGTATATGAGCATCATGGGAAATGTAGTTCCAAAACATCTGGGGTGCCAAGGTTCACCATCACTGATATATAGTATATAGCTGCATTTTTAGTATATAACACAGACACTTTTGTAGATTACATTATTAAAGTGGACCTTCAGTAATGTTTTCATCTTTCCATCTATTAAATCTTCTGTTTTAACTTTGGATAGTAAAACATTTTTTTTCTGCCAGTAAATACCTGATATAGCCCACTTCCTGTTTCCTGTCTGGTCATTAGCCCAGGCTTATGACATAATGCACAGCTCTCTCTCTCACTCCCGTGAGAGTTTGCCAGGAAAGTAGGGGGGATGAGTCATAAGAGGGCCAATGAGAGCTGCAGAGCCGGGGGTGTGTGTCTGTGTAAATCCAGGAAGTGAACAGTCAGAAGCTTCAGCTGCCCACAGTTAAAATGGATGCAGCTAGTATCAGTGGAGGGAGATTTCTGCAGCATATTTGGCAAGTACAGAATCACAGTATATATAAAATAATATGCAAAGTGGTTGGAGGGAAAGCTTCAGAATGGCAAAGATGTTTTTAATTACAAATTATGTGAGCAGACTGCAGTTCCTCCTTAAGTTTAGACATGCTTTATTTACAACACACCACAGCTGAACCTCCTTTAACCACTAGGGGCCCGCGCTATAGTCAAATGACGGCTACAGCACGGAACCCAATTGCCGGGAGGACGCCAATAGACGTCCTCCCCTTTGCACGCGCCCCCTGCAGGGCGCGCGGGGCGCACGCTGTGATCACGAGTCACTGAGACTCGGGTGATAACATATTCGAGTAAGGGGCCGGTCCCAGCCCCTTACCACGTGATCAGCTGTCAGACAATGACAGCTGATCACATGATGAAAACAAAGTTCGGTAATCATTTTTTTTTCTCCTCGCGCTGACAGCGTGAGGAGAAATAAAAGCTGATCACAGGCTCCTGTGTGCGGGACATTGGTCCCCAGTGGAAGAGGCACATCAGCCTCGTTAGTTCACACCAGTGCCACCTGCCAGTGACCACATTGACCACCAGTGCCACCTGTCAGTGCCAATCAGTACCACCTATCAGTGCCCATCACTGCCACCTATCAATGCCCACTACTGGTGCCAGTCAGTGCTTCATCAGTGTCACCTAGCAGTGCTGCCTTTTAGTCTCACCTATCAGTGCCCATCATTGCCACCCATCAGTGCCCATCACTGCCACCTATCAATGACACCTATTAGTGACAATTCTCAGTGCCCACCAGTGCCACCTATCAATGCCCTTCAGTGCCACTCATCAGTGCCACCTCTCAGTGTGACCTCTCAGTGCCCACCAATGCCGCCTCTCAGTGCCCACCAGTGCCACCTATTAGTGCCCACCAGTGCCGCCTATCAGAGCCCACCAGTGCCGCCTTATAAGTGCACCGATAAGGTGGCCCACCAGAGCCACCTTAACGGCGCCCATCAGTGAAGCCTATCGGTGCCCATCAGGGCAGCCTCATCAGCGTACATCAATAAAGGAGAAAAAATTACCTGTTTGCAAAATTTTATAACAAAATATAAAACGGTTTTGTATTTTTTAAAACAAATTTGGTCTTTTTTCTTTTTTTTTTAACAAAAAATATAAACCGCAGAGGTGATCAAATACCACCAAAAGAAAGCTCTATTTGTGGGAAAAAAATTATAAAAATGTCATTTGGGTACAGCGTTGTATGACCGCGCAATTGTAATTCAAAGAGTGACAGCGCTGAAAGCTGAAAATTGGTCTTTGCAGGAGGGGGGTTTAAGTGCCCAGTAAGCAAGTGGTTAAAGTCAAGAGTTCTTTCTTTGGCATTAAATCTATAGCCATTCAGGCAGGTCCCCATATGACATTGTTTTTAGTAATCCTAATGGAGATGGTAAAAAATCGAATTGTAACATGTACTGTATGCACAACAAAATGAAATGGATTATGTGATATCATCAACTGTTGTCCTACATACCGGTAGTGATATACAACCTAAATGTGTGAGATATGTCAAGATCTATTTACAGAACTTTTTTTTTTTGGTGGAACAGGTCTTAAAAGCTTTAACGTGTTTATTACCCCAACACTTCATATTCCTGATATGTGTCTGCTGTACATGTGTGAAGAAGTCTCCTGTTCTTTTTGCATTGCTTCCTTTATGTGAAATCCCTAGTGTTCCTGCCAGGCCCTCTGCTTTCCTATTCAAAACTGACCACACTAAGCAGGAGAACACATCGTGGTCAGTTCTCTAGTTGTGCCGGGAACTCAGCCTGCTCTTCTTCAATGATCAGACATGTCCTGACACCCACAAGCACAGCCTTTCACTGGGAAGTTCAGCATCATGCTGCTTCTCCTCCCCCAGCTCTTATGCAGCTGAGAACGGAGGGTATGTGATCACTTATAATAAATAGGAAAAAAGGTATTTGTAATGTTTTTTTTTTATTTATACACAAATGTTTTGTCTTTCATTACTATTTTAAACTCAATGGTTTGTTTTACAAGGTGATGGTTTACAATCACTTCAAGCATCACATCAATCCTGCACCATGCCAATCATGCCGATCTGTCTGTTTGCACTCACTATAGTATAAGCTATCAACAGTATTGCATCACATGTTTACCTAGCTACAGGGAAATACAGTGATTATATGTTAATTATTTGTGATTCACCGATACATTTTTCTAACTATAACACCAGTCTAAACTAGTTCTAAAGAATGACGTCTTGGATTCACGTTCGTTAAATTTATGCAGTAAAAATATGAGCCATGAAAAATTACACTGGCTTCCACCAATTTCAGTGCTGAAAAGATGAGTTTTTTATATATACTTTGCTAAATAATTACTGTGTGTTCATCATAAAGCTTGCTAGGTACTACCGTGTTTCTCCGAAAATAAGACCTACCCCGGAAATAAGACCTAGCGTTATTTTCCAGGAGGGCTGCAATATAAGCCTTACCCCGAAAATAAGCCCTAGTTCAAAATGCTTGTAAAATCCTATATTCCACTCTATTACAGTAGAATATAATGTTTATTTTGTGTGTTTCTGTAAAATAAATGCGGGGAAGAGAGCTCCGGCAGGTCACAGAAGCGCAGAGCGGCACTGTATTGAAGGTATTTGGCACAATTATATTACATAAACACACACATTGTACATTATATCCTACTGTAATAAAGTGGATTATAGGATTTCACAAGCATTCTAACTCGGTTCACACTGGGGATTCCTGTCAGGCAGGGGGAGAGAAAACGGCACATTACATGGTAAGACCTACCCCGAAAATAAGCCCTACTGTGTCTTTTGTTGCCAAAATTAATATAAGACCCGGGCTTATTTTCGGGGAAACACGGTATATACAATATTATTCTACGTACAACTATAGTATGTAGTACAAAGGCTCCAAGTGTATGTAAAGCATGGGTGCTCAACCTGTGGTACTCCAGCTATTGTGGAACTATAATCCCCTTCATGCCTCTGCCTTTGGGAGTCAAGTTTGTGGTTGTGCAACAGCTGGAGGGCCACAGGTTAAGCACCCATGATGTAAAACCTTTTTTTCTTATTTTTTTAGCTTTGGATAGAGTGGGAAAGGCTGGAGCCTTTGTTGTGTTTATATTGAGATTCATCCTATTTGTTCTGGTGACCATTGTCACAGAGATAGAAAGTGGGGGGAAATCCAAAATTCTAGCGTTGTCACCAAAGCAAGTAGCGAGGGACATCCTCCAATGGTGCCCCAATGACAACTCCTTAAGATGGAAATTTAGCTCAATCTGTAGAGATCTCCTTTTATTGCCTGTTGCCTCTTCGGATCAGGAAGTGAATGAAAACTTTCGCTGAGAGACACAGAATTAAAAAATGGTTTAACCCTTTCCTACTCTATCCAAAACAAAAAAAAAGACGTTATATACAATTAAAATGAACTAATCAGATACAATTTAAATGGCTTATTAAGCAAGCCATTACACACCAATCTGGTAAAGCTAAAAAGACTGTATTGAGATTGTCCAATTAGATTTTAATGTGTAGGCCAGGTTAAGGATATTGTTAGAGATTATACTATATATACTTTAGTTACATGCATGCTAAAAAAAGAAAAGACACCAAAAACAAGTATATCCCCATAAAAGAACCTAATTTCCTTCAAAGCGGAGGTCCTCCAACTTTTTTTTTTTTTTTTTAAGAGTCAACAGCTACAAATACTGCAACTGCTGACTTTTAAAATAAGCACACTTACCTGTCCAGGGCGCCCGCGATGTCGGCACCCGAAGCCGATCTATCGCTTGGCTCATGTGTGCTGCCACCGCCATCTTCGGTAAGGGAATCAGAAAGTGAAGCCTTGCGGCTTCACTTCCTGGTTCCCTACTGCGCATGCGCGAGTCACGCTGCACAATTTCACTGGTCTCTGCTGTCTTTTGGGACCTGTGTGTCTCCCAGAACACAGCAGGGGGGACGAAGGAAGTGGCGTAGATACCCGCGAGTGGCTCGGGTATCTATGCCCGGAAGTGGGAGCAAATACCTGTATTACACAGTTATATCCTCCTCCCTCCCCCCTGAAAGGTGCCAAATGTGACACCGGAGGGGGGGAGGGTTCCGAAAAGGTTGGAACTCCGCTTAAAGTACATCACGGGACACAGAGGAGACTATAAATCATGACTACTTGGGTTATGCACCACCTATAGGTGCATAGACACTGGTAGAAAAACAGACCGGAAGTCCCCCCATTTAACTGATTTTAAGCAATACTGCCTGGTCTGCTACCTACCCCAGCCAGTGACTAGGCAATGAAACAGCACCATTAGGCTGATGAGGTGATACATTTGTTCCCCACTTTTGTAAGCCTGTTCACAGACAGCACTGTGCAAAACAACAGAACCGAACTTGATCAGAGAACTAGTCATTCCTCTCCCAGCTCTAAAAGCTGCTGTACAAGGAACTAGAGTTGGCAGATACAAGCACAGATTCAGTTACTTGTACTAGATTATAATCAAAAGTACATTTTAAAGCGGAGCTCCAGCGAAAAAAAAAATATTAAAAGCCAGCAGCTACAAATACAGCAGCTGCTGACTTTTAATATTAGGACACTTACCTGTCCTGGAGTCCAGCGACGTCGGCAGCAGAAGACGAGCAATCGCTCGTCACTCTGCTGCCCCCACCGCCATCCTCGGTGAGGGAACCAGGAAGTGAAGCCCTGCGGCTTCACTGCCCAGTTCCCTACGGCGCATGCGCGAGTCGCGCTGCGCCGTTCTGATTCGTCCTCCTGTGTTCTGGGAGCCGAGTGTCTCCCAGAACACTACGGGTATTCTGCGGGAAGTGACGTGCTTCCTGCAGATTTCCCGCAGAGAGGACTCCCGGAAGTGGGTGCAAATACCTGTCTTAGACAGGTATCTGCACCCCCCTCCCCCCTGAAAGGTGTCATATGTGACACCGGAGGGGGGAGGGTTCCGATGAGCGGAAGTTCCACTTTAGGGTAGAGCTCCGCTTTAATTAATATGTAATAGGATTGAATTGTGTATTCCATGTTTGTCTAGAGCTCCTTTTAAAGTGTCATTAAACCCAGACTATGAAAAACTCCCATTACATGCTCTATAAGAGAGTGTTCATACTCACAAAGCCACTAAAGCATTTGTTTTGTGTAGAGTGAAATATACCTGGTTGATCCTGCCTTCAGCTGTCCCTTCCATTTTCTCCGTGTCCCCAGTGCAGTCTGAGATTATGTAGACCAGCTGGTGTCCTCTACAGAGCATGCTCAAATTTCAGTTCCCTTCTAAGCTGTTCATTTCCTCCTTTTTACAATCTTTGCAGCCTATACGACTATAGAATCACACATGTGGGTGTATATACAGTGGTAAATGACACTCCCTTCCCTCCCCCTCCATGTCCTCCTATCGTTAAACACTATTGGGGCGCAATATAGTATGCTAATTGATTACATTCACTAAGGCCCCTTTCACACTGAGGCGTTGAAAAAACGCAAAAAAATTATGAGTTTTTTTACCGCGATTTACCGCATTTTTACCGCGTTCGCGGTAAAAATAGCACTAACGCATATGCGTTTTTACCGCGTTTTTGCGGTAAAAAGGATTACTTGGTATCCCACAATCCTCCACTCCACTGCGGTCATGTGACCTTCCCACGGCTTCTGGGTGTTTTTTACCGTGTTTTACCACGTTTTTACCGCGGTACTCATTCATTTCAATGGGGATAGGCGTTTTTACAGCGCTATTTTATGCGCCCCAAAGATGCTCCAAAAAAGCTGTTTGCAGGATTTTTTCCAACGCACAGCCAGCAAAACCCCTCAGTGTGAAAGTCCTCAGGGCTTTCACATTGAGAATGCTGGGGCAGGATTATTTCAGGCATTTTTACAGCGCTGTTTTTACCGTGAAAACGCTGTAAAAACGCCTCAGTGTGAAAGGGGCCTAAGAAACTCACAAAAATGCTTAGTTTTATTATAAATCGGTATTATAGCAAATATAATTTCTAATACCTGTAAAGTAAACAAAAAAGAGCCTTGAATGCAGATGCCGTATAAACAAAATGAAAGCTAGTGTTAATCATCTCTGATTTTTGTTTTTTTTAATCATGTGACTGGCATAGCAAGATCAAGGCTGGCCAGACACAGACTCACTGCAAAGAGCATACATCGGCAGAGTACTAGAAGCCCCTCTTAAGGATCTTTCCCTGCAGATGCAAAAGAACAGGGAAAGATCATGTGACACAACGGTGCTGCAGGAGGATTAAAAAAAAAAAAAAAAAAAATACTGTGGCATGATATATATGACTTATGTGAATGAATTATGCCAATTAGCACCTCTCTCACTTTAACATGTCCACAGAACATCTGCAACCACATCACCCACTGAAAAAAAATGTAAAGTAGTGAAGGGAGATCCCAAATAATTACCTATTGCTGTGACAAATTATTTTTTCCTCTAGCAACAGAATAAAGATTTTCAGGAAGTTGTACAAGCAGTATTTCAAAATGTGTTAAATTAAAGTATGTTTTATTCTGAAACTTCTGTCTGAAGTTTTGCTTCATATAGATTGTTTAGAATTACTTTTGCTTCTGCCCTTCATTTCTCTCATGCATGTGTAGCGCCCTCCCCGATATTTGGGGGCGCTGTGTATATATTTAGGGGTAGTCTAAGCTAGTAGTTGGGCTCAGATCAATTGATTATTCATTATTGCTTCTGCTCTGGGTGTGATGCTGCCTGGCAGTAGTGTTCCCTGTTGCCTGTAGGTGGCACTGTCACCGCCGGCATAGGTTGAACCACAGGGGGTATCACAGCACCTTGGGTGTCCTCTCTAGGCAGCCGTGCAGTGGGCGTGGTGAACCCGCTGTGCATGCTGGGAGAGGGTGCAGAGGAGATCTGCATGGAGGAATGGCCCAACATACCAGCAACAGTGTGTGACAACCTTGTGAAGACTTACAGAAAACGTTTGACCTCTGTCATTGCCAACAAAGGATATATAACAAAGTATTGAGATGAACTTTTGATATTGACCAAATACTTATTTTCCACCATAATTTGCAAATAAATTATTTCCAAATCAGACAATGTGATTGTCTGGATTTGTTTCCACATTTTGTCTCTCATAGTTGAGGTATACCTATGATGACAATTACAGGCCTCTCTCATCTTTTTTAGTGGGAGAACTTGCACAATTGGTGGCTGACTAAATACTTTTTTGCCCCACTGTATAAACTTTTTCAACTTCAGTGAGATTTTGTTTTGAAGAATTTTTCTTAAGACACAACAGAAATTGAGAAGAGTTCTCACTAAAAAGTGAGAAAACCCTCTTATAGTTGTCACTAAAATAAGTGTCTCCATTCGAAGACATACACTTCACTACTATTTCGGTGACAACTCAAAATTTTGAATTTTCTTTCACTTTTAATCCCAGTAACAATGGCCACCAGGAAAGATAGAAGGTAACTCTGTCCAAAGAGAATAGTACCCCAAGGGAGGAATAGTGCCCCAAGGGCCCTTTAAGGGCCGCAGGTGGGAGACCACTGCCCTAGACCTAGGAAGCAAGCATCCTGAGTATGGAGGGGCACATACAACATGTTTCAGAGGCCCTGCCTTCTTTGTCAAGTATGCTCAATCATGGTGCAGGGTTATCTTTTATACTGGCGACTGGAAGCCAGTAGCGTGGGCGTAAGATGGAAATGAGTGTGACAGGTTAAAAAGAGCCAATTAGCTTGCGGCTGGCAGGATAAGTGCATGACAGTTAGGCCTCATGCCCACTGGCGTTTTTACAGCTGCGTTTTTTGCAGCTTAAAAACGCCTGTCCATGTTATTGTAAATATTTTTTTTTGAAAAAAAAAAAAAAAAAACGTCGGAGCTAAAAACGCGACCACGCGTTAGTGCGCGTTTTTTGCGCGTTAGGGCGCGTTAGTGCGCGTTTTTGCGCGTTTTTTGACGCTCGCATTTTTTCCTGCCAAATTCTGACGCTGAGGAACGCACTGGCCCTGGGTTTTTTTTACAGCTTACAAACGCCTATGCTCTTTACAGCTCAAAAACGCCTAGGTGGGCATGAAGCTATAGACTAACATGGACAGGCGTTTTTAAGCTGTAAAAAACGCTCAAAAACGCGGCTGAAAAAACGCCCGTGGGCATGAGGCCTTACAACTGATAAGATGCAAACACACTGGACAATTATTTCATTATAAATCGACAACATATATGAAGAACACAAATGAAAAACAGAAACAAGAACAAAAGTAACAGAAATAACAGAAGTAAAAGGAATAGTTCCAATATTGCTGACACAATATCCGGTAATACAGTGGGTGCAGTAGTATTTCTGAACAAAGTATCGGTTTATCTGAAAAGAGCCTGAGGCAATTAAAAATCAGATAAGGATAAACTTTGTTAAAGATGCTGAGCACTGTAATTCTTAAAAAACATTTACAGGAAGTATTAATGCAGGACTCAGGTGGAACAAAATGTTAAGTGTTCCCGTGGATCCTTAAAAGGCATGTATCAAAAAGACAAATGAAGTTTAAAAGATGCTAAGCAAGAAACCATACAGGCAGAGGATAATGGGAATCAGGACATATCCTAAACAAGTGATCCAAAAAGAGCATGGAAGATCAGCAGAGAAAACAATATAAAAACAATGTAGAAATGCTAATTAAAAATGAAAAATAAGACAATATAAATTAATAGGGCTATAATACATTAAAAATATATATAAAAAAGATTTTTATATATAATATGTCTATATATGTATATACAGTATTAAGAAGACCATTAAAGTAAAATAGGATTATACTAAGCAAGTAGAGTGAAATTATAATTCTCGGTCATTAGGGGGTTAACAAAATCGCGTTCTATAATGAGACCCATAGGAGATGGTCAGACTAAATCATTGTTTCTCAAGTCCAGTCCTCAAGGCGCCGCAACAGGTCATGTTTTCAGGATTACCTTCAGATGGAACAGCTGTGGTAATTACTAAGGCAGCCTTCCAATGCTACTTACCGTGATAGCCAGCTATAGATGGGGGCGGTGGACATGTTTTTGTTTTCACCTATGGTGCTTGTATTGGTCCAGCAGCGCACCAGCACCTTTGCAGCCATTGTGCTACATGCTGGGTGTTTGGTGTGCTCCTGTACCTTTAAGGAGGGGTGGCTCCCCTTCAGTCCACCTGCCCTCATCTAACCATCAGAATGCATGTGCCTCCATTGTGGGGACACTCATAGTTAGTGTAGGACCACAGACTCCAGGGGGCCTTGGCGTGGCTCTGTGGCTCACGCATGCGTTTGCAAACGCGTGCGGACAACCCCCTGTTTTTAACGCATACTGTTAGACAGGTTATTTGGTTGTCAGCGAGCTGGTCGGTAAGTAGGCTTGGTTTTTCCCTGGGCATTCCCCAGGCCTTTGTTGTTAAACTGATTACATCACCTGTGCAAAATAATGGAAGGTCTGAAAACATGACCTGTTGGGGTGCCTTGAGGACTCGAGTTAAGAAACACTGGACTAAATAACCACGTGGACCTCCAAATCTTCATTTAAACCTTTTGAAGCAAGGGTGTTAAATTTGAAAATCCAAAACGTCTTGCGTTTACATAGTTGTTGAAATCTTTTTCCGAAAGAGGAAAAAGGGGGGAATGGATTCTATAACCTGTATCTTAAGATCGTTAGAGGATTTATTATGTTTAAGGGTGAAGTGTCTAGACCAGGGGTCTCAAACTGGTGGCCCTCCAGCTGTTGCAGAACTACAATTCCCATGAGGCATTGCAAGGCTAAACAGTTACAAGCATGACTCCCATAGGCAGAGGCATGATGGGACTTGTAGTTTCGCAACAGCTGGAGGGCCGCAGGTTTGAGATCCCTGGTCTAGACACACTATGTTTCACGTCACCACCTTCGATAAATCTTCTATGCTCTCTGAATCTAGCACGAGCCATGGTATGGCACACATAAAGAAGGCCACGGGGGTATTATAAGCAGTAGACTACAAAAATGGTAGAACAGGTAAAAAAACATCTCAATGGTATATTCTTTGCCATTCGAGTCAGAGAAGGATTTTTGATTGATGTACAAAAGGGCACATTTTGAAAAGACTTTCTTACATTGGGACATTCCTGTCATATTATTTTTTTCTGTAATATGACAGGAATGTACCAATGTAAGAAAATAGGCCTAGGAGGAATCGGGAGTTTGCTGGGTGTAGTTCTGTTTTTAATCTTTGGGGCACTTTTGTATACAAACTTGGGTTTAGAAAGGATAGCTGACCAGAGTTTAGGGTCATGGAGAAGTATTCTCCAGTACCAATAGATTATGTGTTCCATTTGTTTTGTTTTACAGTGGAAGCTGGTGATGAATATGACATCAGATGTAGTTTGTTGTTTGGTCAGAGGAGTGGTAGTTATGGCACATAATGACAATGTCTGCATTGTAGCCTTTCTCAAGAAATTTCATTGTGAGTATGGAACTTTGAGATTGATAATCTGAGTCCAGAGTACAATTAAGAATACTGCAAAAGCTGCTGATCACCCAATTCAATCGAATTCCACTCCACTGGAGCTGAGACCTCACAGAAGTACCGGCCCTGGAGCCCCTTCATTATTATCATTAAAGTGTTAGGGAACCCATATAGAGACATCACTACCAGCCCCTCTATTAGAGATAGGCATAGCACATTGTACATGTCTTTTATAAAAACGAGACATGTAAATACCTTTTTAGGGCGGTCTTCAGGTCGGTCACGTGACTCGTGACCACTTTACATCTCTGATACTTGGCTTCTGCAGGAGGTGCCAAGATCTCCCTCTGACATCAGCCGGGGAGGTCACATGATCGCTCAGCCCCTCCTGCAGTAGCCATGTATCGGAGATGTAAAGCGGCCACGAGTCACGTGACCAGCCTGAAGATAACTCTACAATGGTATTTACATGCCTCGATTTAATATAACACATATACAATGTGCTATGCCTGGCTATAATTGAGGGGCTGGAGAGTGACAATCTGTAAAACTTTATTTGTACTTATAGCGCCGGGGGGGGGGCGAGGCAGAGACACAGAACATTGAGCTGACAGGCAGGGATGAGGGGGTGAGGGGGACAGAGGAGAGGAGAGAGAAGAGCTGCGGATGACGGAGGGACGTACTCTGACCACGGTGGTCAGGGCTCAGCAGCGCAAAGAGAGGGATACAGGAAATGGCAGGATCAGCCAGGTTTTTTTTACAGTTTAGAGAGGGTCAGATTACACAGCACAAACACTGTGCTGTTTAATCTGCTTTAAGAGATCAGGATCTCTATTTTTTGGGGGGGTTAACAAACACTTTTTACATAACTTTTTCGCTGTTTACACCCTATCTCCATATCAAAGGTTTTGATGCCTGAATTTGAGAGTGCAGAGAGACTCATTTACTTTTCTGTACATGAAGCATGTATATTGGATAAAACATGGGAAATTTGCATGTATTGCAGAGATGTACTAAATATTTTTTATTGCCTTGACATTGTCAGGGACGTGCTGGGCTTGAACCTGGGACCTCTTCTGTGTCTGGCATTTACTCTTCCCACTGAGCTATCTGGGAAGCTGGACAGCTTCATGTCTAATCTGCTGGATACCTATCAATCCATTAGACTACTCTGCTGGGTGTCTTGAATGCTGTTGAACCCTGAACCCCTTGCTCCTCCCATGAACTTCCTATAAAAGACGTTCCAGAAATGTTGCCCCTTGCGGTTTGATCTGCTTCTGTTCCCTGTGGTCCTGACTCTGTGCCTGTATCGTGTTCCTGTGTTTGACCCGGCTTCCTGACCTCGCTCCTATCTCCAGTCCTGACTCTGGCTTGTTTGACCCTGCTCAGTTACCTGTCTGATCATCTGTTGCCAAGACCCAGCCTGGACTCTGACTACTCTCTGCCTGCCGTTTATGCCTGCCTGCTGTTTATGCTGTTTACCCTGATGTGAATGACCTGGCTTGTCTGACTCCGCTGCTCTGCATACCTGCACCTGCTGACCTGCATCCGCAGATCTGCATACCTGTGCCTGCTGACCTGCATCCGCTGCTCCCGGCTCCAGCTGTTCCAGCTTTCGCTTGGTTTTACTACACCCAGCCAAGAGGACCAAGCAGGCACCCTTACGTCACCATGCTCTTACCACCACTGTCCCCACTCCAGTGGTCTCCGAGCCGGGGTTGTACGGGAGGTCTCCCTCTGCACGTCAGGCTCACACCAAAGGTACGTGACAGATATGCACTTTCAAGAATACTAACAAGTCCAAGACGGCAAGGCTTATGACATACTATATGAGAGAATAAAGGATGTTTGTAAATGACCACAGTTTTACAGTTAAGCTAATTTAAAAACTGCAGGAATGAGTCATGGAAAAGCAGGTTAAAGAAAATATTCCTTTCACTGTTTACCATGTTCTATAATTCAATATAGAACGTTCAAGTTGATATTAATATTGTTGTATTGCACATATAAAACTCACTACAATTATCAGATAACTTATTTTGTATTTCAGGTGATTGGGTCAGTCTAGCTGACCTTGCCTTTGTTTGTATTCCCAACTACCATCTGTTCTTGATAAGTGCTGCACCTAGCCATAATTTCCTGCATACTGCTTATGAAGAGGATATTCCAAAATACTGGTATCATGGAAACCAAATGTTTTATTTCTCAGATTTATCCATGTTACAGTGCTATAAGCCTGGAATGCAATCATGACATACCATGTACTGCAATATTCTTGTTTGACATTGATAATTCTTAGTAGTGATATCAACACCTTAGCCAAATCAGTTTAATCTATGGTACAGTATGTAGATAAGTGCAGACCCTTACAATGCAGTCTAAACACTAATGGATATGGAATAGATAAAATGATTCTGAATACACATATTGCATTCTAAGATTGTACATGTGCCCTGTATAAAGCAAGTAATAACTACACAGTTTCATGATGGGATGTAGACTGTGAACCTTGTGCTCAACCGGGACTCCAGAATCCAGTAATTGGGCTTAAAAGGGTTTGTTCACCATTACTGACTTAACAAATGCAAGAAAAAGAGGGGAGGGCATTGAAATGAGCCACTGAAAAAGTAAGCATTCTTTTGCAAAATGGAGTACTGCATTATAAAGCGGAACTTAAAGTGTTTGTTAATCCAAAAAAAAAAGAGAGATCCTGTTACTGGCTCTTTCTCTCCTCCTCCTCTCCTGAGTGACATCAGCAGGTGAATCTCAGCCCTGCCCATAGGCAAAACATTTTTGATCATTTTGTATAGAGTAAGGAAGGTTTATATCCCCCATCAGTTTTTTCCATCTGGGTCCCATTGTGGAGATTTCCCTTCACTTCGTATTCTATAGCCAAAACAGGAAATGAGAGGAAATCCTTCTAAAGTAGGGGAATCCCAGTGTCACCAGGATCATTAGAACTAGTGTCCCCATTGAAAGACTTTCCCTTTATTAATGTTCTGATGTCAACCCCCTTTTTTTTTACTTTCACTTTTGGTAATTAACCACTTCCCGCCCGGTCTATAACAAAATGACGGCCGGGCGGTGGTTGCGTTATCCTGACTGGACGTCATGATGTCCAGCAGGATAACAGCCGTCGCGCGCACATGGGGGCGCGCATTGCGGCGATCAGTGTTGCAGTGTGTCAGTCTGACCAATCTCGGTAAAGAGCCTCTGAGGGAGCCCCCCTCGGATCCCACCCAGGACCACCAGTATGCCGCCCAGGACCACCAGGATGGCCATCCACACTGAACCACCAGGTATGCCCCCCTAGACCACCAGGGAAATGCAAATCTGTGCCCAGGCAGCTGCCAATCAGTGCCCACTCACAATGCCAACCACTGCCAGTGCCACCAGGGATGCCTATCAGTGCTGCGTATCAGTGCCACGTATTAATGCCCATCAGTGCCACCCATAAGTACCCATCTTTGCAGCCTATCAGTGCCCATCAGTGCCGCCTATCAATGCCCATCAGTGCTGCATATCAGTGAAACCCATCAGTGCCGCCTACCAGTGCCCATGAGTGCCGCATATCAGTGCCCATCGTCGGTGCCCGCTCATTGGTGCCACCTTATCAGTGCCGCCTTATCAGTGCCCATCAGTGAAGGAGAAAACTTACTTATTTACAACATTTTATGTTATAAAATAAAAACTGCAGAGTTGATCAAATACCAACAAAAGAAAGCTCTATTTGTGGGAACAAAATGATAAAAATTCTGTTTTGGTACAGTGTAGCACGACCGTGCAATTGTCATTTAAACAACGACAGCGCAGAAAGCTGGAAATTGGCTTGGGCAGGAAGGGGGGTAAGTGCCTGGTATTGAAGTGGTTAAAGTAAACAGGGCAAATAGAGTGAATCTCCCAAATGGGGGCACAAGCAGTAATAAAAACTGACAGATATTCTAATCCCTATTCATCCTATCCAAAACTAAAAGAAAAAAAAAGGTTTATCTTTAGGTACACTTTTAAAACAAGTGATTAATATATACCTTCCTATCTATTTACTAATGCTAGTACCAAAAAGAGTTAATGTTGATTGAGAGAGTAATGTTCCACTTCAAAAGAGATTGTAAAGTAATTTTTTTAAATAAAATTTAAAAGATGTTATAATTACCTGCTTTGTGCAAGGGTATTGCACAGAGCAGCTTCGATCCTCCCCTTCTAAGGATCGGAGGTGAACTAACCCTCACCTGTTTGTTATAACGAATCAGATTGGAACTTCCAATGCATGGGGTTCAATTTATTAGTAGGATCTAAGAAAGAATGGTCTGTGTTACACCATCCTGAACCTGTACTATAAAACTACAGTTAGAGAACAAAAGTTTGTTTAATTAAAATGCAATTTAAGTGAAGGTGTAGCTAGATATAAAAGATCCCAGTCCAGTTATGCATCCATTAAAATACCGTTTGTGGGAAAAAAGATGAAGTAGACATGACTGACACAACATCATAGCTACATTGTCTCCTATTTGTAGCTGGGATAGCTCATTATTACACACATGGCTTGCACTGGTGTTTAAGGAAGGTATTTTAACACACAAAAAAGCGAAATTCAGAAATGTATCAGGAAGCTTTTCTCAAATATATTTGAAAATAAAAGTCTCATCATTATAATAAAACACACATAAAGACTTGAGAATGTCTTGATCATGAAGGATGGGGAAATGTAAAAGAAACAGAATAGATGGTAAAAGATATGCATAAGGAGTGCAAAAATATTCATATATCATACTATGTATTAGAGCTGCACGATTCTGGCCAAAATGAGAATCGCAATTTTTTTTCGCTTAGAATAAAGATCACGATTTTCACGGCGTAAAATCTTTCACTTTATACAAAAAAGATTTGGGCTAACTTTACTGGTTAGTTTTTTTTTTTTTAATTCATTAAAGTAATTTTTTCCCAAGAAAAAGCATTTGAAAGACCACTGCGCAAATACAGTGTGACATAAAATATTGCAACAACCACCATTTTATTCTCTAGGGTCTCTACTAAAAAAATATATATAATGTTTAGGGGTTCTAAGTAATTTTCTACCAAAAAAAATGATTTTAACTTGAAAACAACTGTAAGGCTACTTTCACACTGAGGCGCTGGATGCGCTGGCGGTATAGCGGCGCTATTTTTAGCGCCGCTATACCGTATTTTTTCCCGCGATTTGCGGGCGCTAGCGGGGGGGTTTTAACCCCCGCTAGCGGCCGAAAATGGGTTAAAAACGCCCGCAATAACGCCTCTTTGCGGCATTTTGCGGGCGTTTTGGAGGCGCTACCCCATTGATTTCAATGGGCAGGGGCGCTATAGGAGCGGTATTTTTACCACTCCTATTGCGCCTCAAAGATGCGGCTTGCAGGAGTTTTTTGACCCTCCTGCAAGCGCAACGCTCCAGTGTGAAAGCCCTCGGGCTTTCACATTGGATACAATTGAGCGGCTTTTTTGGGGCGCATTGCAGGCGCTATTTTTAGCGCAATAGCGCCTGCAAAGCGCCTCAGTGTGAAAGGGGCATCAGAAAAAGGTTTAGTATTTAAGTGGTTAAACGTTCCTAATTTACATACAGAAGTCTATTCCTTTGATGTAAAAGACAAAATGATACGAGGTTTAGACATAACATTCCACTGATAAAGAATGTTCTAAAACTTGGCAGACTGCCCAGACTTTGACTTTTGATGGCTGAGAGCAGAGAGAAAATTCTCTACATACCAAAGATCGGGAAGATCGGGAAACAGCTTGTCAAGATCGCAACGGGGAAAAAAATCGCGATAACGATTCTTGACGATTAATCGTGCAGATCTACTATGTATCTAGAACAAATCTTCATGAATGTTGCTACTATAAGATGATAAAATGGCCCTCTTGCAAGCAAAAAAAAAAAGTCGGACAAAAACAGTCAATGTTGCTCGTAGAAACCATAGGAATTTCTATTTCACCTTTAATTTCTAATCTGCAGTGGAAAAATGAAGCACAGAATCAGAATGACAACAACAAAACCAGACTATTAATCCACTTTTATACACAAGGTAAAACATGGTTGACAACAACCCCCTTCTCTCTGCCAAGAATTTTGTATAAATAAATTCTGGCACCTTAATTGGCCCCAAAGTGGTCCAAGACAGAATTTTTCAGTGTTATCCATGGCGGCCAGTCAAAAGTTTCCCAGAACATAAAATATGGAATACAGTTCTTTGCCTCATGCAACATCTCAGCATTTTTTTGTTTTAAAATATTCTTACCACAAACTTGGGCAAGGTAAACTAAGTACATGGTGAAATAAACACAGAAGCAGTGGTAATCGTTGTTGAAAAGCACATGTGGAAATGATCCATAGATATAAGCAGCTGAAGTTGAATGCATTTTTGGAAAAGTCATTATTTGCCCAGCCTTTTGCCAACTCCCTGTTTTTTTTTATATTTAATTACCAAAGGTATCAATAGATTAGTAATGTGAAAAAAGTAAGTACATCTTTGGCCTTGGAGGCTGGCATTGTCCCCTATAGCAGAAAACAGTATGCATAAGGGCTCTTGCACACGGACGCCTAAAAATACCAAGTTTTTTTAGGCATTCTGTCATTTTTGTTTACTGATTTAAGCGCCCATTAACACCAATTGCGTGGCAGGAAATGCAGGGGAACACACTTCCCTTTGTTAGACACGTACAGGATCCATTAATTGTTAATGCCACTCCAAATGTATCTAGAAAATGCATGCGCGTTTCAGCCACCAAACCGCATAACATTTTATTAACGTGGTTTGGAGCAGCGTGATTTTAAAAGTCGCACCTGCTGTACCTTTTGTGCATTCGTTTGGCAGCCCATTGAAAAAAATAGGCTGTCAAAATCACACAGGGATGTGCTCATTCTGGTATGAACCAGCCCTACAAAAACCTATAAAAACCTAGAAGAATTGTTTATGCATGTGTATGCGCGTACATACATTTACGGGAATATATACATGTACTAGGAATATGTAACGTTCATACATCAGTACCTTTGCATGTTTTTCTCCTGACATGCATGGGGCAGCCTATTAATTTTAATGGGCTGCCTTATGCATGACAAATGCGCCAAAAGAAGCACCTGAACTTTTTTTGGAAGGAGAGCTTTGGCATTTTTTACTGCATGATTTGCTGGCCGGCATTTGGGGTACCATTAATGAATAGTGGCCCTGCAATGCAACATTTTCTTACTTTCATATAATGCACAGATGTGAATGGAGCCTAAGTAATTATAGCATCTACTGTCCATTCTGACATTAGGTTTCACTGTTGGAAAATTCTGCTTAGGCATTTTTCAATATATGGTCAGTTTGCACTGACCTGGCTCATGATTAAAATGCTAAATCATTTATTAATTACCACATTGAATGTCCACTAATTCTAGCCCACTACTAATAATCAGAATGGTCTTGAAGTTTGTAAACTTACTTTTTGAATAATCCCACAGAATTTTACTTCCTTTAATATAGTGCCTTCTGAAATAAAACTATACTGCAAAGGTGAAGACAAGGAGGAGCTTCAGAAGGAACAGTCAGTGTAGGAAAAGCCCCACATTAGTCGATGAAAGGCGGGTTTCCTCAAAACACATGTCCCTACATGGCATCTGAGGTCAGGCATATCAGCATCACAGTGGACGTGGCTTTTTCTGACAGTGGTTGGTGTTGGATCTCCAGGAGGCTTCCCATCCTTTCATTACAGAGGACTCCCCTGCTTCCCCTGTCCAGGGCTGCTTGAGACAATGAGGACTTACACCACAGCTTGATCTGGCTGCACTGTCACATGCAACAGTACCACTTTTGTGAGTGCACTAACTTTGAGTGTTCTCATTGAATAAATCTTGCTGTTTTTGCATCATTTCACTCCAGAATCAAAACGAGCATCAAAGCAGTGGAAACATACAAACTCACCACCACCAAAAAAATTCCAACAATTGCGTCTGCAGGTAAAGTGATGGCAAGTGTTTTCTGGGACAAACATAGTGTTATTCATGTGGATTTTCTACTCTGTGGTGCCACTATCAACAGTGGATACTACTGTTGTGTTCTGAGTGATCTGCATACATGTCTACTGAAAAAATGGCCTGGTGTGATCACTAAGGGCATCTTGTGTCTCCAGGACAATGCACAAGCTCATACTGCTCACCACACTAGGTGCACATTACAGCAACTTGGCTGGGAGGTATTGCCACATCCCCCTTACAGCCCAGACTAAGTGATTTCCACCTGTTTTGACCCCTAAAAGAGTTCCTTGGAGGTCAGCATTTCCGCACTGATGACAAAGTCAAACAGGCTGTCCTAGGATGGTTCAGGCGTGCAAACAAATCTTTCTATGCCAAAGTGTTCCAAGGCATTAGTTGAACGCTGGGATAAGTGTATAAATAAAGCAGATGAGTATGTCGAAAATTAAATTCAGTTTCCACTCCTTGACAATTGTTCTTTTACTATATAAACCTAAGTCCCAGTTTGACTTGAACGCCCCTCGTAACTTATCTGAGCCTATTCACGATCCAGCTCTGTTTGAGAGCTGAGGCTCTCTCGGCTGTGTCCCTCCTCTCTGGGCAGATTGATAGCAAGCAGTTCCCACTTCTGTCAATCAAATGCTGTAACAAAGAGCAAGGGGTGGAGCCGCACAAGTGCCTCCAAGGGAACCAGCCTCTTATGAAGGCACTCGCCGAAGAGGAGGAGCAAGAAGCGCTGGCGGAGGACCCCAGAAGAAGAGGAGTGGAGCTGCTCTGTGGAAAAACATTACACAGAACAAGTAAGTATGACATGTTTACTATTTTATTTAAAAAAAAAAAAAAAAACATGAACCTTTAATATTACTTTAAGTTCCCTACTGAAGAAATTTCCTTTTATTGAAAAGACAGAAGCTGACAAGAAAGCTCTCCGATCATGGGGCACGTAAGAATACATGTTTACTTAAATTAGGAAAGGTTTTTTATTCTGACCAAGCCTTCTTGTCCCAGTTAACAATTGCTCCCCCATTTCTCATACAGGTGTCACAGGTTTAAAAAGTAAAGGTAAATCTCTCCAATATTGTCATAGACGGATATAGAAACCTAATAGAAAATGAAATTTTTCTCCACTCTATTCAAAGTAACACAAAACAGTAGTTGGGCTTTAATATATTACACTACCTTAGCAATGTAATATATTTAATGCATACATTACATTACCCTAGTAAGCATATTACCCTATTGATTTCACCCACCACTGCAGTATATCTGTCCTTAGCAGCAACAAGTTTTTTTTTTCTTTAAAATTATTTTTCCCATGCCAGTCTTATTTCCTTATTGCTCAATGACCTAATCCTGTTTTCCCAGTCTTCATGCCAAGTTGTTGATTCTAAGTTTTGTATCTTGAGAGAAATATCACAGAGGAAAAGAGATTTTAAATTCAAAGGACATAATTCCTAATTAAAGATCTGGGAACCAGGTTCCGATGTTAATAAGTAGTAGAAATACATGGTTTTACTGCAGTTACATGGCTAAGAAGCCTTTGAGATGAGCTCTGAAGAGAGCAAGCTATACCTATCTTTTGGGCAGACATCGAGAGCTACACTCCTTAGGATAACGTGATCGCTGGGTGTGGTGATGAATCATTTTTACTCTATTTTAAATATTTAGCTCTAATAACATACTAGGAGGTTGTTGTTATTTAACACTTTCGGTAATGCGAAATTATCTCTATAACAAAGATGACGTATCCTTGTCCTAAAAAGTCTCCCCATTATCTGAAAATGAAGATCTGTATCAGTAGAAGGCATATTAGAGCTTTGCTGAGTTGGACAATCATCTACCTGTTCTGCTGTTTCCATATAGCAACTGACCGTATAATTCCATTCCTTACTGTCCACGGATAAGTTGTCTTAACTGATGGTCAAGAGCCAGTCATTAGGAAGCCAACACAGCCAATCATAAGACAGTAAATACTAGATGTACTGTAAATTGCACCATGCACACTTGCATCAGTATTAAAGCCTAAGTGCAGCTGAAATAAAAACAAAAAACAAAAAACAAGGGACATTACAGCCAGTAGGATGTGTCCCTTGTGCTGATGCCTCTTCTATTAGGTGAAATCCTCCTTCATCCATGATCCTCTCTGCTGCCGTAGTCTTTCAGGTTAATGGGTAAAATAATTAAGGGGCTGTCACAGGCTTTCATTGAGAATACCCAACTATGCCCTTTCTGCCCAGCTCCTCCATGAATGAATAGCGATCTATAAATGGAGGGGATAAGCCTATTAATCATCCGCTCATCCTCCATTCATAGATTGCTTTCCATTCATAGAGTATGACTTGTATGAATATAGAAGCTGGGCAGAAAGAATGGGCATAGTTGGCTACTCTTGATGAGAACCTGTATCAGCTCCTTATTTCTGGTAATATCACTGTCACACTGAAAGATTGTGGTGGCGGGGGGGGGGGGGGGGGGGGGGAGAGAGGAAGCATTAAAAACACAGGAGGATGAAAAAAGAACCTAGAAGTAGTCAACTCTAACAAACACTACAGGGAGCACACGTGATTTAAAGTGAACCTGTAATGTGGACAAAGAAGGCAAAGCAGGAGTCACATTCCATTGCCTTCCTCCGCCGCCAGAGCCTTTTATAAATCCTACATCTTTGCATAGGACTAAAACTGTGTACATTCCTTTCTGTTCAACAGAAGCCAGCCTGACGACCTGCAGAGGGCAGCAGATTTTCCTCAAGAAGTTTATGGTATTTTCCCTATTCTATTTTTCTTCTATCCTGAGAAGTGCTCCAGTCCCTGCTGCAGAGAACCCCCCCCCCCCACAACAGGATATTACCACCTCCATGCTTTACTGTAGGAATTTGGATGGTAAGCTGTATTTGATTTCTGCCAGACATATCGTTTGGGGTTGGCAAATAATTCAGTTTTAGTCTCATCTGACCACCTTAAACACACCTTGAAGATTCTGAAGCCACAAGGAAAAAGGTGTTATGGTCAGGTTTTATCAATGGTATATTTACCAGACCAAAAGACAGCAAGTAAGAGAAATGTATTGTTAAGCCCTGTACACACGATCGGATTTCCTATGGCTTTTAAACCGATGGATTTTTCCATCGGTAATCCGATGAAACTGACTTCCATCAGTCTTGCCTACACACCATCAGTCAAAAAACCCATCGTCCACAACGCCGTGACGTAAAATACTCTGACAAGCCGAGAAAAATTAAGTTCAATGCTTCTGAGCATGCGTCGACTTGATTCTGAGCATGCGTGGGTTTTTTCTCCAATGGAGTTCCACACAGACGATCGGAATTTGCTATTGTTTTTTTTTCCATCGGATAAATTTAAAACATGTTCTATTTTTTCTCACCGATGGGGAAAAATGACCGATGGGGCCCACCCACGATCAGTTTGTCCGATGAAAAAAGTCCATCGGACTGTTTTCATCGGTAAAACCGATCGTGTACACGGCTTTAGAGTTTACATACACTACACACAGATACCTCAGTGTCAATCATGTATATCCTGTGCATTTAAAGTTCCGTATTATCATCTTATCTGGTAAATATTGTCTTGTAATGTACCTTACTGTATAAGCTAATGTTGTTGTCTAGTCCACATAGATGCATTATTTGTCATGCCTGTAATATAATATTTAAATTGTAAGTCTAGACAAAATGTATTTTATTTATGTATTTATTATTTTGAATATAGTGAGGGGAGGAATAGATCTTCTGTCCAGGTTTTCTTGTGGTCTGTGACCTTGCTGCTTCCTGTCCTGGTGACACTAGGAAAGAAAGTTGGGGGAAATCCCTTGAACAGGTACACAGACACAAAAATAAAAATAGAGAAATGTTCAAGTCTTTTCTTACTGTATCCAACCAGAGCAACAAAAATAAACAAATCAATAAATAAGCAACGACGGCAGTTCTATGTAAGACCTCATGTGCACTTTCAGGGGCGTTTCGCTTTTTTTTTTCCACATCTGAACGCACCTGTATGTTAGCTAATATGCCCATGCACATGCAGACCTTTTGGTTTGTTTTTAAGCTCAGTGTTTAGGAGCAGAAAAAAAATGGCGTAAGCACGCATTTTTCCGAGAACCATTTTTGCACTTTTTTCTGCGTAAACACACATAAATGCTCCTAAATGCATGCTTGTGCACATACATTCATTCTAATGTCTAGAATACATGAATATTCTAGCCAATAGAATGACTTTATGTCAAACCCTTCTAAATGCCAAACACATGTAAATTTGCCTAAATGCAAGTGAAATATTGTGAGGTTAGAGGTATTTTTCTGGCAGCATAAATTCATATGCACGTAAGGATGCTTGTTAGTGACCAAACATGTGAGGGTTCCCATCTCCCATTCACCAATGTCACCTCACCTACTCACCATTAATGCAATGGGGATTTTGTCCACTGATCTCCAAATTAGGGGTGCTCCTCACCCCTTTCCACCAATGTAAGGAGACATTTCTCCACTGACCACCACTGTGAGAGCTCCCTATAGTTTTTCTGTTTGCATTTCTTTTCTAGCCAATGTTATTTTTGGTTTTATTATAATTATTGCAGAAAATGATCCTCCCTGGATGTAAAATACTCTTGGTATGCCACATCCTTTGCTGTTTTATTTTTCCACATCCAAAATTTACAAATAACATCAAAGTAATGTAAGCTGTAGACATGGTCATTATAAGCAGGGGCTTCCTAGGACCTGAAAATAATTTCAAATTATTTCTTCTGGTTGGAAAGGCTTTGCAATGTTGTCTTCCATTGTTATAGAAATTTGCAAATGTTAATGAGGTGAAGACTTGAGACAGTGTAATTAAAAACCTGCCTCTAGTTTGAAATCGGGGTGTTAAATTAGCATAATTGCATTTCAATATTGCTTCCCTGGTGCTCAAATTGATTTCAGAACTACGGGTTCATAGATGTACATATATAAATTCAGCCACAAAGTTAAAATAAAAATATTAAACTTTCTTACTTTTAAGCCGTGTACACACGATCGGTTTTACCGATGAAAACAGTCCGATGGACTTTTTTCATCGGACAAACCATTCGTGTATGGGCGTAGGGCTGGGAAAAAAAACGTTTTTAATCTTGAATCGAGTTTTGAGCTCAAATCGATTCAGTTTTGAAGAAAATCGATTTTTTTAGATTTTTATTTTTTTTTGAAAAAAAAAGAAAAAATTTTTTTTTTTCCTTCAAAGTTTCCGTAGCAGGACTGCAGGGGGCGTATCCATAATGGCACTGGGCAGCGTTACCCCAATTACATCTACTCGCTGCAGCCGCCGTCTGCCCACCTGATCAGCGTGTCATGCAGACAGACGGCGGCCATTGCAGTGTTCAAAAGCCGCACCTCCCGAGTCCTCGTCGTCTGTGATAGGCGGAACACTCAATTTCACAGCAGGCAGTATTCAGCCTATCACGGACATCCTCTCATCCTTGTCTGTGTTATGAGGATGACCATGATAGGCAGAACACTGAATGCTGGGAAATTGAGTGTTCCGCCTATCACAGACGAGGAGGAGGCGCGGCTTTTGAATACTGGAATGGCCACCGGTGTAGCAGTAAAATCCGTATACCATGAAAATCTGCATCAGGTACGGGCACAGTGATTGAAGCTTGGACACAGTGAAGCACGGGCACAGTGAGACACGGGTACAGTGAGGCATGGACACAGTTCAATTCAACTAAGAGTAACCTCAGGATTTTTTGTTGTTTTATTAGCTAAATCCAAATACAGTATTAATAATTTGGATGTTTATCAATCTTTGTTGCACACTGCAAAAAACAACAAAGGTCACAAGCGCTAAATTGGTGGATAAAGAAAAAAATATAATGGATGATAATAAGAAGAAAAAAATCCCAAATATTTTGGGAAGTACAAAGTATCCAAAAGGGGGAAAAAACAGGATCCAGCGCAGCAAGAAAAAATCCGTACCCAGAAGTACAAAATACACAACATGCACACAATATAATCCAGCGCTCATGGAACATACATTATTAACTATTGAAAACTCTTGAAGAATTGATAAAAAAGCTAAGTCCATTTATTAATCACAATAAAGAGAGGGATCCAAACCCAAATGTGCAGAGGGCAAATGAATCTTAACTCTCCAGTTGCCAGTGGTGACAAACTTGTTAAACTTGCAGTGACATCCGTGGAGCAAGGAGGGGTTAAAGTCAAAACAAAGCCTGTGGCATGATCTCCGTGTGAGCACAGTACCTTGAATCAGGGCTTGACAAATTTGCTTGGAATCTAGGAGCCAGCTAAAAAAGTTAGGAGCCAGGAACGCGCCCCGTTCCGCCGAGCTTGCGCGCAGAAGCGAACGCATACGTGAGTAGCGCCCGCATATGAAAGCGGTGTTCAAACCACACGTGAGGTATCGCCGTGATCGGTAGAGCGAGAGCAATAATTCTAGCCCTGGACCTCCTCTAATTTAAAACATGCAACCTGTAGAATTTTTTAAACGTCGCCTATGGAGATTTTAAAGGGTAAAAGTTAGTCGCCATTCCACGAGCAGACGCAATTTTGAAGCGCGACATGTTGGGTATCAATTTACTCAGCGTAACATTATCTTTCACAATATAAAAAAAAACTGGGCTAACTTTACTGTTGTCTTATTTTTTTATTAAAAAAAAGTGTATTTTTTCCCAAAAAAGTGCGCTTGTAAGACCGCTGCGCAAATACGGTGTGACAGAAAGTATTGCAACGACCACCATTTTATTCTCTAGGGTGTTAGAATAAAAAAAATATATAATGTTTGGGGGTTCTAATTAGAGGGAAGGAGATGGAAGGGGAAACAGACAGGGAAACTCCATTAGCATTGCTGGTTGTCATACCAACGGCCACCACAAGATGGCGGTAGACCACAGAAGGAAGCATAGGCCTTCAGAAGGCCGCAAAGCCGCGGCCTCAATTACCGGCCGGCGCGGCCCGACGCGATCCCGCGGCGCGGAGGGGGGGGGGGCACGGAGAGGCAGGATTCCCCAGCTGTGCTGCCCCAGGCGCCAGGTCGCTAATTCTAGTCGCAATGGCGACCTGGCGCCCGGGGTTTGTCGAGCCCTGCCTTGAATGATGGACAACAGGCAGACCAGCGTGTGGAGGGCCCTCCAACCCAAAAGGATGCAGAGCCAGGATCGCAGCAAGGCTGGGACAGAAGGAATCACACACAGAGTTTCAAGAGTTTTCAATAGTTAATAATGTATGTTCCATGAGCGCTGGAATATATTGTGTGTTTGTTGCACACTGACTTTGCAGTTAGAGAAAGGGTTTGCCTTTGCAATTTTGTTTGTTGATGCACTTTAATTAAAATAATAAAAAAAAAAAATCTAATCGAATCGTAAATCGAGTTTTTTATAAAAAAAATCGCAGATTTTTTTGGGGGGGAAAATCGCCCAGCCCTATATGGGCCCCACCGGTCTTTTTTCCATCGGTGATTAAAAATAGAACATGTTTTAAATTTATCCAATGGGAAAAAAAACGATAGCAAATTCCGATCGTCTGTGTGGAACTCCATCAGAGAAAAAACCCACGCATGCTCAGAATCAAGTCGACGCATGCTCAGAAGCATTGAACTTAATTTTTCTCGGCTCGTCTGAGTGTTTTACGTCACGGCGTTTGGGACGGTCGGATATTTGACTGATGGTGTGTAAGCAAGACTGATGGAAGTCAGCTTCATCGGAAATCCGATGGAAAAATCCATCGGAAATCCGATCGTGTGTACAGGGCTTAACTTATGTAAACTTTCTTATACTGTTTAGTCAAATCTTGTGTTTTAGGCACTTCTGTCAAACAGAGCAGCCGGGTACAGCTCTCCCTGATGAGTACAGTGGACCTGAGCAACACAACCTGGTCTATGATAAAAAAAAGCTGCCTGTCATTGGATAATGAGGGAACAACAGCACACTGTCGAAATGATAACTCCATTTTCTCTACTTGTTGGGACACTTCCATTGCTGGACTGACAATAATGTGCAAAGTAACTTAAGCATTCTTTTGTGATTGTTTCATATGTGCCAAGCCCAAAGGTTTGCTAAAGGTATTTTTATATCTGTCTGAAGCTAAGCTTTAATAAACTAGCACAGAAATGGATTACCATGCAAATAAAGGCTCAGTTAACACTGCTGCTATGCGATTTGATCCGATTTTCAGTGTGATTATGTAGTGCTACTTGGATGCAACTTGGATGTGGTTTGCATATTTTATGGGGCCAAAAAGCATTGCGTAAAAAGGCAGTTTGATCCTCCATGCATAGATCCTCCCCTTCTTGCATTGTCTCCAAAACATGTCTGGATAAGACAGAGTTACTGGAGTCAGGCTGCACATGCTCAGTTTGGTGTGTACTGCTAGAGAATTTTGTTTTTTCCTGGGAGAGTGCATGTTATCAGCACAGGGCCAATCAGCACTGTCCAGACAGAGGGTCAGGGGGTCAGGGGTCCTGCATCCTGATAGGACAGCCAGTGCAGTATGAAAACTCCTCCTACAAGCTTTACTAGGAACTGATAGCAGTCACAAGACTGCAATATACTGCTGATGAGAAAAGGTATTTAGCAGTTTATATTCACTAAAATGATTACATTTCCATGTTCTGTGTACTGTGGGAGAGCAGATATAGTGAATGCAGGGTGTATATATAATACAGAAAATAGTGAACCTTAGAACATCAAACTACCCTTGTTAAAAAAACAGCAAATAGCAGAGCTATTGTCTGTTCATGAAATCTGGAAGCATAACTAAATGTTACTGCATGGACACTAGGCATTCATAATCTGAAAGCAAACACAAGCTATCCTGGCATGGACACTACCATCCACACACTTTATGAGCTTAGATACCAGTGATATCCATTTCATAATCACAAAGTCAGAGTACTGGAAATCTACCGTCTTTGTGAGTTTTTTTTTTTACTAATATTTGATATTATAAGATGAATGCAATCAGTTTAATGTAAGTGCCTTTGTTACATGCGTTAAGGTTTTTCATTACTGATGATTTACCACTTTGTCTAGTTTACTTTCTACTTATTTAAAAAGTCTATCCTAGAAATTGGATTCAGTATCTGATTTATTTTTTTTCCCATCTATAAATCTATAAACCTATTCTCCTAATTTATAGGGCAACACAGTGGCTAAGTGGTTAGCTATTCTGCTTAGCGGCACCACCTGCCTGGAATTTGCATGTTTTCCCTGTACCTCCATAGACATGCTGGTAGGCTAGGTCCTGGTTAAATTGGCACTGGTATGTATATGTATGAATGTGAGTTAGGGACCTTAGATTGTAAGTTTTTCAAATGATGGCTAAACAATAAATACAATTTTGATCAGTGTATGGCCAACTTAAAAGCCGTACATACACTATACACACATGTTTTCCCAGAGCTTAGTGAATGTGGTGAAGCTTCACTTTGTAAAGATACCCAATCGGGTGCATGGAGAATAATAAAAAATAAAAAAATTTTGCTTTCACGTAATTGTCTGATGGAAATCAGCAGAGCTTCACTGCATTCACTAAGCTCTGGGGAAAATTGGTGCAACTGCACTTGCAAATTGCAATGTCTATTTGCCTATAGTAAATCAACCACAGAGTTTACTACTTAATGGTGCTACGTAATTGTGTTTTTACTTTGCAATGCGATTGTTCATTTCGCTTAGTGAATAAGGCAAAGTTGCATAGCTTCCTGCTGTCCCTGATCGAAGGACTGTCCCTGATTTGGAACAAAGTCCCTCTGTCCCTCTTTCCTCTTCATTTGCCCCTCATTTTATTGTTGTTCACAGTTGTATATAATATGCACTTTTTATCTTTCAAAAAATGTTTCCCAGAGCTAAACCTTTCATCCAATTTCTAAGTTGCTACATTAGTACATTTCAAAATCCAATATAAAGAAATAGTAGTGTTAAAAAAAAGCACTTGTGGGTTTAACTAATCATTTTTTTTTTTTTTTTTTTTTATAATTCACCTTTAAGGGTGGCGTGGCAGGGTGTGTGTCCTATGTCTATAGAATTTTGCTAATAGGTGTCCCTCATTTCCATCTCAAAAAGTTGGGAGGTATGAAGTTGTATTCACCTCAATTGCAAGCACAGCGCCTACTTGTTTAACCACTTGCCAACCGCCTTCTGCATATATACTGCGGCAAGGCGGCTCGGCTGCGCAAACCGGTCTGTGCATGTGGTACTGCGGGCGATCCCGGTAAAGAAAGGCAGAACGGGGATCTGCCTATGTAAACAAGGCGGATCCCCGTTCTGACAGGGGAGGAGAGAGAGATCAGCTGTTCCTAGTGATCAGGAACAGCGATCTCTCTCTACTCCCAGTCAGTCCGTCCCCCTGACAGTTAGAAAGTACCTCCCTAGGGAACACTTAACCCTTTGATCGCCCCTAGTATTAACCCCTTCCCTGCCAGTGCGATGTATACAGTGATTAGTGCATTTTTATAGCACTGATCACTGTATTGATGTCACTGGTCACCAAAAAGTGTCACTTAGGGTCATATTTGTCTGCCGCAATCCCGCTAATAATCGCTGATCCCCGTCATTACTAGTAAAAAAATAATTAAAAAAATAAGTCCCTAAATCTTTCCCCTATTTTGTAGATATAAAAACTGATAATTGGCATGTGCGTATGTATTCACCCTCTTTGTTATGAAGCCCATAAAAAGCTCTGGTGCAACCAATTACCTTCAGACGTCACATAATTTGTGAAATGATGTCCACCTGTGTGCAATCTAAGTGTCACATGATCTGTCATTACATATACACACCTTTTTGAAAGGCCCCAGAGGCTGCAACACCTAAGCAAGAGGCACCACTAACCAAACACTGCCATGAAGACCAAGGAACTCTCCAAACAAGTAAGGGACAATGTTGTTGAGAAGTACAAGTCAGGGTTAGGTTATAAAAAAAATATCCAAATCTTTGATGATCCCTAGGATCTCCATCAAATCTATCATAACCAAATGGAAAGAACGTGGCACAGCAAACCTGCCAAGAGACCGCCGCACACCAAAACTCACGGACCGGGCAAGGAGGGCATTAATCAGAGAGGCAGCACAGAGACCTAAAGTAACCCTGGAGGAGCTGCAGAGTTCCACAGCAGAGACTGGAGTATCTGTATATAGGACGACAATAAGCCGTACGCTCCATAGAGTTGGGCTTTATGGCAGAGTGCCCAGAAGAAAGCCATTACTTTCAGCAAAAAAACAAAATGGTACGTTTTGAGTTTGGGAAAAGGCATGTGGGAGACTCCCAAAATATATGGAGGAAGATGCTCTGGTCTGATGAGACTAAAATTGAACTTTTTGACCATCAAAGAAAACGCTATGTCTGGCGCAAACCCAACACATCACAACACCCAAAGAACACCATCCCCACAGTGAAACATTTTGGTGGCAGCATCATGCTGTGGGGATGTTTTTCAGCAGTCGGGACCGGGAAACTGGTCAGAGTTGAGGGAAAGATGGATGGTGCTAAATACAGGGATATTCTTGAGCAAAACCTGTACCACTCTGTGTGTGATTTGAGGCTAGGACGGAGGTTCACCTTCCAGCAGGACAATGACCCCAAACACACTGCTAAAGCAACACTTGATTGGTTTAATGGGTTAACATGTAAATGTGTTGAAATGGCCTAGTCAAAGCCCAAACCTCAATCCAATAGAAAATCTGTGGTCAGACTTAAAGATTGCTGTTCACAAGTGCAAACCATCCAACTTGAAGGAGCTGGAGCAGTTTTGCAAGGAGGAATGGGCAAAAACCTCAGTGGTAAGATGTGGCAAGCTCATAGAGACTTATCCAAAGCAACTTGGAGCTGTGATAGCTGCAAAAGGTGTCTCTACAAAGTATTGACTTTAGGGGGGTGATTAGTTATGCACATTGACTTTTTCTGTTATTTTGTACCATTTGTTGTTTGCCTCACAATGAAAAAAAAACATCTTCAAAGTTGTGGGCATGTTCTGTAAATTCAATTATGCAAATCCTCAAACAATCCATGTTAATTCCAGGTTGTGAGGCAACAAAACATGAAAAATGCCAAGGGGTGTGAATACTTTTGCAAGGCACTGTAACGAACACTTATTGTCTTTGGCACCATTTAGCTAAGTTTTGACCCTAGCCCCCAAACACCACCTCGGGGACTAACCCAGCTGACATCAGACACCCACCGGTCTTACCACTACCTGGTCACTATGAATTGATCTGCACCAATAGAGAATGCCATACCTAAGATGGGTCTCTACTGTTTTACCAATAACACCAGGTTTAGACCCGCTGTCAAGGACCCCAAACCGCCAAAGAACAACAAAAGAAGTATAACATAGTCTGGCTGAAAAAAAGACACAAGTCCATCTAGTTCAACCAATATATAATATATATATATATATATATATATATATATATATATATATATATATATATATATATATATATATACACATACACACACACACACACACACACACACTATATTACCAAAAGTATTGGAACACCTGCCTTTACACACACATGAACTTTACTTTAATGGCATCCCAGTCTTAGTCCATAGGGTTCAATATTGAGTTGGCCCACCCTTTGCAGCTATACCAGCTATAACTATAACTGTCCACAAGGTTTAGGAGTGTGTCTATGGGAATGTTTGACCATTCTTCCAGAAGTGCATTTGTGAGATTAGGCACTGATGTGGACAAGAAGGCTTAGCTCGCAGCTTCCGCTCTAATTCATCCCAAAGGTGTTCTATTGGGTTAAGGTCAGGACTCTGTGCAGGCCAGTCAAGTTCCTTCCCCCCCAAACTTTCTCATCCATGTCTTTATGGACCTTGCTTTGTGCACTGGTCCAAATCATTTGGTGGAGGGGGGATTATGGTGTGGGGTTGTTTTTCAGAGGTTAGGTTTGGCCCCTTAGTTCCAGTGAAGGGAACTCTTAAGGCGTCAGCATACCAAGACATTTTGGAAAATTTCCTAAACCTTGTGGACAGCCTTCCCAGAAGAGTTGAAGCTGTTATAGCTGCAAAGGGTGGGCCGAATCAATATTGAGCCCTACGGACTAAAACCGGGATGCCATTAACCACTTAAATACAGGGCATTTTCACCCCCTTCCTGCCCAGATCAATTTTTAGTTTTCAGCACTGTCGCACTTTGAATGACAATTGCGCATTCATGCAACACTGTAAACAAATGAAATCTGTATGGGTTTTTTTCAGCACAAATAGAGCTTTCGTTTGGTGGTATTTGATCACCTCTGCGGTTTTTATTTTTTGCGCTATAAACAAAAGAGCGACAATTTTGAAAAAAACACAATATTTTTTACTTTTTGATTTAATAAATATCACAATTTTTTTTTAAAAAAACATTTTTTTTTCCTCAGTTTAGGCCGATACATATTCTTCTTCTACTTAATTTTTGTAAAAAAAAAATCTACAAATCAGGGGATAGATTTATGGCATTTTTATTTTTTTTACTAGTAATTTTTATTGTGACCGTGACATTGCGACGGACATATCAGACACTTTTGACACGTTTTTGGGACCATTCACATTTTTACAGCGATTAGTTCTATAAAACTGCACTGATTACTGTGTAAATGTGACTGGCAGGGAAGGGGTTAACACTAGGGGGCGCTGAAGGGGTTAAATATGTTCCCTAGGGAGTGATTCTAACTGTAGGGGGAGGGGACTCACAAGGGGAGGAGACCGATCTGTGTTCCTCTGTACTGGGAACACACATCGGTCTCCTCTCCTCTGACAGGACGTGGATCTGTGTGTTTACACATACAGATCCACGGTCCTGCTGTGATCGTGGGTGCCTGTTTGACATTGTGGCCGCCCGGCACGCGCACCGGGTCCCGAGCGATGCGGCGGGCGCGCGCGCCGCCTAGCCACCCAAGAAGTCATATGACGTCCACCCAGAGGGAGGGAGGGTTCCTGACGACGTCATTTTACAATGACTTGGTAAGGAAGGGGTTAAAGTTCATGTGCGTGAAAAGACAGGCGTCCCAATACTTTTGCTTTTGGTAATATAGTGTGTGTATATACAGTATATATAATTTATTTATTTTTTAAATGATTGTTTATTTTTATGTCCCAATACTTTTGGTAATATTATATGTGTGTATATATATATATATATATATATATATATATATATACATACATACATACATACATACATACATACATACATACATACATACATACATGCACATATATATATATATATACAATCCTATACCCACAGTTGATCCAGAGGAAGGCAAAAAAAATAAGATATTCCCTAGATCAACTTTACCTATAAATACTAGTATCCAGTTAAATTGTGTCCACTTCTTAAAACAATCTACTGAGCTGGCCATAACAGTAATAACCCAAAAAATAGAGCGGGAGGGACGTTCTTCTGATGATTTCTTCTCTGCAAGTGAACCTAAACCACTCCTACCTAGCACTATACTCTCCTGCTCCTCCCAATCACCTTATCTAATTGACCAATCAGGTAAGTGTCAGTAATGACCACATCGCTTAATATAGTTAACCCCTTCTGCCTGGTTCCCCTTCCACTCAGTCATGTATGCCTATTTCGTTCGTTCTCAGCTCCGGGAATATCTAACAGGACTTGGGTTGTCCCTTAACCGCTTGAGGAACGCCGATGTACGTCGGCAGAATGGCACGGCTGGGCACATGGGCGTACAGGTATGTCCCCTTTAAGAGCCCAGCCATGGGTCGCGAGTGCGCCCCCGGCGGTGAGCTCGCAACCCGGTCCTCTTCTCCGTGACCGTCCCCGCGGGAACAGCGGACCCGATCGCCGCTGGTGTCCCGCGATCGGGTCAGAGAGGAAGAACGGGGAGAGGTAAGTGTAAACAAACCTCTCCCCGTGCTTCCTAGTCAGCTGTCACTGATCGTCTGTTCCCTGTAATAGGGAACGACGATCAGTGACGTCACACGCTAAGCCACGCCTTCCCCTTAGTAAAACACAAATCAGGGCACACTTAACCCCTACAGCGCCCCTCCTGGTTAACCCCTTCACTGCCAGTGTCATTTTTACAGTAATCAGTGCATTTTTATAGCACTGCTCGCTGTAAAAATGACAATGGTCCCAAAATAGTGTCAAAAGTGTCCGATGTGTCCGCCATAATGTCGCAGTCACGAAAAAAATCACTGATCGCCGCCATTACTAGTAAAAAAAAAAAATTATAAAAATGCCACAAAACTACCGCCTATTTTGTAAACGCTATATTTTGCGCAAACCAATTAATAAACGCTTATTGCGATTTATTTTATTTATTTTTTGATTTTTTTTTTTTACCAAAAATATGTAGAAGAATACGTATCGGCCTAAACTGAGGAAATTTTTTTTTTTTTTTAATATAATTTTTGGGGGATATTTATTATAGCAAAAAGTAAAAAATATTGCATTTTTTTCAAAATTGTTGCTCTATTTTTGTTTATAGCGCAAAAAATAAAAACCGCAGAGGTGATCAAATACCACCAAAAGAAAGCTCTATTTGTGGGAAAAAAAAGGACGCCAATTTTGTTTGGGAACCACGTCGCACGACCGCGCAATTGTCAGTTAAAGTGACGCAGTGCCGAATCGCAAAAAGTGGCATGGTCCTTATGCTGCATATTGGTCCGGGTCTTAAGTGGTTAAATGGCTGTTTACATTTTACCCAACGAATTCTAAATGAATATGTGTAATAACAAAAATCAGAATACAATGTGTATTAATGTAACATGGGATTGTAGGTCGCACACTTCTAAGTATTATTAATAAAACACGATACAACCAATTTGGTATTAAAATGGCTGTGGCACCTTTTATTGGTATATTAATTAAATCAAATAACTTTATTCAACTAACAATCAATAAATAAATAAAATTATATTCAAAACTCTAAACTCGCTCAGTCATAGAACTCAAGCTATAAATGAATCAATTCATAAAAACCAGTCCCCCTTTATCCAGTGGTGACATAACCAAATAATGGTGCCCACGACAAGGGTGGGAGGGAAGGGGAGCTCAGCCAAGCCGCTTCAGGATAACCGTGAGCGGGTCTGTCAGAACAGGGGTTTATATAGACCCCCCACAGCTGCGGAAAACGTGTTTCCCGCCCAGCTGCCTCGTGACAAGCCCGCTCTTCTTTTTTTTTTTTTTTTTACTTAAAACTTTATAAACAAACGTGGCGGCCACAATCCCATGTTGTGGGCTCCTTAACTGTGCCCACTTTTCATTCAATTTGCATCATAAGATGTAAAAGAAATCATCATAATTAGAACGTGCCACTTAGATTGTCAACAACATTAACTGTAAAACAAAAAAGGACATTTAAAATAGGCATCAAAACAAACTTGACCTAGTAATTACGAAACAAGTCATCACAACCTCTTGCAGACTGAAGCTACTTTGTCTAGGAGCAGCTGTATTTGGATTGTGATGGTGATCTCAGAGTTCAGTAATATCCAAGGCACTAAGGATATTAGCCCAGTGCTATTTCAGTGATCAGATTTAATTGTGCAGAGTGTTTGCAGCTTATCCATGTCACACACAATGAAATTAAACAGGGAAGTTAAATAACATTTGCATGCTGATTTGCTTTATACTGAACAACAATTTTTTCTTTTAAGGTCGACAAAAACATAAATGACTAGAAATGTATTTTACTTGTGCTGTGGTTCAATATTTAGGAAAAAAAACTATTACCAAAATTATAATTACCTTTGCTAAAAACTACATGACAAAGCAATCGGTATACCCAGAGATTTAAGCTGGCCATACATGGATCAAAATTTGACTAGCTTAACGGGACTGGCCGAATTCTGATCCATGTATGGGCAGGGTGGTTGTACAGAAGTCGATTTGCCTCGAACAGCACCTCTGGCTATAGCTGCTAGCACTGATCAATGTATTCTGATAATGAGGAAGTCTCTCCGCCCAGACGAATGGAGCAGAAGTCCTCTCCTCCAATCCCACCCGCATCCATCTGGGACACGTCACAGGTCACAGGTCCCAGGAGGCGGTGGAACCATTCATACAGCATAGCGCGGCTCGTGCATGCACAGTAGGAAGCTGGCTGTAAAGCTGCAAGGAGTCACAGCCTCCCTTAGACCCCTTTCACACTGAGCCGCCCATAGCGTCGGCAGTAAAACGCCGCTATTTTTACCGCCGACGCTATGGGCGGAGTTTCGGCACATTTCGGACGATACGGGCGGATTTGCGGCGCAAGCAGCGCATTGCGGGCGGTATAGCAGCGCCGTCCCATTGATTTCAATGGGTAGGAGCAGTGGAGACGCGGTAAACACACTGCTCCAAAGATGCGGCTAGCAGGACTTTTTTTACCGCCCTGCTAGCGCAACGCTCCAGTGTGAAAGCCCTCTGGCTTTCACACTGGAGACAATGGCGCAGCGGATTGCAGGTGCTATTTTTAACTTTATAGCACCTGCAATACGCCCTCAGTGTGAAAGGGGTCTAAGGCTGGCCATACACTATACGAAAAATCGTCCGAACGAACTTTTGAAAAACGAACGTTCGGCTGTGAGCGCAAACGATAGTGCCATCATGTAAAGAACCAATAAATAGTTCAGTGGACATAAATAAATAAAAATTGGTTAGGTTTTTTTTTACATATACCTAGTGCAGATAATTCGGACGGGAAACACATTAACCTTTCAATTTATCATTCGTTCGGCAGAAAATTTCCAAACTTGTCCTTCGTTTTTTCGGCGCAAAAACGTCCCAACGATTATCGATTTTGTGCCCATTAACTGTTCGAAAAACGAGCAAACTGTCTGAACGACCGTATTTCGGCCGATTTTTCGTATAGTGTATGACCGGCATTAGTAAACCCGCCGACGCCGAGGAACAGAAGACTGGCAAAGAACCGGGCCAGACGAGGACAGCGCTGGATCTCTGGACATGTAAGTGTCCTTTTAAATGTTTTTAACCACTTAAGACTCGGACCAATACGCAGCATAAGGACAAGGCCCCTTTTTGCGATTCGGCACTGCAACGCTTTAACTGACAATTACGCGGTCGTGCGACGTGGCTCCCAATCAAAATTGGCGTCCTTTTTTTCCCCACAAATAGAGCTTTCTTTTGGTGATATTTGATCACCTTTGCGGATTTTATTTTTTGTGCTATAAACAAAAATAGAGCGACAATTTTGAAAAAAATGCAATATTTTTTACTTTTTGCTATAATAAATATCCTCAAAAATTTATATAAAAAAAAACTTTTTTTTCCTCATTTTAGGCCGATACTTATTCTTCTACATATTTTCGGTAAAAAAAAATGCAATCGGCGTTTATTAAATCGTTTGGGCAAAAGTTATAGCGTTTACAAAATAGGGGGTAGTTTTATGGCATTTTTTATTTTTTATTTTTTTTACTAGTAATGGCGGCGATCAGCGTTTTTTTTCGTGACTGCGACATTATGGCAGACACATCGGACACTTTGGACACTATTTTGGGACCATTGTCATTTTTACAGCGACCAGTGCTATAAAAATGCACTGGTTACTGTAAAAATGACACTGGCAGTGAAGGAGTAAACCAGTAGGGGGCGCTGTAGGGGTTAAGTGTGCCCTGATTTGTGTTTCTTACTGTGGGGGCGTGGCTTAGCGTGTGACGTCACTGATCGTTGTTCCCTATTACAGGGAACAGACAATCAGTGACAGGCTCACTAGGAAGCACAGGGATTTGTTTCTTTACACTTACCTCTCCCTGTTCTTCCTCTCTGTGACCCGATCGCAGGACACCAGCGGCGATCGGGTCCGCTGTTCCTGCGGGGACGGTCACGGAGAAGAGGACCGGGTCGCGAGCGCGCCGCCAGCGGCGCGCTCGCGACCCACGGCTGGGCTCTTAAAGGGGACGTACCTGTACTCCCATGTGCCCAGCCGTGCCATTTTGCCGACGTACATCGGCGTGCGGCGGTCCTCAAGTGGTTAAAAGTCAGCAGCTACAGTATTTGTGACTGCTGACGTTTATTTATTTTTTAAGACTGAAGATCCTCTTTAAGGCACTACAGTAGACCATAAATGTGTGAAATTTACCAAAAAATAATAGCTTAGCGAAGAAGGGGGTAAAGAAGTCGATTAGATCTACTTTAATTGAAATATTTACAGTTCTATTCAAAATGTATAATTTCCTGTAAAAGAAATGAATGGGAAATGGACATGTAAAAGGATGCAGGGGATCTTCTTTTGTAAACCTTTACACACAGAGAAGCTGGCTTCTTTGGATAAATAAGTAGAGGTGTTATCATTTCTTTATCAGTGTTTAGTTTTAAAGCAAAACTAAAATCACTTTGGCAAAAAAAATTAAAAATCAACGGGAGGTAAAGTTTTTTGGCAGAAACAAGCAGAGTATCTTACCAGAAAGCCTTTTCTCCAGTTCTTGGTGACTTTTTGTTTTCTATGTACATGATACATCCGTTGTGCAGTCCCAAAATACTGTTCCAACCAACAAGTTTAAGCCCTCTTTCGTTTCTGTTTGGCTAATAAACAAAGTTTGGGTCACTATGAACATCTTGAATTGTATTTTATAATATTTTTGGTCCTTTCATTTTTTATAGCTTGTATATCCCTTACTAATTGCCTGGAAGGACAATGTGATTGTTTTTTTAATGATCAGTTCTCAATGAGCAGCCACTCAAAAGAAGAGTTTCTTAAAGTGATTGTAAATTATCGCCTTGTAAAGAAAAACCCATTGAGTTTAAAATACAAATGAAAAGCAAAACATTTTTGTATAATGATCACATTCCCTCTGTTCTCAGTCGCGAGAGAGCTGGGGGGAGAAGAAGCAGCAGTACACTGAGCTTCTCAGTTTATGGCCTGCAGCGGGGCATGTCAGGACAAGTCTAATCATTGGAGGAGAGCAGGCTGAGTTCCCACTATACTTGGCAAACTGACCATGGTGTGCTCTCCTGCTTAGTATGGTCAGTTTGTAATAGGAATGCAGAGGGACTGGCAGGGACATCAGAGATTTCACATAAATGAAGCAATACAAAGAGAGCAGGATACTTTCTCATACAAGTACATGGTACAGCAGCTACATATCAGGAATATGAAGTGTTGGGGTAACAAACGCTTTAGCAAAGCATCAAATGAGATTCTGACTTTTTGTTGTAACTCATCACTGACTGACAGCAGTTATATACCGTTTTTACTAGCACAAGAAAATCAATGTCCAGAAATCACTTTTTTTCTCCTTTTTTTTTTTTTTACACATTAGCACACTCAGTTTTTCTCTTTGGTAGAAAAAGTTCATGTAAAGTGAATCACAATGCATGGCAGTGACAGTACAGATAACAATGCAAAAAATCAGACATATAGAAGCAGGTGTGGCTGTAGACAAATAAATATAACTGAATCATACCAAGAGACTAATAGGTCTGCTTATAACAGTGGTTCTCAACTCCTGCCCTCACGACCCACTAAGGCCCCTTTCACACTGGGCGCGGGAGGTGCACTGGCGCTATAGCGGCGATATTTTTAGCACCGCTATACCAACGTTTTTGCCGAGAAAGGGTTAAAACCCCCCGCAATGCGCTGCTGAAGCAGCACATTGCGGGCGGTATAGCCGCGCTGTCCCATTGATTTCAATGGGCAGCAGCGGTAAAGGAGCGGTAAACACACCGCTCCTTCACCGATCCAAAGATGCGGCTACCAGGACTTTTGGAGCGGTCCTGCTAGCGCACCGCTTCAGTGTGAAAAAGCCTTCGGGCTTTCACATTGAAGACTGCAGGGCAGGATTTTTTCAGGTGCTATTTTTAGCGCCAAAACGCCTGAAAACACCCCAGTGTGAAAGGGGCCTAACAGGCCAGGTTTGCAAGGTAACTGAAATACATCACAGGTGATATCATTTGCTGCTCAGGGATTGCAGTATTCTAGTCTGCATCTCCTCAAGGTAATACATAAAACCTGGCCTGTTAGTGGGTCCCGAGCAGAGGCGTTGCTAGGGGGGTGCGGGGGGTGCGGTCCGCCCCCGGGTGACACCCGCTAGAGGGGTGACACCCTCCCTTTTTTTTTTTTTTTTTTTTTTACAGCTGACCCATTCATTGATTAATTTCACCCCGCTGGGCTGGAAGCCTGGAACAACACCTCCAGCGCCGCGGCCGCGCCTGGTGTGTGTCCTCCGGCTCCTTATTCTTCCTATTCCTAAATTCCAATCCTCCTCCCTACCCTACAGAGCCAGCGAGCGACTCAGCCTGTCACATCATCACACTGCACTGTGATGATGTGACGACACGCACAAGCGTTGCTAGCCAGGTGCGGGGGGGGGCGGGCCGCACCCGGGTGACACCCACCAGAGGGGTGACACCCATGGGTAGCGCAGCGGCACCACACTGACATTGCCCGCTGCCCTGTGCCTTAGGCTCACGCTGCGGCTGTGTCCCTCAGCGGAGCGGAAGGAAGCCGCCGCCCCCTCTGCCTCCTCTCTGTTTACATCCACAGAGGAGGAGGAGGAGCCCGCGCTCGAGAGACACACCGCTGTGTGTATCTGCCGCTCTGTTCTGAGGTCTGTAAGGTAAGGGGGGCATCTTTACTGATGGGGGGAGGGGGTGTCTGTACTGCTGGGGTCTGCACTAGGGGGAGTTTGCACCAGGGGGGCTGTAACTGAGGGGGTGTCTGTACTGAGGGGGGTCTGGTACCAAGGGGGTGTCTGTACTGAGGGGGGTGTCTGTAACTGAGGGGGTGTCTGTACGAGGGGTGTCTGGTACTGTGGGGGGTGTCTGTAACTGAGCAGGGTGTCTGTAACTGAGGAGGTCTGCACTGAGGTGGGGGTGTCTGTACTGATGGAGCGGTCTGTACTGAGGTGGGGGTGTCTGTACTGAGGGGGTGTCTGTACTGAGGGGGGTGTATGTACTGAGGGGGGTGTCTGTAACTGAGGGGGGGTCTTTAACTGAGGGGGGGTCTTTAACTGAGGGTGTGTCTGTAACTGAGGGGGTGTCTGTAACTGAGGGGGTGTCTGTAACTGAGGGGGTGTCTGTAACTGAGGGGTGGTCTGTAACTGAGGGGTGGTCTGTACGAGGGGGAGTCTGTACGAGGGGGAGTCTGTACGAGGGGGAGTCTGTACGAGGGGGTGTCTGTTACTGAGGGGGGTGTCTGTACTGAGGGGGGTGTCTGTACTGAGGGGGGTGTCTGTACGAGGGGTGTCTGTAACTGAGGGGGGGTGTCTGTAACTGAGGGGGTCTGCACTGAGGTGGGGGTGTCTGTACTGATGGAGCGGTCTGCACTGAGGTGGGGGTTCATACTGAGGGAGGCGGGTCTATATTGATGGCGGAGAGTCTGTACTTAGTGGAGCGGGTTTGTACTGAGGGAGGGGATCTATACTGTGGGAGTGGGGTCTGTAGTTAGTGGAGGGGGGTCTGTACTGAGGGGGGACTATAGTTGTTGGGGGGTGACACCATTTTTTTTCGCACCGGGTGACACCAACCCTAGTGACGCCACTGGTCCCGAGGACAGGAGATGAGAACCACTGGCTTATAAAAACTGATGTCCCCATTTGGGGATCCAAAGTCATTAACCTCCTATATTGCAAAAGGAACCTGGAGGTGGGCACTTTGAGCAGACGATACTTTTTCTTGACTGCAATAGCTGTCATTGTTTTTCTATATTTAGCGGCATGTGAGAGGCCTGGAGCGTGACCGCTCAAGTGCAGAAAGCCATACTGTGGGGGAGTAAGGAACAGTGTCATATGCTTCTCCCTGCTCAGAATTGAAGGGGGGTTCTCTGGTAGGCTTGCACTGGATTGGTGGTGTAAGGAGCACCAGGATGGTTAGTTTTAGCCCTGTATAATAATAATTGGGGATGCACCGATACCATTTTTTTTACAAGTACCGAAACTTTTTTTGTAGTACTGGCCGATACCAATTATCAATACCTACCACAACTGTTTGTTTACACTTTAGATGTCAGCATAAGCACAAAGCATTGAAAAGTTATTTACAAAGGCAATACATTTTTTTTTTTTTTTACATTTTGCGCTTTTTTTCAATGTGAAACAAGTAAATTAATGTGTAAAATATTAACGAGCAAAGCAAACAAAAAAAAAGTTTTAATTATTAATAGTTTATAACAAAGTGAACAAAAAAAAAAAAAGAAATAACCGGGAAAAAAATAAATTAAATGTAGAATAAGGAGTTAATTAAGGCTGATTCGAGTAAATTAAGGGTTAATAAGGGGTTAAACAGAGTAACATTTAATTAAAAAAATAAATTTTTATTTTATTTTTTTTACTTGACAAGTTGCTTTAATTAAAGAGGTGGAAATCTACCTGAACAAAATGGGAGAAGTTAAAGATCACCGGGCACAATGGCGTCCAGTGTCGCCTTCTGATACCTAATTTAAACCTCTAATTGCCATACAACCGTGTCGCAATCATGGATTTAAATCAGGTGGTAAGGAGGCAACAAATCGCTTCCTCACCACCTGTCAACACACACTTCGAATTTTGGGCTGAATTCGGACCTGAAACAGACCAAAAGACCCACAGGGCTCCTGTGCAAATTCGCACCGGAGCCACATCGGAGATATGTGAACCGGCTCCATAGAGAGCCATTCACATTCTCCTGCTATTGTGAATTGAATGTGGGGATCCCGCATCCAATTCGCAATAGTGTGAACCGAGCCTTAAATTCTTGAGCATACCATGGATAAATTGCAACATTCACTGCATCCACTGAGAATAGTGAGGTCTCAGGTATTGTATCACTGAAAGCTCTTAGTCGTACTTGATACATATTAATTAAGTTATACAGAATTTTCCTAACCACACCTTTTAGCTAATTGTTTTCCTAGACACACCTTTTAACTAATTAACAACGGTTACAAATCAAATGTATCCTGCATGGTCTTTATCATGTGAATAAAATGAAAGTCAAGCATTGGCTGTTATATGTTGGGCCTATTGTGTTGGCATAATGACTGACCTTTGCAAAATAAAAATCCAGTGCTGGGATCACCCAGATGTAACATGTGATCATGGTTTTATTTTTAAATTATTATTACTATTATTATTATTATTATTATTATTATTATTCATATAGCAAATGTGCTGCACTGTTACAAAATAAACAATACAAATTAAATATATTTGTGAAACCCCAAAAATATCAGCAAATAACATAATTGTGCAAAGAAACCAAATTGTTACATGAGTCCAATACAGTCTCTGCAAGTGAGAAGTCCAAAAACAATTGTAGCGGGGTCTCCTTTAAGGCCCCGGGACTATGTTACCCAGAACCCTGTTCGGCACCCAGAGTGCAGTTGGCCATCGCAGAGACTCATGGGAGGGGTTATTTAAGGAGGAGGCGAGGCGGAGCTCGGCCTCTTTGGACACCGCGCTGCAAGCAAGACTTTCTTCCTGTGCGAATCTGCTGCAGTGCAAGGCCTGAAGCCTGGGCCTTGTGCAACTTCCAAAGAGCCTTCCACTCCACTGCGGACCCTGGGTGGCATCTGACTTGTCGAGTGAGGACATCAGTTGGATCGGGGACCCGATCGTTGCAGACGCTGTGTGCGGATACACAGCAGGGTGGACGTTCCGGACTGGGATCGCGTCCGGGGTGGTGAGCGGGCACCTGCCCAGACCAATAGACTGTGTCGTGTACAAGCCTATAGACTGCATAGGCCCACAGTTTCGCTTATTTGCTGTTCCCCGGGGGGGGGGGGGTGGCGGTAGCAGGACAGAGTTTAAGTGTCCCTCCCAGTATAGTGTTTCAAGTATTGCCTGTTGTGGATTACAAATTGCTATTCATCAAGTGCACCACCGAAAGCTGGTATGCGAAGAACTCCATATAGGAGGTGACTGAGATTTATTCCATGTCAGGCCTGACCGGGGTGGGAAGTTTGGGTATTGTTTAGTGCGCCATAGGGCGCGCATACCATAATAGCTACACGTGGTGAAGTACCGCGCAGCGCCATTATTGTATGCTGTGTTGAATTCTGCAGGGCTCTGCTAACCAATCGCATATGTTGTGTTCTGTCTATGCTACTTTTGATAAGAGTAAACGGTTATATTTAATCTCTGCCCTCAGTGTGTTGTCTTACTGTAGGAGATTGATTCCTTGCCATAACATTTAAATGTGATATACATATAACCCCTAGACTAGCTGAGCCAGAGTGGGTCGAGCAGATTGCTGGGGGTTGGTGGTGCTGCACACAGGGCCCGAAAACAAATCCAGCGGCTCTCTTAACTGGGGGTAGCGCTACACGGGTATTTAAATTTAAGGGAAGCATCTGGGTGGTAGTGTAACCCAGATGCACTGATTATTGTTTATGGAGGACTCTGGTGGTGTGAGGTTCACTGGGGTCCGAGGGTGGCGCTGTTGCCCCTGGGCCGGGGGTTGAACCCGCACTGCAAGACTGTACTCTTTTTGTCCCTTTCCGGCGGTTGTACAGCGGGGCGGGGAACCTGCTGTGGCGCTGGGGAGAGGAGATAAAAGGGGCGGACGCCCTGAGCACGGGGTTCAGAGTCGGAGGACACCGCCGCCCCCAGGCACCTTCAGCCTGGGTGCGGGCGTTCCGGAGTTCTGGGCACAGGGGCCCTTGACCTGGCCGGAGCGGGAGATGGAGTCCATCTCAGGCACCTGTAGCCCTGGGGTGAGGTACTATTGAGGAGGCCTGGGACCCAGTACCTTCAACTGGGTTCCGCAAGGGTGGAGGAGTCCGAGGGGCCCTAAGGTGTTGGGTGCCCGAATCTGAGACGAGGAGGCCGGGGAGTGTAACCCTTCCGAACAGCCCGGTGCAGCATTTGCCGGTGACGGTGGGGCCTCCGGTAACTCTCTCGGAAGGATGTCTTCCCTCTGACTGGGGCCACATCTTAAAGAAGGTAACTCCTATTTCATGTTCGTCAGAGTTGCTGGTAGAGACTCAGAAAAGGAAAAGTACATTCACAGCCACTGTGCGCCATAACCATTGGTGATATCTCAATGGTTTAGTTTGATTAAGGATTGTGCCTGGACCTACTCCCCACTTATACTGAACTGTTTGTTGGTCACAACCTGTCTGTGCTAAGTGATGATTTATTGCTGCTAAAGAATAAATAAGAGTTGGACCTTTTCAGTGGTGTGGAACTGGGAGCAAAGGGGGTGTCAGTCAGAGGAAGGACTTGACCCTGGGTTATACACACGACCCGATGGTAAAATACGTTCGGGCCTTCACCTCTATCCAGAAGAGGACATGGGCCGTGGTGGATCTCATCCCCCCCTCCCCCCCAGGTTTCCCCTAGACAAGACAGCAAGCCGAGAATAAGAAGGGGTGAGAGGGGTGAGCCAGCTACACAATCATAGAAGTCAAAAAGCTTATTTTCAGCAAGTGCTGTGGCCCTCACAGAGTATGCTCTCGCCCTATTATATTGACACTCATGCCTCGTACACACGTCTGGTTTTCCCGTCGGAAAAACTGCGATGAGAGCCTTTGGCTGGGAATTCTGGCCGTGTGCATGCTCCATCTGAGTTTTTCCGATGGGAAAACTGCCGGAAAAAAAGAGCAGGAAAAAATCCTAGCAGGAAAACCGTTCGTCTGTATGCTTTTCCAACGGGAAAAAAACGACCATGCACGGAAACAATTTGATGCATGCTCGGAAGCATCGAACTTAATTTTGTCGGCTTGTCGTCTTTTACGTCACTGCGTTCTTGGCAGTCAAAAGTTCACCGGACTTTTGTGTGACCGTGTGTATGCAAGGCAGGCTTGAGAGGAATTCCATCGGAAAAACCATCGCTTTTTTTTTTTCCCGACAGGAAAACCGGTCGTGTGTACGAGGCATCACAATAAAGGTCCAAATACGCTGTTGTACAACCAATCAGGTCTATTACACCCTCTGCTTGATCTTGCCAGTGATAAGCATTATACACTCCACTGGATCTCTAATCGTCACCAGCAGTTCAGGTGGTGGGTGGATGGATATGGGCAAGTTATATGCTCAGACAATAGAAACTGGCATAATGTCCTGCTTTTTTATTCATACAAAAATAAAAAAATAAAATACCACTCACATGTTAAAAAAGAAGAATGCATATATCCCCTTTAAAACTCATTCATGAGTTGTTATAAAGGCTGATGGCTATGGATTGTAAACACCAAATATACAGTATCTAACAAAAGTGAGTACACCCCTCACATTTTTGTAAATATTATATTATATCTTTTTATGTGACGACACTGAAAAAATTACACTTTGCTACAGTGTAAAGTAGTAAGTGTACAACTTGTATAACAGTGTAAATTTGCTGTCCCCTCAAAATAACTCAACACACAGCCATTAATGTCTAAACCGCTGACAACAAAAGTGAGTACACCCCTAAGTAAAAATGTCCAAATTGGGCCCAGAGTGTCAATATTTTGTGTGGCCACCATTATTTTCCAGCACTGCCTTAATCCTCTTGGGCATGGAGTTCACCAGAACTTCACAGGTTGCCACTGGAGTCCTCTTCCACTCCTCCATGATGACATCACAGAGCTGGTGGATGATAGAGACCTTGTGCTCCTCCACCTTCCATGGATGTTTCATAGATGCTCAATAGGGTTAGGTCTGGAGATATGCTTGGCCAGTCCGTCACCTTTACCCTCAGCTTCTTTAGCAAAGCAGTGGTTAGGTTATCTTGGAGGTGTGTTTGGGGTCGTTATCATGTTGAAATACTGCCCTGCGGCCCAGTCTCCAAAGGGAGGGGATCATGCTCTGCTTCATTATGTCACAGTACATGTTGGCATTCATGGTTCCCTCAATGAACTGTAGCTCCCCCTGTGCCGGAAGCACTCATGCAGCCCCAGACCATGACACTCCCACCACCATGCTGGACTGTAGGCAAGACACACTTGTCTTTGTACATCTCATCTGGTTGCCGCCACACACGCTTGACACCATCTGAACCAAAAACGTTTATCTTGGTCTCATCAGATCACAGGACATGGTTCCAGTAATCCGTGCCCTTAGTCTACTTGTCCTCAGCAAACTGTTTGCGGGATTTTTTGTGCATCATCTTTAGAAGAGGCTTCCTTATGGGATGACAGCCATGCAGACCAATTTGATGCAGTGTGCAGCGTATGGTCTGAGGACTGACAGGCTGAGCCCCCACCCCTTCAACCTCTGCAGCAATGCTGGCAGCACTCATACGTCTATTTCCCAAAGACAACCTCTGGATATGATGCTAAGCATGTGCACTCAACGTGCACGTGCACTCAACTTCTTTGGTCAACCATGGCGAGGCCTGTTCTGAATGGAACCTGTCCTGTTAAACCGCTTTATGGTCTTGGCCACCGTGCTGCAGCTCAGTTTCAGGGTTTTGACAATCTTCTTATAGCCTAGGCCATCTTTATGTAGAGCAACAGATCTTTTTTTTCAGATCCTCAGAGAGTTCTTTGCCATGAGGTGCCATGTTGAACTTCCAGTGACCAGTATGAGAGAGTGAGAGCGATAACATCAAATTTTAACACAACTGCTCCCCATTCACACCTGAGACCTTGTAACACTAACGAGTCACATGAAACCAGGGAGGGAAAAAGGCTAATTGGGCCCAATGTGGACATTTTTACTTAGGGGTGTACACGCTTTTGTTGCCAGCTGTTTAGACATTAATAAACTGTATGTTGAGTTATTTTGAGGGTACATCAAATTTACACTGTTATACAAGCTGTACACTCACTACTTTACTTTGTAGCAAAGTGTCATTTCTTTGTTGTCACATGAAAAGATATAATAAAATATTTTCAAAAATGTGAGGGGTGTGCTCACTTTTATGAGATACTGTAGCTCTATCAGCCAACAGCTCTCTCTCCCATTAAGCTCAATTATCGCACACAGGCCATGCCCAATATGTATTGGCTGATGCCCCCTGAAGATGTCATAACAATGAAACATGTAGGGTGTGGCCTGGGTGTGGCTGTTGCAAAAAATCAAATCTGGACTATAATTTCCACCCATACCCCATTTTTAATCGGATTCCAGTGTTAAGTGGCCCTCTTCAACACCCCTCTTGTTAGTGGAGAGCAATACTTCAGAATTACATCCTAAAGAAGGATTCCCACAATCTGTGATACAGAAAAGAGAAATCTCATGCCCATGAATTTTAGATGTTTAGTATTTGGGACTTATATATTTTTTTATTCTCAGCTAGAGTGGAGTGGAGGTATTGTTTGTGGGGAATGAATTTCACGGCTTTAAGGTTAAAGTGGAGTTCCACCCAATTTTTTCCTTTTTTTATTCCACTCCTTACCCCCTTACATGCCACATTTGGCATGTAATTTTTTTTGGGGGGGAGTGGGGGCTTCAGTAGGAGTGGGACTTCCTGTCCCACTTCCTCCTTCCGCCCTGGAGCCGCCTAGGCGATACGTCATATCGCCTTGTGGCGGCTCCTCCCTGTAGGCGATCACCTGGGACGTGACAGGTCCCCAGGCGATCGCCTGTCCACTCACAGAGCGCTGCGCCGTTCGCGCATGCGCAGTAAGTGCCCGGCCGTGAAGCCGAAAGCTGTCACGGCCGGGTGCCCATACTGTGAATGGACGCGCCGGCGGAGGAAGGGGGAGAGGAGCGGAGCTCCAGGCGACACGTCGCTGGACAGTGGAGCAGGTAAGTGTATGTTTATTAAAAGCCAGCAGCTACACTTTTTGTAGCTGCTGACTTTTAATAAACATAAAAAAAGGGTGGAACTCCGCTTTAAGTGTTGGGATTTAAAGCGGAGTTCCACTCTTTTGTAAGTTATTTGATAAATCTTTTAATAAACACTCACCTATCCCACGGTCTAGCGATGCCTTGCTCCTCTTCCCCTCCTCTGCGCGTCACCGTCATTGCAAGTGTGGGCACCCAGCTTTGACAGCTTGCTGCCTTACAGCCGGGTGTGCACTGCGCATGTGCGAGTCACGCTGCGCTCTCCTAGTGGCCAGGCAATCTTGTGGGACCTGTGACGTGTCCCAGAAGATTGCAGAGAGGGAGGGGCTGCCTGGGGAGAGAGAGGAGTCGCCTAGGTGGCAAGACGACGGAAGCAGAAAGTGGGACAGAAGGTACCTGTCAAAACCAGGTGCCTCCCCCCCAAAAAAAAATGACATGCCAAATGTGACATGTAAGGGTGCAAGGAGTGCTTAAAGCGGAAATTCCACTTTTGGGTGGAACTCTGCTTTTAAGAATATCTTCACATGAAATGAGGGGTTTATTTGAAGGCTCGTGTTATTAATTAATTTAAAAAGAAATGGTCGCTGCTGACTAGAATGACACTTTCCAGCCCAGGGATCCAGCGCTTTACTCACCTGGGCTCGTTCTTTGCCCTTCTTTAGGTCCCCGGCATTGGCGTGTTTACTGTAGGAAGCAAATTTCACTCCCGGCTCCCCATTGCGCATGCATAAGTCATGCTGCTGTTTGTGAATGGACCTGCAGCCTCCTGGACCCATGACGTGCCCCAGGAGGTTGCGGGAGGGGATGGGGATTTGTTTAGGTGAGATCGCCTAGGCCAGATAGCCAGACCTCTTATTCCCATGAATGTGAGATAAGCATGTTTGACCTCCATATAGTAAGACATCTGGCTATCTGGTCAGAAACGCCTGTTATTTTGGTGGCGTGAAGGATTAACCCTATGCTGCAAAGCACATGGTGTTGAAAGAACTGGTGAATCTCTGGACTGTTATTTTTGTTAGTGTTTTGCTCTGAGCACTTTGGAAACTTTTCATTTTATTTTATTTTGTTTTGTTTGTTAAAGCACTGGCTTTTGCCTCAATATCACATTTAAAGTGATGGCGACAAAAGTACAAGTTTTGGAATTTTTCTGATTTTCGATATTTGTTTGCAGTCAAGGTTTTGATTTTGCACCAATATGGGGATTTCACATTTAAGGTGACAGCGCTTTACATGCATTTATATTTAGCAATAAAAACATTGTTCCAATTTTCCTCACTTTACTAAGCATGTGTTTTTGTTGCACAGAATTCCTATCACCTCATTGCTATAGTCCCTGATTGCTAGCAACGGAAAATCTGCCCAACAGCAACATAAAGAAAAATAAATAGATTTGTCTGAAGTTTGATATGTAAGAAGAACTAACAGTTAGTAAGAAAGTTTAGCAGTCTCTACATTTATCTACAGAAGCTCATCATTGAACAAAAATTATCAACCCCAACCAAATTTTTTCTAATATATTTTTCTACCTTGTAAAGTCAGGGGTAGGCAACCTGGGGCCCTTCAGCTGTTGCAGAACTACAAGTCTCATCATGCCTCTTAAGCCCTGTACACACGATCGGATTGACCGATGAAAACGGTCCGATGGACTTTTTTCATCGGACAAACCGATCGTGTATGGGACCCATCTGTCTTTTTTCCATCGGTTTTAAAAAATAGAACATGTTTTAAATTTTTCAGATGGATCAAAAACCGATGGCAAATTCCGATCGTCTATGGGCAAGTCAATCGGATAAAAAACCCACGCATGCTCAGAATCAATTCGACGCATGCTCAGAAGCATTGAACTTCATTTTTCTTGGCTCATCGGAGTGTTTTACGTCACTGCGTTTGGAATGGTCGGTTTTTTGACTGATGGTGTGTAGGCAAGACTGATGGAAGTCAGCTTCATCGGTTTTCCAATGGAAAAATGCATCGGTTTAAAAACCATAGGAAATCCGATTGTGTGTACAGGGCTTAAGAGTTATTGTAACTGCCAGCCTTGCAAAGCCTCATGGGAAATATAGTTCCACAACAGCTGAAGGGCCCCAGGTTGCCTACCACTGTTATAAAGCCTATAATGAACGCCTAAGTCTGTTGTTTATGTCCCGAGCAGTTTTCAGTTGCGGGATGCCAGTATTCCAATGCTGCAGATGGCCTGTGCTGGCCAGACCCTGACAATCCCAGACAGTAAAGCCCTGTACACACGATCGGATTTCCTATGGATTTTAAACCAATGGATTTTTCCATTGGTAATCCAATGAAGCTGACTTCCATCAGTCTTGCCTACACACCATCAGTCAAAAATCCGACCGTCCCAAACGCCGTGATGTAAAACACTCCGACAAGCCGAGAAAAATGAAGTTCAATGCTTCTGAGCATGTGTCGACTTGATTCTGAGCATGCGTGGGTTTTTTGTCCGATGGAGTTCCACACAGACGATCGGAATTTGCTATCGTTTTTTCCCCATAGGATAAATTTAAAACCTGTTCTATTTTTTCTCACCGATGGAAAAAAGACCGATGGTCCATCGGACTGTTTTCATCGGTAAAACCGATCGTGTGTACACGGCTTAACATGGGCATCTGTAGAAGACCCTGCCTCCTGTACACAGAAAAACAAGAAGACTCGAGACCGGAAAGTGATGTACTGTAACTGTGGATTTAAGTGAGTAAAAGTGACATTTAGCTTTTTTCTATACAGTGATTAGTTAGAAGGGGGGAAATGAAAAATGGAGTGGTTGTCATCAGTAGAACGTGATCAGGGAAATGAAACAAGTTAGTAATGTCGGTTTTTGTACACTTTACAGATGGCTACATTTATCAAAGTCCCTATGTGAGAGCAATGTCAAATGAGAGAATTTTGATACCGCTACAAAATTACTTATTAGCTTTTCTGTTGCTAGGATACGTATAGCCATATTGGTGCACTTGCAACAGCACAGTTGAGTGCTATCTGTGATACTTTTTTAATTGCACTAACAGTTAAATTTTCTGGACAAGCTTTTGGAGTGAATCTCATTCTTCTTAGTCCAAGCAGTGGTGCATGGACCTAGAAGGATAGGATATATGATGCATGTGTTCAGAGATATGTAAGTGCGCATGAAAAGTATTACAGACAACACTCAACTGTTCTGATGCTAGGAAAAACCTAACATCAGTCACTGAGAGGACTGTGTTGCAGCAATTTCACTAATATGAAGCTCATGTCATCCAAAGCATTAGCTGATGTTCGTGGTACACCAGTTATTAGCTATTGTAGATTTATGTTCTGCAGTCAGATACAGGAGCTGTCTAAAAACAAAAACATGAAATAATCAGATATTTATAGCAGTTACAAAACTGTGTTTTATAGTTGTTGAAGTAGGGCTAGCCATACACATACTTCTCTAAACTAAGCAGGGTGGATGAAGGAATCCCTCCCTGCCAGCTATTACAGGTGATACTCAAACATTTTTAATATTGTGCAAAAGTTCATGTATTTCACTAATGCAACTTAAAAGGTGAAACTAATATATGAGATAGACTCATTACATGCAAAGCAAGATCGTTCAAGCCGTGATTTGTTATAATTGTGATGATTATGGCTTACAGCTCATGAAAACCCCAAATCCGCAATCTCAGAAAATTAGAATATTGTGAAAAGGTGCAATATTCTAGGCTCAAAGTGTCCCACTCTAATCAGCTGATTAAGCCATAACACCTGCAAAGGGTTCCTGAGCCTTTAAATGGTCTCTCAGTCTGGTTCAGTAGGAATCACAATCATGGGAAAGACTGCAGACCTGACAGTTGTGCAGAAAACCATCACTGACACCCTCCATAGGGAGGGAAAGCCTCAAAAGGCAATTGCAAAAGAAGTTGGATGTTCCCAAAGTGCTGTATCAAAGCACATTAATAGAAAGTTGTGGAAGGGAAAAGTGTGAAAGAAAAAGGTGCACAAGCAGCAGGGATGAGCGCAGCCTGGAGAGGATTGTCAGGAAAAGGCCATTCAAAAGTGTTGGGAACTTTCACAAGGAGTGGACTGAGGCTGGAGTCAGAGCATCAAGAGCCACCACACACAGACAGATCCTGGACATGGACTTCAAATGTCGTATTCCTCTTGTCAAGCCACTCTTGAACAACAAACAATGTCGGAAGCGTCTTACCTGGGCTAAAGAAAAACAGACCTGGTCTGTTGCTCAGTGGTCCAAAGTCCTCTTTTCTGATGAGAGCAAATTTTGCATCTCATTTGGAAACCAAGGACCCAGAGTATGGAGGAAGAATAGGGAGGCACACACTGCAAGATGCTTGAAGTCCAGTGTGAAGTTTCCACAGTCTGTGTTGATTTGGAGAGCCATGCCATCTGCTGGTGTTGGTCCACTGTGCTTCATTAAGTCCAGGGTCCACCCAGCCATCTACCAGGAGATTTTGGAGCACTTCATGCTTCCTTCCGCAGACGAGCTCTATGGGGATGCTGACTTCATTTTCCAGCAGGACTTGGCACCTGCCCACAAGGCCAAAAGCATCAAAACCTGGTTCAATGACCGTGGGATTACTGTGCTTGATTGGCCAGCAAACTCACCTGACCTGAACCCCATAGAGAATCTATGGGGCATTGCCAAGAGAAAGATGAGAGACATGAGACCGAACAATGCAGAAGAGCTGAAGGCTGATTATTGAAGCATCCTGGTCTTCCATAACACCTCAGCAGTGCCACAGGCTGATAGCTTCCATGCCACGCCACATTGATGCAGTAATTGTTGCAAAAGGGGCCCAAACCAAGTATTGAGTACATATGCATGCTTATACTTTTCAGAGGTCCGATATTGTTCTATGTACAATCCTTGTTTTATTGATTGCATGTAATATTCAAATTTTCTGAGATTGTGGATTTGGGGTTTTCATGAGCTGTAAACCATAATCATCACAATTATGACAAATCATGGCTTGAACTATCTTGCTTTGCATGTAATGAGTCTCTCTCATATATTAGTTTCACCCTTTAAATTGCATTAGTGAAATAAATGAACTTTTGCACGATATTCAATTTTTTTTGAGCATTACCTGTATATTCTGACAGCTGAACCCGTGGCTGTCAGAATACCCAACCAGTGAATGCGTCTGATTGGATACAGTTGCTGCTTGACCAACAATTTTCCACCTGGCCCCTTCATTAAAAGTCAAACTTTTGTTGTGCTGAGTGGTGCCGACAGATGACATCTAAGCTGTGGATTTCATCTGAATCAGCAGAATTTGGTCAAAATTTAAGCCTTGTATGGTAGGCTTATAGAGGAGCTCCAGTCATTTTTGTGTTTATTAAAAGTCAGCAGTTACAAAAAGTGTAGCTGCTGACTTTTAATAAACACACACTCACCTGTCCCAGGATCCAGCGATGTATTCACACGAACCGTCGATTCTCTCCCTCTCCTCTCCCTGGCGCCGGCATTTCAACTGTGGACACCCAGCTGTGACTTCACAGCCGGGTGCGCACTGCATGAGTCGCGCTGCACCTGCTGAATGGTCGGCCAGTCTTCTGGGACCTGTGACGTGTCCCAGAAGCCTGCATGGAGGGAGTGGGATAGGAGATCCGAGCAGAAGTGGGAGCGGGTACCTGTCAAAACTAGGGACCCGCTACCCCTCAAAAAAAATATAACATGCCAAATGTGGCAGGGGAGGGGGGGGAGTGCTTAAAGCGGGAACTTTCCCTTTTGGGTGAAGCTCCGCTTTAACATGTCCCTAAGGACTGGCTGTATTTCCCTACAGCAACAAAGCAGATTACAATTCTAAGCCTCCAATGTCCTTGCCAAAAAAAAAATCCTTATTCAGTGCAACAACAACCCATAGTAACAAATGTAGGTTCACTCTGCTCCAGCCAGATCAGCACAGAATAAGGCCCCTTTCACACGGGTGGACCAATTAGATCCATTACCCTCTATGGAGCGGTGCATGTAAATGGACATGTGTGTGCGTTTACACCCACGACATCCAATCTGATCCTATCCCCAAATAACAGACAGATGGGAATTCATTCCCCATCCATCTGGCGGATCAGATCTGATGACAGCCGGATGTAAACGGACAGCCAGTCTGTTTACATCCGATCGCCCATAGAGTAGAGCAGGCTGTTGTTTGCGTACACTCTGCATAAGCGGAGCGTACCTGGACCTCTCATCCTTCGAACGCGCGCACCTCCCCGCTGACCTTACACCCGGAAGTGACGACATCGCTGCCGTGTTCCAGGGAATACTGTCTCCTGTTCCCATTTGCCGTGAGTGCTGGGTTCCACCACTGCTGCCCACATTGAAGAGGACACTCATAGAGATCCCTACCATCAACATCAGGACACAAGCAGCCCCCGGGATAAAGTGGATGACGATCTTATCAGACATGCCCAATATCACTGCTCGTTTGTGAGTGTATTTCCTATTTTTTTTATGCAACTTTTTAATAGTTTTACTGCTACGCTTAGAGGGTGCCGCCTTTTTCCCTTTTAAACCTCTCATCTGCCTGCTTAGCAGAGATCAGCGGACAGATCCTGCGCTGAGCAGGTGGATCCATTGGTGGAGTCCGCAGAGGTGAAAGAGCACTAAAACGTGATTGCTTCTCTGCACTTTAGATAGCACATAAGAAAAGCCAAAAAAAGAGTGGGAGGTGACTCAAATATTTGCTGTCTTCAAGAACTTTGGGTGCTGACAAAAAAACTGACTTCAACATACTTTCACATGTATTGAATGCTTGGTCCCTCCTATGGGCTGTGGTTCCATCCATTGGTCTCTACATGACTACTGTTTTCTGAATTTTAACTTGTATTCCTACTATAGAAGTTTTCTCTCAATTCCTGTGCGGTCATATAACAGAAAGTAGGAGGAAAACCCCAAGAGGGGCACAGACTAGAAAAGTATTTTTTTGGATAAGGTGTCACCAGGACATAAAGTGAGTGAGTAGAAATCCCCAATGTGGATCTAGACAGCAAGAGTCTAACCTTTCCCCACTTTACAAAATGTTTTGTCTTGGGTAACAATTTAAAGGGTAGTTCCAGCCTTTTTTATGTTTATTAAAAGTCAGCAGCTACAAAAAGTGTAGCTGCTAGCTTTTAATAAACAGACACTCACCTGCTCCACTGTCCAGCGAGGCGGCGAACGGAGCTTCGCTCCTCTCCCCCCCCTTCTCCGCCGGCGCCTTCATTCCTACTGTGGGCACCCGGCCGTGACAGCTTTCGACTTCACGGCAGGGGACTCACTGCGCATGCACGAGTGGCGCTGCGCAATCTGAGTGGACAGGCGATCGCCTGGGACCTGTCACGTGTCCCAGGTGATCGCCTACAGGGAGGGGCCTGTGTCGCCTAAGCGGTCCCTGAATGGAAGGAGAAAGTGGGACAGGAAGTCCCACTCCTACTGAAGCCCCCACTCCCCCCCCCCCAAAAAAAAAATTACATGACAAATGTAGAATGTAAGGGGGTGATGAGTGGTTTAAGCGGAAGTTCCAATTTTGGGTGGAACTCCGCTTTAAAGTAAGATAACAGATAACGAAACAAAATAACTCTGGATGGCTGAATTGGATATATTAGCAGACCTACACCCATAATAAATATGAATTGCAGTAAAGTTCTTGCATAGGCTGGAGTTTTTCTTTAATGGTTTCTTTTTAACAAAGAGCACACTCTTCCATCATGTTGCAATGTACCAAAACCACAATCCTGTAATAGCTGAAGCAACTCTCCAAAAAGTACTATTTGTTCAAAGACATCTTTTATTTGCATTTTTATCTGCCATTTTCAATTCATTATAAGGCTTTCAGTAAGATTAAAAATAGATTGAACTTGATCTTCCTCCAACAGACATAAATGGAGAAAATTATGTTTCCAAATGTTTCTTAAATGTTTTTAAGCTATTTTGCATTATATTTACAGACAGTGAAATGTCAGCTTGAAGTCATTTACAAGAGAAATTCATATTTTCTATTACATTATGCAAAGGAACTTTTTCATATAATCAAAACGTAACTTTCTGTGTAGAAAAATGTGTGATAAACCATCTTTCTATTACATCAGTGTACGTTTCTCGACAAAGTAAACCTTCCACTAACCTGGGCAAATTAGGCTGAGCATATAAGTGAAAAATGTACAAGCAATGGTTACCTTTAGTGAAAAACTAAATATGAAAATGACAAAAGTATAGACAGAAGCAGGTATATGCAAATCTGGACTTTTCCAACAAATTCAATTCTGTCTCGTTTACATCCTGTGCCTGCCTGTTGGCTAGTGAAGTTATCAGCCCTGGGGCAGCATGCGATCCTTTGGCACTTTTTGTGCCTGTGTTTTCGCATTGCCCAGTTATAGCAAGGATTTCTAGCAGCCTCATGTAATATGGTTCCAGTTTATGACTATCTCCTGAAGCATGTCCCCAGTCTCCAACAACTCCTATAGTACACTCAGTCTCCAAGTTCCAACCATCTCTTGTATGCCCAGACTCTTTGACTAACTCTTGTATTTTTGCCATTGGTCTATGACGATATCCTATTTGTGTCTGCTGTCTCTGATAATGAACGATCACTGAATCTTATGTACAGCCCTTTGGTGATCTAGAGGGCTGCACTTATGGACCCTCCATATCAAGAAAGTTGACCACCTCTGGGCTAAACCAAGCTAACTCCAGATTAAGCCAATATAGTAATATACATTTGCATGACCGTAGTGTAAATATGTGCAATATATCACAGCAAACTTTTTTGCACCTATTGAGATCTGCCTCATCGGTATACAGCTGCCCAGCAAACTAAACAACCTAGCTAATTATCTGTGGACATATCAGTGTTAGTTTTCCTCTTGGTAGATCATGAAAGAATGTCAGAGCAGCTGCAGTGCTGTGCAGAGAAGGAAGGAGAGTCGCATGCTGCAAAGGATTTATTAAGGGGACAGTTTTGAGGCAAACACTACTTAAAAAATGTTTTGCCGTGTGGTTTTCAACGAATGTAACTGCTGATAAGATTTTATATGATCAGTTTGAATAGCCCGTGTTTGTAATAGGTTTAACAATCTAGTATGAAAATTTCTCTAAACCACCAGCCTTATATGTGTTGCAAAAGCAAACTCCTGAAACACAGGTATGGCTCATTAAAACCAGCAAACATACAACATGAGAATCTTCACAAGATCTCAGCATGTGTTTAGACTTTTTGGAAGGAAGAGAGGAAAGATCCCTGGTGCTGCACATCCATGGAGTCCTATGGTGGTATGAGATGGGCCTGGCCTGGTGGGAGCCCAGCCTGAGGTTATCTCTCTCATACCACCATAGGACTCCATGGATGTGTGGCACCAGGGATCTTTCCTCTCTTCCTTCCAGTGACTACAGGAGCTGAGACGAGCTCCATCCCCTGCTGGCACTCCTGTATTGGTTGCAGCATCACCCACACTACTTCCCATAGTGATCGAGACTAAGTGGCACACTAAGCAAACTGTGGGTCACAGTGTTTAGACTTTTTGACTGGTTTATTTAATTGGTAGTGTAAACTTGATTCTCTTTTACAAATGGCCCATTCACTTTGATTGTACAATTGTCAGAAACTCTTTGTCGCAGTCATTTGTATGCTGCTATTGCTCCTATGTTCTTTGCCATGTAATATAAAACATTTGTTATAATAAAAAAATAAAAATAAAAAAATTGGTGTGTATCTAAACTAGCAATTAAACTAACCCAGTGAACCAGTGTTAGTTCACAACCAGCTTCACAGTCATTAAAACTGATGTTTCCAATGCTGTATCTGCCCCCGCCATATCTAAAACTGAGTGTTCAAAGACCGCTGATCGCTCTGTTCTCACAGCTCTGTGAGCAGACAGCTGGTGACTGTCAGTCACCGCTGTCTGCTCTGTCCTCCTACACTCACTGAAGTGCTGGGCTGTGGAGGGGGTGGAAGGGGCTGGCTCAGCTTCTCAGCGGCTCGCTGAGAGGCTGAGCCAGGTGCCGATCCAGGGTTGTGGGCGGATCCCGATCATATTGTCAGTATCTCACCCAAGCCTGGGCCGGATCTGTGACGTCAGCCGACAGCGGGCTTCAGCTAAAAATGGGTCACAGGTGTGCAGAACAAACTTCTCCTTTAAGATCATGTAATTAAAGCGGAGCTCCACCCTTAAATTAAAAATCACCTCAATAGCTTCCTTTTAATCAGTACATAAAAGATTTGTGAAATTTTTTACTTGCCTTGAAATCCCTGTTGCTAGGCAGAATAGCTAATCTGCCTCTTCCTGGACCACGGTTGTTCTCCTAGCCTACCTAAGCCGCACAGACTCCTGGGAAAGGAGTGTCATAATTTCCCAGGAGACTGTGCGCTCCTCTGTGCAGAAAAATCGCGGGATTATTACTGTGGGGATTGTGTTTACTACATTGTCATAACAGGGCGGGACGTTCCTCCGCCGCCGTCCGTTGTCATGACAATGGCATAAACCACCTGCGCTACGAGCGTCGCTCTACTGCGCATGCACGAGATAGAGAGGAAGGGAAGAAAAAAAAATGTTCTGGGCTTCAGATGCCCACACATAGAATGGCCACGGCCGAAGAATGACGAGCAGCAAATAAGGCAAGTTTTATATATATTTACATATCGTTTGGCTATATATCAGTATATTTAATGGCATGTTAAGTGTATTTCTGTTTAACTGGCCAAAAAAATAAAAAAAATTATGACCGGAGTTCCGCTTTAAAGAGATTTATTATATTATAATTTCCTTGAAATTTCCACTTCATCAAATAGGATAGCTGAACCAGCATAAAACAATGTAAACGATTAACAGAATAAAAACAAATACCAAAGCTTGGGAAGGGGAGGTCTGCAAGACACTCAGGGACTCTGAGGCTGCGTATATAGCTAATCCTACTGAAGACACAAAAAGAGCTTGGCTGGGAGCACAGGCCATGTCTAGTCAATTGGCATTGCAGCTAGCTGAAAACAAACGATTTTTCTTACAGCAAACCCATTTTGAAGAGGGAGAGTCCACTGGGCACATGTTGGCTTTGCTTGCACGGGCGCAGAGATCCACCTCTATGGTCTCGGCCTTGTGCGATACTCAAGGGGTTGCCCAAACACATACTTCCGCAGTGACACAAATTTTCAGGTCATTTTATGCTGACTTATATACCTCCAAAGTACACCCTACAGAAGAGGACATAACAGGATTTCTTGGGGGGTGTGAGCTGCCTCGGTTGTCAGCCTCAGGCACGGCCATGCTTGATGCCCTGCTAACGGAGGATGAATTGGCTACAGCATTAGAACAAACTCAAAATAATAAGTCTCCGGGGGCTTATGGTCTCCCGTCCGAGGTTTACAAAAGATATGCGGACACATTACTGCCCATGCTTTTGAGGGTATACAATGAGGCACTAAAGGAAGGCACACTACCTGATTCAATTAATGAAGTGATCATAATAGTACTACTGAAACCTGGTAAGGAGGCTACATTACCGGACTCCTATAGACCCATCTCCTTACTTACGACCGATGTCAAGCTTTTGGCAAGGGTGTTGGCGACGAGACTGTCACAAGTAATCCAGAAACTGGTCCACAAAGACCAGTCTGGATTCATACCCACCAGATCCACAGCCCAAAATATTAGGCAACTTTTTTGAATATACAGCTCCCGGTGGATAACCCTGGCAACCAGGCCATTTTCTCGCTGGACGCAGCTAAGGCCTTCGACAGTGTCGAGTGGCCTTATTTGTGGAAGGTATTAGACCGTATGGGCCTGGGGGCAAATTTTATTAGCTGGGTCAAATTATTATATACTCAACCGTCGGCCAGAATTAGGGTTAACAGAGAGCTGTCAGAGCCGTTTCCACTGTTCAGAGGCACCAGGCAGGGGTGTCCACTTTCCCCCTGCTGTTTGCCCTGGCCCTGGAACCACTCGCAGCACGAATAAGGGGGGATAGTGAGATCATAGGGTTTCGGCGTGGCACGGGGACGGATGTAATATTGTTATACGTGGATGATACCCTGCTGTACTTGGGTGACACTCAGGGTTCATTGGCTACAGTTATGACTCTTATTAAAGCCTTTGGTGCACTGTCCGGCTTCTCCATTAACTGGAATAAGTTAGTACTAATGCCATTAGATCCTCTGACAACCCCCCTACCTGACTGTGCATCAATGATACAGATAGTATCTTCCTTCCGTTATCTGGGTGTTCAAGTGTCTCCGGATATCTCCCAATATATACTTGTTAATCTTACTCCCCTACTCGCTAAATTTCGGGACAAATGCAATACCTGGTGTAAATTGCCCTCATCGATAGTGGGGAGGGTGAACCTCATAAAGATGGTGTGGGCGCCCCAACTATTATATATATATGCCACAATTCCCCGGTTTGGATCCCCCGTTACTGGTTCAATAGGATAGACTCCCAATTTAGGGTATTGATCTGGCGCAAAAAAACGGCTAGGATTAGCCTCTCCATTTTACAATATAACAAGGACGAGGGGGGATTGGCAGTCCCCCATGCCAGGGCCTACTTCCTTGCCTCCCAGCTACAGCAGCTGGGCGGTTGGGGGGTTGGTAGACACTTCGGACCCTGTACGTAGACTCCTAGCTACTCCGACGGATGATGCCACGGCACTGTCCAGATTTGAGGCAGGCTATCCACATTTAGATAGGGGAACCCCATCCATAATTCTACTAAAAACACTGTGGTATCACATTAAATGACTATTGGGTGTAAGGGATTTCTTGACGCATACTCCAATCTGGCGAAATATGAACTATAGGGAGTTGCTTAAACTTAGTGGATTTAGAAACTGGGAAACTGCAGGGCTCAAATACATGTCACAATTGTACAATGGCCATACCCTCAAGTCCTTTCTGGAAATCCAAGCAGACTTTGGTATACCACGCATTAACTTTTTTAAGTACCTGCAACTGCGTCATGCACTGCAGATACAATCCAGACTGACACCACTTAGGCTGACTGATCACACCATAATACAGGGGATTTTATTGGAAAGCGACAAGAAAGGCATGATATCTAGGGGCTATAATAATATCCTCAATGCACTTCAGGATCCTGCTGCTCTGCCATGTAGACGTAAATGGGAGGAGGATGTGGGGCCAGTGGATGGGGAGACATGGAACCTTTGCCTGGCCTCCGCTCCCCTGGTTTCAGTATCGGCCTCCCAGAAATTGTCACATCTCTACTTGCTACATAGGGCCTACAGAACACCTGCCAGACTTCACAAATGGGGAATTCGAGATACTCTTCTCTGCCCAAAAAGTATGAGGGATCACGGAGACCTCATGCACATGTTCTGGAAATGTCCCAAACTATTTTGTTACTGGACTGAAATACTGGACATGATTTCTCAGGTGTTTGCCTTTGCCATACCGAGAACTCCTGTAGTGTGCTTGCTGGGTGCCCAGGATGAGTGGCAACTAACCCCAGCCACTCACACGGCGATCCTCCGGCTACTTTATGTGGCAAGAAGATAGCTCAACTCTGGATTACTCCCAGGGTTCCCACTAGGCAACAATGGATTGATCAGGTGAACAAACTGTTAAAAAGGGAGAAACTGACATATCAGCACAGAAATGCACCCCGTAAATTCCATACTATGTGGCAGGCTTGGTTAGATATACCAGGATTAGCACTCCATCAGTTGGTCAAAGACAGGTTACTACAAGGATAGTGGTCAAGTTAAACTGGGGGAGGGACTGATTGAACTGATAGTCATGGGGCTCCTACAGTGAGAAAGCCGACTGTGGTGGGACGGGCGGAAAGCTTGGACACTATACGTTCCCAGGGCTCTGGGACCGGATATAGATTACTGTTACATTTCTTATGTTTTTATATTTGTCTGTTTTGTTTATATTTTATTTTTCTATTCTCATACTCTTATTATTTTTGTTACACAAGGGCTATTGGTTAATGATTCCTACAAACCTTTTACTTCTCACTTAAAATATTTCAATTTGCCTTTGCTTATATAGTTTGACACTCACATACAGTGATTCGTTTATATACTATAGACCCTGTGCAGGTCTGTGTACAATGCTTGTATGTATATTGTTTTCTGTTTGTTTTTTTAACTTGGCCTTGTACAAAATGTATGTGATGCTATGAAAAACCAAATAAAACTTTTTTTTTCTGATAACAAAAAAGGAAAAAAATAGCCCTTCTTGGTGTTAACATTCTGTGGTTTCCAAATCTGGAATCATTGGACCTCTGTGACTGGTCTGTAAAATGTGCACATTAAGATGTATTTCTTCTGCATTTTCTAATCTGCGACCATGGTGCTCTGTGGTTGGAATTCGAAGGTCAAAGTGATGATGCTTTGACAGGTTGCAAAATCAATATAACCAACATTCCCTTCTAGTATCTTAAGAATAACGGCAGAAAAACAACATCCTTTTCCATATAAAAAATAAGCTGTCAATGGACAAGTTTTTAACTTACTATGTCTGCTCAGCAAGCATCTACTGCAGCCTGTGTTAAAAAGTCTGCTAATATAGAAATATACATACATATACTTGTGATGTAGTTGAAATATAGGTATTGCAATTTTTACATTCTGGGTCTCATGCTGAGATACTGCCCTGCTGCACTGTGAACACAGAAATCTGCTCGCTCAGCATTCAGGGAACCCTTTGTATTTACTCAGTGAATGCAAAGTGTTCACTGATTGGAAGAGAATTTTACAGAGAAAGGGCAAAGTATTCACCAAATGACGCCCATGCCGAGCGAGTAACTTCCTGCGTTCAGTTACCATCAGGACAGCTGCTCAGGTACACACAGTACTTGGACGCTAGTGGAGATCACCAGAGTAGCAGTGATTACTACAGAGATTTCCTGATTTTTCGGGGTTCCCACAGGTATGGCACATATATATTTGCATTGGTCCAAGCTGATCGCTCCAAACCAATGTAATTATGTAAAAATTGCCATACCTAAACTTAAGCTGGTCACTGGTCAGGTCAACTCTGTCTACATCATGTGCAAAGCTAATGTGCAAAGTTCCAGGACCCATAGCTGTCAGATTTTAGTATATTCATAGCAGACCAATGAAGATTGTTTTCTGATTAGTTGCTATCAGTTTGTGCACTTTCCTTGGCCCTAATTAAGATGGCTGTGTATCTCTTAGCATAGGAAATAAGAGTGTTGCTCATGTGCATTTCTTGTTCTTTTTAAAGAAATAGAAAGTACAGAAAGAAAAAAAGAAAGGGTTGCATACTAATGCACCATCCATCACGCACCATCCATCACACTGTTTATTACTGGGTAAAATTCTAGTTTATTGAAAAAAGTCCCTAAAAACAAACACATTGTTTAAACACATTTCTGACTTTGATACTTTGAAATGTGTTGCAGCGATGTCATTTAATTTACAGACAGCTCTTAAAAAAAGTGACATTTTGCTTAGTAAGAAAAAAGCCTTCTGGACTTTTTATCTTTATTGCATGTAGGAAGTGTTAGCTATACTGTCTGTAACCCCAGAGGGAATAGTTATCATGTCAGGTGAGCTGTGAGTATTTGAAACTTGATTAAAGTTACAAATAAATCATGTACAACCTAAAAAGTAGTAGAGGATTGAAAGAGAATTAGAGTAAAAGGTACATAATTGGATTCACAATACTTAATTTCTTCCAGGCAAAATGATGAACACGTTCTTGATATGAATATGTGCATTGGAGTAAAATTGTAATTACTACATAACTGTAACAGGAAGTATGTTAGAATTCAATTAAGATAAAGTTGAATATTCCACTAAATAATAAGCCACATAATTGTTTGCTTCAGTAAGCTTTGCCAGGTCTTCTAAATTAAACAGAAATAGTCTATTTTATGTTCTTGTGTAAAATACTGTTTCTCTAATTTTATATACAGTAGTTTGTACAACAATTTCTAAGGTGTTCTGCAATCAATGGAATTAAAGGAGCTCTCATTTACATATTATTATATTATCATTAAAAGCCAAAAAACTAACAAACACAGCCATATTTGTAATTTAGAACAACTTAATTTAAGCCTATAGAGATATTATTATTAATTATTATATTCTTGCTGCTTTGTTGCATTGCTATGCACTGTCCATTTTTTTTTATATGATATGCTCTAATGGCAGTGCATAAAAATTCATGACTGTCAAAAACACACACAAATGATAAGGGGGAAGTTGAGCCATGTTGAAATAAAAAGGGGAGGGATGGGAAGGGGGTGGGGGGCAAGGAGTAGGGCACACACAGAAGAGGGACTTTTAAGTAGTATTAAGATAGAGACTGTATATGACCACGGTGAGGGTATCACAATTTTTTTTTTTCTTCTGGGAGATATGGGCTTAAAGATGGGGGAAGAATAGGTCAGGAGGATAGCTTGAATGTAAACATGGGTAAGAGAACAAGGTATAATCACCTATTTTCAAACACCAGGGGCATTAGTGGCCTCCTAAGAGGGTCTGGTAGAGGGGAATTAATAAATAAACACATGGAAGTAGGAGAGGTGACCACTCCCCTATTACCTTTCCCTTTTTTTTCCAAAATTTGTTTGCTTTACTTAAGGTGGGGAATAAGGCCATGGGGGCCGCCGCTATATACAAGTATGGGTAATCAATACCTAGACACGAGGCACAAATGAAATAAAATATATATATATATATATATATATATATTTTTTTTTCTTTTCTCTTTTCTTTTCTCCTGCCTTCTCTTCTTTTTCTTTTTTTTCCACAAAAGAATAGGCACTAGGGCCAGTAGAGGCCTCTTTGGAAGTAGAAGGGGGTACGGGATAAGTGATAAGAACACAGTAGGAGAACACATGACTTAAGTAAAAGGAATAAAGTGAGTGGGGACAGAACAGACTCAATCCACCGCAGCCGGGGGTGGAGGGGAGAGGGGGAATGGAATGGAGGGGGAGAGGGAATTTATCTTATCTTATTCCTTTATGTATTTTTTTTTATTATTATTATTAATTAATAAATTTTATAAAAAAAAATTTCCTTCTCTTGGTTGGGGGGGGGGGGGCTTGTGGGTAGATAACCGTAGATAATATAACTGATAATTTTTTTGATAAGACAATTTTGTATCTAGTTCTCTCCTGCAATGTTATGTCTTATATAAATGTACAATGCTGAATGGAAATGTTGAAGTTTATAATAAAATAAATAAATTTGATTATAAAAAAACAAAAAAAACAAATGATAATATAGATGGAAAGGTGTAAATCCAACCTTGAATTAGCTTTTATATAAGACCCCAGTCGATCAAAAAGGACAAGTGAACTCTTATTTAAAGTGTAATCATGGCTATATATATATATATATATATATATATATATATATATATATATATATATATATAACTAAAACAAGAAAATATAGGCAATACATTCACATATCCCTATGTTTTATCCCATTAAAGAAAATGCAAGTACACAAACATACCTGTAGATCTGACAAAAATGCACTCGGCTACTAGGTCCTGTTGTGGGCTGACAACACACAGCATTTTTGGGATCAGTGTATTCTGACGGCAGAAAGACCTTAATAGATACAATAGCTTAGCTGGAGCTAATAGATACAATAGCTTAGCTGTATTTTTGCTATATTCTTAGACATATATTGGTTGCATCCACAAGGCGTGGATCCGGAAGAAGCAAGCACTACTGTGAAATGCGTTGATCCCTTACACTATTCTGGCAACATGCACCAAGTTATCAAAATCAATATGGCAGTCTGACTAATATGTGTCATTTATTATGTTTTTAATTATGTAATAAAGATTCGTAAGATGTTTTATCAATGTTATATTGCATATCCTTCCCGTGGCACACTGAAAGTCCCACTTTTGACTTCCCTCTGTCTCCACCTTTTATATGAGGAGAAAGAGGGTAGTATATTGCAATTTTTCTCTGATTCAAACTTCAAGGCTTCAGGAGGTACGTAAATGGCCTACACTCATAGCAAGGCCATTATTCAACTTCAGAGCTGCACAGTTTGTTTTTATCTACAGACGGCGCTTATCTGCATAGGCAGTTTTTTTGTAAAGGTAAACTATCCCTTTAACCACTTGCCAACCGACTCACGCCGATATATGTGGCATGGCTACGCAAACTCGCGTAGGGGTACGTCGCCCCATTAAGAGCCACCAGAGGGCGCGCGCATCCGCTGCACGGCGGGGGACCCGATGTGCATGGCTGGTGGGTGCGATCGCCCCGGCAATGCGCGATCGCGTGCACGAGAGCCAGCAGGGGGATTGTGTGTTGTTACTAAGTAGAAACAGTTATCTGTCATCTCTCCTAGTTAGTCCCATCCCCACACAGTTAGAACACACTGAGGGAACACACTTAACCCCTTTATCGCCCCCTAGTGTTAACCCCTTCCCTGTCAGTGACATTTATACAGTAATTAGTGCATTTTTATAGCACTGATCACTGTATAAATGTCAATGGTCCCAAAAATGTGTCAAAAGTGTCCGATGTGTCTGCCGCAATGTCGCAGTCACGATAAAAATCGCAGATCGCCGCCATTACTAATAAAAAAAAAATAACAATAACAATGCTATAAATCTATCCCCTATTTTGTAGACGTGATAACTTTTGCGCAAACCAATCAATATACACTTATTGTGATTTTTTTTTTTTAATCAAAAATCTGTAGAAGAATACATATTGGCCTAAACTGTGGAAGAAATTTTTTTTTATATATTTTTGGGGGAAATTTATTATAGCAAAAAGTAAAAAATATTGCTTTTTCAAAATTGTCGCTCTTTTTTTGTTTTTAGCGCAAAAAAAAAAAAGGTGATCAAATACCATCAACATAAAGCTCTATTTGTAGGGAAAAAAAGGACATCAATTTTGTTTGGGTACAACGTTGCACGACCGCGCAATTGTCAGTTAAAGCAACGCAGTGCCGAATCGCAAAAAAGGGCTTGGTCAGGAAGGGGGTAAATCCTTCATCCTTCCGGGGCTGAAGTGGTTAACCACTTGGCAACCACCTGCCGACAAATAACGTCGACAAGGTGGTTGCTTAACTCTGGGAGGACGTTATATAACGTCCTCCAAGAATCGCGCTCCCGCGCGCCCCCTGGGGCGCGCACACAGGAATCTCCGTGACCGCCGGGTCCAGAGGACCCGGCGCATCACGAATCGCGGTAAATCGCCGCTGATGGCGGACGTTTACCACGTGATCGCTCCGTCAAATGACGGAGCAATCACTTGTAAACAGACCGGCGTCATGTGATGACGCCGGTTCCTCTCTCCCCTCTCTGTACCGATCGGTACAGTGTGAGAGGAGAGGGGAGGGAGCGGATCATGTCAGCTCCCTCCCCCATGTCAGAGCATGTCAGTTGTGGGCTGGATCTGTGACAATTGCAGTCACAGATCCAGCAATCCATCCATCCCTGCTCAGCCATCCCTGTGCAATACTCTGCAAATTACCCTGCGCAATACTCTGCAAAATACTCTGCAATACCCTGGTGCAATACTCTGCAATACCCTGGTGCAATACTCTGCAATACCCTGGTGCAATACTCTGCAATACCCTGCGCAATACTCTGCAATACCCTACGCAATACTCTGCAATACCCTGCGCAATACTCTGCAAAATACTCTGCAATACCCTGGTGCAATACTCTGCAATACTCTGCAAAATACTCTGCAATACCCTGCGCAATACCCTGCAATACCCTTCGCAATACCCTGCGCAATACTCTGCAATACCCTGCGCAATACTTTGCAAAATACTCTGCAATACCCTGCGCAATACTCTGCAATACCCTGCACAATACTCTGCAATACCCTGCACAATACTCTGTACAATACTCTGCACAATACTCTGTACAATACTCTGCAATACCCTGCACAATACTCTGCAATACCCTGCACAATACTCTGCAATACCCTGCACAATACTCTGCAATACTCTGCGCAATACCCCCTGTGCAATACCCCGTGCAATACTCCGCAATGCCCGGCAATACTCCGCAATGCCCGGCAATACTCCGCGATGCCCGGCAATACTCTGCAATAACCACTTCCCGCCCGCCGGCCGTCATATGACGTCCTTGACTATGTGCGGGGATATCTGAATGATGGGTGCAGCTACAGGCATCATTCAGATATTAGCTTTTTCAGCCGGCGATTCCCTACACCATAAGAACAATCATAGCGGCTGTTCCGCCGCTTGATCATTCTTACAGGAGGCGAGAGGGGATGTCCCCCCCCCGCTGCCCTCCGGTGCTTCTACCGACTCACCGCTATGATCAAAGCCAGGATTGTTTTTTGTTTTTTTTGTTTTTTTTCAGGCTTCCCAGCCTAGAGGTGAGATGTGGGGTCTTATTGACCCCATATCTCACTGTAAAGAGGACCTGTCATGCCATATTCCTATTACAAGGGATGTTTACGTTCCTTGTAATAGGTATAAAAGTGATCAAAAAAAATTTTTGGGGCGGAAAAACATGTCAAACTAAAATAAATAAAGTAAAATGAACAATAAAAAAAAATATATTTTCTTTTAAGCGCCCCTGTCCCCGTGAGCTCGCATACAGAAGCGAAAGCATACGTAAGTCCCGCCCACATATGAAAACGGTGTTCAAACCACACATGTGAGGTATCGCCGCGAACGTTAGAGCGAGAGCAATAATTCTGGCCCTAGACCTCCTCTGTAACTCAAAACATGTAACCAGTAAAAATATTTAAACGTCGCCTATGGGGATTTTTAAGTAGCGAAGTTTGGCGCCATTCCACGAGCGTGTGCAATTTTGAAGGGTGACATGTTAGGTATCTATTTACTCGGCGTAACTTCATCTTTCACATTATGTAAAAACATTGGGCTAACTTTACTGTTTTTTTTTTTTTGTTTTTTTTTTTTTGTTTTTTTTTTTAGCACAAAACTTTTTTTTTCCGTAAAAAACGCGTTAAAAAAATTGCTGCGCAAATATCGTGCGAGATAAAAAGTTGCAATGACCACCATTATATTCTCTAAGGTCTTTGCTAAAAAAACATATATAATGTTTTGGGGTTCTATGTAATTTTCTAGCAAACAAATGATGATTTTTACATGTAGGAGAGAAATGTCCGAATTGGCCTGGGTGCTCCAGAACGCCTGATGGTGTTCCCTGCATGTTGGGCCTCTGTGTGTGACCACGCTGTGTAAAAGTCTCACACATGTGGTATCACCATACTCGGGAGTAATAGCAGAATGTGTTTTGGGGTGTAATTTGTGGTATGCATATGCTGTGAGTGAGAAATAACCTGCTAATATGACAATTTTGTGAAAAAAAAAAAGAGAAAAAAAAATCTTGATTTTGCAAAGAATTGTGGGAAAAAATGACAACTTCAAAAAACTCACAATGCCTCTTTCTAAATACCCTGGAGTGTCTTCTTTCCAAAAAGGGGTCATTTGGGGGGTATTTGTACTTTTCTGGCATGTTAGGGTCTCAAGAAATGAGATAGGCCGTCAGTACTTCAGGTGTGATCAATTTTCAGATATTGGCACCATAGCTTGTGGACTCTATAACTTTCACAAAGACCAAATAATATACACCAATTTGTACTTATTTTTACCAAAGATATGTAGCAGTATAAATTTTGGTCAAAATTTATAAAGAAAAAATAGTAATTTGCTAAATTTTATAACAGAAACGAAAAAAATATAATTTTTTTACAGAATTTTCAGTCTTTTTTCTCTAATAGCGCAAAATATAAAAAACCAACGGTGACTAAATACCACCAAAAGAAAGCTCTATTTGTGTGAAAAAAAGGACAAAAAATTCATATAGGTACAGTGTTGTATGACTGAGTAATTGTCATTCAAATTGTGAGAGCACCGAAAGCTGAAAATTGGTCTGGTTATTAAGGGGGTTTAAGTGCCCAGTGGTCAAGTGGTTAAACTGTTTTTTTCAAAACCGATAGTTGTATTATCTTTGATATTGCGAGCTACTGTCATGTGGCAGAGTGAAATGCAAATTATGAAATTTCAAATGAACCCATATTCTATTCAGCATAACCTAGCTACATAAGGTCATCAATTTATGTTTAAGCTGTTGTGTAACCAGAATGAAAGCAGGTCAAGATGTCCTTCATAATGCTACAGTGTTATCTTAATAATTCAATTCAAAGCATTAAAAAAAGACGCCAAAATTACCCTTTCTATGTCAATTATTTTCCAACAAGAAAAAAATTAAACGAGGGAATAATAATTCAAATAAATGCTTACTTCTCAGAAATTAAATTAAAAGATATCTAAACCCAAAAACAAAAATGTAATATGTGTCAGTTTACCAATCCTTAGATGTGGTGCTGCATTTGTTTTCTTTTTTTTTTAGGGGTTTTATTTTTATTTTTACCTGGTAATCCTGCAATTAATATAAATTATGCCCCTGAGCAGCTACGCTCCATCATCCAGTGTAACTAGGCAGGCACCCATGGTTGCCAGCCAAGCTGCAATAAACATACTGTATGCCAGCCTTTGTTCATCTCCATTACATGGTGGGTGACAGGAAGGATTACTGCTGTACAGGGCAAAGATAAGGTTGTTTTGCTTTCTGTGCATCTCACACTGCAATTCTAGCAAGACCAACAGGTATTTTCTATACTTGCTGAAAAATTATAACTAATGCAACCACCATATCTAAGGACTGGTAAGCTACAATGTTCTACATTGTTGGGTTTTGTTAACCTTTACACATAGCACATCTCAGCTTTCTTCTCTGCTTTCTTCATGATTTATACTCCTTTCGACCTAGGGACCTTTGAGTCACAAAACACGATAATGACATTCGCAAAATTATTATTTTATACATCTGCTATATTCTGTGTGCATTTATAGATGTTTGTACAAACTACCAACAACTACCCTAAGAGCCGGTTCACACCAGGGCGACTCAGGATCCGACTTCAGGTCGCCCTGAGACGCCCCAAGTCGCGCTGTAATGTTAGTCTATGGAGCCGTCTTTATGCACACTACAGAAGTCGCTCCGACTTCAAAAAAGGTTCCTGTACTACTTGAAAACGACTTCTAGGAGACTTGTACCCATTGATTTCAATGGAAGTTGCCTCCAAAGTCGGATCAGTGTCTTAACTGAAGCAACTTTTACAGGAAGAGAAAATAGTTTTCTCAGGCAAACTCCTCCCTTCCACAGAGCTGATTATTGTTTGATTGGCCACTGGCAAAGTCGCCTGTCCTGGAGGAAACTCGAAGTTGCCTCGAAGTTGCCTTGAAGTTGCCTTGTAAAGTCGCGCTGGAATTCGTGTTGCCCCAGTGTGAACCGGCTCTAAATTCTATTTTACTGCTACTACTTATTGTTCTTTTAATGAAAAAACAATGTCTTCTAAATCAAAAACTGCATCAGAAAATAGTTTTGTACACATTAACTACAAAAAGGGGCTACCACCATATTTCCCTGGAGTGCTTTGAATGTTCTCTGTTAGAATTGAGTGTCTTAGATCACCACTTACCAGAATGACTCAATACATTTACGGTAAGTAAATTGATTGCCATAGTTCAATGAATTTGAACTACAGCATTTAGGTACATTTAACCCTGCAGATCTATTGACGTATATAACTTACCCCTGGGAGATTTTTTTAGGCTAGGTTCTCACCTGTGCATCTGCATTTTCACGCTTTCCCATGCATTTTTCATGCACTCCCTTTGAAATCTATGGGACGTAAAACGCACCGGCACCTTTTCTCAAGGCAAACAGAAACTTAGGTGTGAACAAGCCCCATGGACAATAATGGGATTCTTCTTGATGTGCATTGTTGTGCGATGGTTGAAGCCTGACAACAAATCACAGACTGCACACGGGAAAAGACACAATGGGGGTTATTTACGAAAGGCAAATCCACTTTGCACTACAAGTGCAAACTACAAGTGCAAAGTGCACTTGAAATTGCACTGAAAGTACACTTGGAAGTGCAGTCGCTGTAAATCTGAGGGTTAGATCTGAAATGAGGGGAAGCTCTGCTTATTTTATTATCCAATCATGTGCAAGCTAAAATGCTGTTTTTTATTCTCCTTGCACGTCCCCGTCGGATCTACAGCCACTGCACTTCCAAGTGCACTTTCAGTGCAATTTCGAGTGCACTTTGCACTTGTAGTTTGCAATTGTAGTGCAAAGTGGATTTGCCTTTCGGAAATAACCCCCACCCTTTCCTTCACTTTAATATGGGTCTGTGGATTCAACAGGATTCTTCAATGAGAGTATTTTTTTTTGTATTGAGTCATTTGTACACAATGTGTCAAAAAGAAAAGAAAAAACAAAGAAAAAAAAAAAACAAGGCGTGCAGCACTATAAAGAGGTAAAAGGGGTATAACTTGAATTGGACTTTAATAATGGCAACCTATATGCAGCAACATACACACACACAGCTAGACTGGACACTAGAAAAACAAAATCTAACAATAACCTGAAAATGTGTTCCTTTAATTTTATTAATATTAAGATGGCATTAAATATACAGGTCCTTCTCAAAAAATTAGCATATTGTGATAAAGTTCATTATTTTCTGTAATGTACTGATAAACATTAGACTTTCATATATTTTAGATTCGTTAAACACAACTTGAAGTAGTTCAAGCCTTTTCTTGTTTTAATATTGATGATTTTGGCATACAGCTCATGACAACCCAAAATTCCTATCTCAAAAAATTAGCATATCATGAAAAGGTTCTCTAAACGAGCTATTAACCTAATCATCTGAATCAACTAATTAACTCTAAACACCTGCAAAAGATTCCTGAGGCTTTTAAAAACTCCCAGCCTGGTTCATTACTCAAAACCGCAATCATGGGTAAGACTGCCGACCTGACTGCTGTCCAGAAGGCCATCATTGACACCCTCAAGCAAGAGGGTAAGACACAGAAAGAAATTTCTGAACGAATAGGCTGTTCCCAGAGTGCTGTATCAAGGCACCTCAGTAGGAAGTCTGTGGGAAGGAAAAAGTGTGGCAGAAAACGCTGCACAATGAGAAGAGGTGACCGGACCCTGAAGAAGATTGTGGAGAAGGACCGATTCCAGACCTTGGAGGACCTGCGGAAGCAGTGGACTGAGTCTGGAGTAGAAACATCCAGAGCCACTGTGAACAGGCGTGTGCAGGAAATGGGCTACAGGTGCCGCATTCCCCAGGTCAAGCCACTTTTGAACCAGAAACAGCGGCAGAAGCGCCTGACCTGGGCTACAGAGAAGCAGCACTGGACTGTTGCTCAGTGGTCCAAAGTACATTCAGAAATCAAGGTGCCAGAGTCTGGAGGAAGACTGGGGAGAGGGAAATGCCAAAATGCCTGAAGTCCAGTGTCAAGTACCCACAGTCAGTGATGGTCTGGGGTGCCATGTCAGCTGCTGGTGTTGGTCCACTGTGTTTTATCAAGGGCAGGGTCAATGCAGCTAGCTATCAGGAGATTTTGGAGCACTTCATGCTTCCATCTGCTGAAAAGCTTTATGGAGATGAAGATTTCATTTTTCAGCACGACCTGGCACCTGCTCACAGTGCCAAAACCACTGGTAAATGGTTTACTGACCATGGTATTACTGTGCTCAATTGGCCTGCCAACTCTCCTGACCTGAACCCCATAGAGAATCTGTGGGATATTGGGAAGAGAAAGTTGAGAGACGCAAGACCCAACACTCTGGATGAGCTTAAGGCCGCTATCGAAGCATCCTGGGCCTCCATAACACCTCAGCAGTGCCACAGGCTGGTTGCCTCCATGCCACGCCGCATTGAAGCAGTCATTTCTGCAAAAGGATTCCCTACCAAGTATTGAGCGCATAACTGAACATAATTATTTGAAGGTTGACTTTTTTTGTATTAAAAACACTTTTCTTTTATTGGTCGGATGAAATATGCTAATTTTTTGAGATAGGATTTTTGGGTTTTCATGAGCTGTATGCCAAAATCATCAATATTAAAACAAGAAAAGGCTTGAACTACTTCAGTTGTGTGTAATGAATCTAAAATATATGAAAGTCTAATGTTTATCAGTACATTACAGAAAATAATGAACTTTATCACAATATGCTAATTTTTTGAGAAGGACCTGTACTTTTAGTTGGAAACCCATGTGAATACAGCTAACTTAAAGCAGTTCTCTGCATTAAACAAAAAAAAAAATATCTGTGTCTAGGATCCCCCCCAGCCCCCCCCCCCCCCTTAGCCTGATTTCGATCAATCGCTGTGCTCAACAGCAGCCACTCTCTCCCTCCTCACAGGGCAGATTGATAGTAGTGGGAGCCATTGGTTCCTGCTGCTGTCAATCAAATTCTGTGATGATGGAGCACAGAGTGGGGCAGATCTGCACTGTCTGTGTCTATAGATGCAGACAGTGTGGCTCGGGAATGAGCCTGTACGCTCGCCAAAGAGGTTGAGCCACGATGCCGGCGGGGGGAACCACGAAGAGGAGGATTGAGGCTGCTCTGTGCCAAACCATTGCACAGAGTAGGCAAGTATCTTTTTTTATTTATTTTTTATTAAGGTTTATAATGACTTTAAACTGTGTTCAAACCATAACAATTAACTTATCTTGTTTCTTCTGTTTTGGTCTCTAAAAAATACCTTGGAAAATGTTTCGTTCTATTATCGGTTCGATAAATGAAAGGAGGTGAGGAGAGGTGTTCTATAATCCAAATAACCTAGGGTCACAGCGCTGCTTCAAAGCTGCAGAACAGGAGTGCTGTTACCCTATGACAGGAAGTGTGTTTCTGGCAGGATCACCAGGTCAATACAAAGGAAAAAGGCCTGAAAAAAGCAAACTAATGCAGACATTACATCTAAGGACTTGTATGTTGCAGGCCGATATGTATTCTTCTACATATTTTTGGTTAAAAAAATTGCAATAAGCATATATTGATTGGTTTGTGCAAAAGTATAGCAGCTACAAAATAGGGGATAGATTTACAGCATTTTTATTATTATTTTTTTTTACTAGTAATGGCGGCGATCAGGGATTTTTATCGTGACTGCGATATTGCAGCGGACACATCGGACACTTTTGACACATTTTTGGGACCATTCACATTTATACAGCGATCCCTGCCATAAAAATGCATTGATTACTGTATAAATGTGACTGGCAGGGAAGGGGTTAACACTAGGGGGCGATCAAGGGGTTAAATGTGTTCCCTGGGAGTGATTCTTACTGTGGGGGGAGGGGCCGACTTGGGGAGGTGACCAATGGTTGTCCCTATGTACAAGGGACACACCATCAGTCTCCTCTCCCTGACAGGACATGGATCTGTGTGTTTACACACACAGATCCACGGTCCTGCTCAGTTACTGGGCAATCGCGGGTGCCCGGCGTCCATCGCGGCCGCCGGGCACGCGCATCGGGTCCCCAGTGACGCGGCGGGCATGCGCCCCCTAGTGGCTTTGGAAGGCGCAACGTCATATGACGTCCACCCAGAACAACAGGGTCTTCTGCCCGCCATCATTTGACGGTGGGCGGTTGACAAGTGGTTAAACATGCCTAAACTCTGTTTAATATATCAATAGATATGTTACAGTATCTATCAAATGACCTGCGAACTGACGTCTTAGCATTTATAGGGATAGCACAAGACAGAAAACAGCACCAGTGTACACTCTATGCATTCAAGCACAAGCAAAAAATATACAGTTATTCCTTTAAACATTATTCAATCACATTTGTTGAGCCGCAGAAGATAAACTATTTTGCCCACAGCAGTCCCACTTAGCTTCCCAAACACATGACTATCACATGATTTACTTTACAATGAAGCCAACAAAAGAACTATCATTGGAAACATTATAGTTTGAAGTGTGTCTTGAGATGAGTAAATCTTTGAGGGAAATATGCACAATTAGTCTACTACGGAAATGATAAGAAAAGAAAAGGAACTTTTAAAATAAACATTTACAGAATATTTCTAGTTGGGAAGCACTGGTGATCTGACATACCTGTTGTTTTTTTTTTTATCTTTTGAGGACTCCGATGAGTCCCAGACACACGCCCTGACACACACAGAGGTCTTTACAATATATTATATTAATGTGAATACGGCAAATGGAGGGATATGATCAGAAGTACAGAAGGTTGCCAACCCAGATTTGTTTTTCTACTGACAACCATCTAAAATATTAGGGATCTGGATGTTTTATAGATTGTGTAATAAGGATCATATAATGTATTTTAAACAGTGATATCTCATTAGTAACAATTTTTAATTTCAACATGTTATCATAAATCGTATGAGATGAATAACGTTCTGGTGAGAGGTCATAGACATCTGTAGGCTCAGGCACTGGTGGCACATGCCCCGAGTCTCCTATCCAGTGCTAAAGGTCTACTCTAGCAAGACCTAGGAGAGCACATCAGAGCATAGCTCCCAACTGATTTCAAAGCACTGTCCCTGATTTTGCGATACTGTCCCAGATTTGGAACAAAGTCCCTCTGTCCCTCATTTCTCCTCATTTGTCCCTCATTTTAATCTGATCTTTATAGTTTTATAGAAAAGTTTTTTTATTTTTCAAAAAGTGTTTCCGAGTGCTAAAACTTTCACCCAAATTCTAAATTGTTGCATTTGTAAATGCTAAACGCCACTATAAAGGAATAGAAGTTGTGGATTTAACTAATCATTTTTTTTTTGGTATAATTCTCCTTTAAGGGGGCGTGACAGGGGGTGTGTCCTATGCCTACATAATTTTGCTAATAGGTGTCCCTCGTGTCTATCTCAAAAAGTTGGGAGGTTTGTCAGAGTGACTTGCTCTGTGGTATGCAGACAGAGCCAGGGTGCAGCAATATCTAGCCTCTGCTGCCTACGTAGTTCTGGCCCAACATTACTACCAGAGACCTGGGGGGAAGCAGCGCTGGACTTTTTCAGCTTAGTACCTACTGTTTTCACTGACCACCAACAAAACTACGACAAAGACCACAGACACTAAATAAAGGGTACAGACCACGTATGACATTATATTGCACATGGTTCTGAATGCTGCACTATATATGCTATGTAGTCATGACTGCTGGAAACTATATACTACATAGTTTTGTGCAGGCATAAGGTGATTGATGGGTCCACAGGCGAGGTGATGGTAGTGAAGGTGCAGCACTAATGAGAAGAGGAGTAAAGGTTTTTGGGGGTTCTGAGATCGGGAATTTATTAGAGCATAGAGATGCAGTGTAGTGGGAGGGGTGGCTTGTGTAGGTATAGAGTGAGTAGCATCCACGGGTGCAATTGTTAGAGGGGGGATTCTCAGGCACAGTGGTGAGAGCAAGAGGGGGCAGGTGTGGTGTTGAGAGCGGGGAAATGGGAGGATTATATGAATCGGATAGTGTTGGGAGCAGGGTGGTGAGAGCTGGTTGGGTTGTTTGAATGTGCAATGGTGGAAGCAGTGAGGGAAAATGTCTGTGTAGGAATTGGGTGAGAGTTTGTGTGGGGGGGGGGGGTAAATAAAGATGCATTTGTGAAAGTTGAGGAGAGGGCATGCAAAGGTTGGGTGAGAATGTGCATAAGTACAATAGTACGAGAGGAGAGGCATCCCACAAGCGCATTGGTAAGAGTTGGAATAAGCATGCAGTTGTGAGAGGTGGGGTACAGGGCAAGTGGTGGAAGAGGGAATGCCTTTTCCTTGGGCCCTTACTATACTGCGTAACCAAAGCCCTACCTGTCAGGGCTCAGACAGCAGGCTTGATATATGACTGATACTAGAGCCTCTCTCACCTTCACTGTCTTTGCTGTAAGAACCTACTGCTAGGTGAAAAGCCTGAATGTTGACAGAACTCTAAGTTTTATTTTTTTTGTGAAACCTATTAGGAGGCACCATGTTAGTTAGGAACAGACATGAGTTTACTTAGGCCCTTTCACACAGGTGCCTCAGTTTGATGGGGTCCGCTGATCCCTGCTGAGCAGGCGAATGACAGGTCTGTCTCTGCTTACTGAGCAGAGCGGAGACGGACCCAGTCCCACTCTCCTCTATGGGGAGATCGGGGGAAAACGGACCGCCTGTCCATTTTCATCCAATCATATGATCTGATCCAACAGACGGATGGAATATAGGACCACCATTCGTCTGGACTTTACCGACAGGATAGGATAACGGCGCATGTCAGCAGACATGTCACCACTGACATTCGCTGTTCCATAGGGGTGAATGGAGGGTCCAATCAGGTCTGCTTGAAAAACCTGATAGGACAGCCCATGTGAAAGGGCCCTAAGTGGCATGGGCAAGCAGAGGTTTTGTTTGTTTTATGCTTTGGAAATGCTATACCAAGCCCTCCTGCACTGATATTATGTTTGCTGCCTTGCCAAATAATAGTGCAGGACAAACTTGCTTGGACTTTTCCTGGGTGTCCCTGGTTTGAGGATGGCTTACAGCTGCCAATACAAGTCAAGCCTGTCCCCTCTACAATAATATACAGTAAATACAGTATATATAATGTATATACAGCCGTGGCCAAGTTTTGAGAATGACACAAATATACATGTAGCGGGTATGTATTTTCCCGGGTGTAATTCAAACTGGCAGAGACACCAGTGATGTGCAGTTCCTTGCGGTCCAGCGGGTGGCGCTGTCGCCTTGGGTTGAACCATTGCTGTGTGCTGTGCCTCCTTTTTGTCCTCCCTCAGCAGCGGTATGGTGGGGCGGGGAACCCGCCGTGCTTGCTGGGAGAGGGTATAAAGGGGCTGGCCATATTTGTCACGGGGTCGAGTCCCAGGCACCTTCAGCCTGAGGGCGGTGGTTCGTGTCGGTCCTCTAGGCGGCCTAGGCCTAGAGGACGTCCGGAGGTCGTGTTCCATCCCAGGCACCTTTAGCCTGGGGTGAGGTACTTGGATGGAGGTCTGGAGCTCAGTGGAATGAAAAAAAAGGAAGCTAGAAAATTGTATGTGAACACAATGTCCGATTTTCACTCAATGTGTACAGTAATCGTTTGAAAATAATCAAATAGAGAAAAATGTGCTTTAAAAAAAGCAAATAATGACCCGGAAGAAGGTGGCAACAAACAGAAATCTCACACAAGAAAGAACGGTTGCCTTTGTCATTCGAGAATTTTCAGACAAGTTAATAACATTGTCGGTTACATCATGATACACACCCTCGTGGAAAATCGAATTATCTGATTTCTTATAGTGTGTACCCCACTTTACTAGAGCGATCTCGCAGCCATATGGTAAGTGTGATAAAAATAAAAATGCCTGAATTGAAACATCGTGTCTCTGAATGAAACGACAGTGGACAAATAGTGTGCAAGACTACCTTCCACTCTGCGTCAGTAAGAGAAGGTATGTCCTTGTGCCACAGCGACCCAAGCCTGTCAAGTTTTGTATCTTGGAAGGAAAGTAGTTCACAATAATATCGGAACATCGTTTTTTCCTCCCCTCTTTGAGGGATCAGCTTTTCGTTTTGTGCTATTGTAAGGATAACTGCTGCTCCCCTGAACTGAATGTGTGCTGCATGTCTCATTTCAGGTATCTGTAGAACCATGAGTGTGGGATGTGATATTGCTCCTGCAGTTGTGAAAAGCTTTTAATAAGACTATGATCATAAATATAGTGTAAAAATGTTACCCCTGTGGACGCACATTGAGCACCCTCCTCCACATTTATAAGTTCACAGAGTTTTGGATTATGTCACAGAGGGTTATTAGGAAGAGGTTGTTCATGTAGAACAGGCATGTCCAAAGTCCGCCCCACAGGCCAATCGTGGCCAGTGTTCCGGTTTTGAATGGCTCATCTGGGGATTTGGATTTGTATATCTTTTGTAGCCCCCAACGAATCCCCGAGCACCGGGGGCCACAAAAGATATACATGCTGGCTGCCTTGGAGGGGGCAGTACGGGTGCCGTACATACAGGTGAATTTCTTGTTTGCACAGCGGCCTCTGTAATAGGAAGTCCTGTCTCCTGCGCTGCCTTTGGACGACTGTTCTGTCCATCATAGGAGGCGGGACTTTGTATTAAAGAGGCCACAGAGAAAACAGATTCTGCTGTATGTAATCTGTTGGCGCTCATCCTGCCCCCTCCCTGTCCCCTCCGAGGCTGCAGATGGGCATCAATCAGGCTGCACTGATGGCAATGGTGAGTCTGCATTCCTGGCAATGGGGGTGCTGCATTCCTGGCAATGGGGGTACTGCATTCCTGGCAATGGGGGTACTGCATTCCTGGCAATGGGGGTGCTGCATTCCTGGCAATAGTAAGGCATTTTAATAGTAAGGCTGCATTCATGGCAACGGTGGGTCTGCATTTATGGCAACGGTGGGTCTGCATTCATGGCAACGGTGGGTCTGCATTCATGGCAACGGTGGGTCTGCATTCATGGCAACGGTGGGTCTGCATTCATGGCAACGTTGGGGCTGCATTCATGGCAATTTTGGGGCTGCAGATGGGCAATGACTCTTATTTTGCTTCACAGTTCTTTATTAAAAAAAAAAATTTTCCTGAAACTTCCCTCTTAAAGTGAAGGTGCGTGTTATACGCCGATAAATACGGTATAGCCAAATATTACGCCCAAGCTCATCTCTTCACCACACGTAGCCACAAAGGCAAGATAATTCTTGTTGGGCAGTGTATTAGTGCTTGTACGAACACACTTAGAACTAATTTTAATGGTTCAAAGAATGTTAGGCAAAATGGTCGGCCCTCACATTCACATCATCAAATCTGGCCCTCTTTCAAAAAAGTTTGGACACCCCTGATGTAGAAGAACCCAGGAGTTCAGCTGTTTTCTTGAAGAATTGTTTAGTGACATGGTGAGAGATAAAAAACTTGCCTGTAAATGATATTAATCAGGGATTACTAGGAAGTAACAACAGTAGTCTCCAGTGAGGTACTTGCACCAGGATTCATCCACCATATTTTATAAAAAAAATAAGAGGTAAAGTACAATTGTAGGTTATAGAAAGAAAAACCACAATTGGTAGTAGCATTACAAAGCCTGGAGATGAGTCTAGGTGTAGATTTGTCCTTTATGTAGGACATGGACATTTGTTTGGGAAATATACATGGTTCAATAAAAACAATAAATAAGAATTTAGGCAAGTATGCATTTAAACAAGTCGATTCTCCACAGAAAATTTAAGAAATTCTATGGTCATAGCATACAGTAGATTTTCATTTTATAACATCAGCATTGTAATAGCAAAACAAGCAATATTCATAGGTGACCATCCAATATAAGCATACTTTAAAAACCTCCTTTCAAATCTTTTTGCACAACTTCCTGGATTCGCTGCATGATTTGCAGCTTTTTCTCTGTTGTTTACTTCCAATTTCTAAGCACTACATATCTCATGGTACCTTGCTGCCTGCAAGCTGTGATTCCTGTATTGACTTTGCCTCCTGAAACTCCTCCTTTCAGCACCTCTGTAGTTCAGTAGGGAGGCTCTGTTAATTCTGTGACACTGCAGTGCCTACTCACAGGGCATAGTAAATACGGGTCACAGAATTTAAGGAAGAAAATGTGTAAGTTTACAGACTTCAAGAGCGTTCAGATTAATAGAAGTAGGCTAGAAATCATTGAAATACATTGTGGAAATGTTGACCATAGATATACTTTAAGGGACAAGTTTTGAAAAAAATATTTTCCCCTTACAGGAGCAAATGATTAGCTGTAAATTATTCTCTTGTTATTTGGATATGGGAAGCCAAGTGTCAACCCCTAAAGCCTCGTACACACGATCGGATTTCCGTCGGACAAAGCGTAGGACTTTTTTCCGAAGGGCGTTGGCAGTGAACTTGTTTTGCATACAGACGGAAAAACTTTGTCAGCCAACATATACGAAATGTTTTTACAGCTCTTTAGCACCACCCTTTGGCAACTTCTGCTAATGCTGTGCTATGGTTAACATTGCTTCTGAGCATGCGTGTTTGTACTTTGGATTTTTTTCTGACGGACTTGTGTACACACGATCGGATAATCCGACATCACACATTTGTTGTCGGAAAATTTGAAAGCATGCTATCCCACATTTGTTGTCGGAAAATCCGACAACAATTGTCAGATGGAGCATACAAACGGTCAGATTTTTTGACAAAACCCTGCTATCACACGTTTGTTGTCGGAAAATCCGATCGCCTTAAGTATCAGAAATGTTTAGACACCTTCAGTGCACATAACAGAGGGATTGCATGAGGATTCAGGCCATCTAGAGTGAAAATTGTGAACTTTCCCAATTTTCATTTGAATCCTGAAAAGTGTCCAAAAGAGTCAATGACACTGAAAAGGGTACAGTGTGAAGTATGAAGATCAGCCAAATAAATATGTCATCTGCACAGAGAGACAGTCTTTCTTCCAAAGCACCCGGTTTCCATCCCTGAATATTGGTATACGTTTGGTCAGAGACCCAAAGACAAAGGATATATGAGCATTAAAAGAAGCTAGGATCTTTGTAGAGTAACTTCAGCCAATTAATACATTTAGGTCTAATGCCAAATTTCTGAAGAACTATCCATAAGTAGGGCAGTTCCACTGAATCAAAGGCTTTGGTCGTATCAGGGAGACTTTAATTCTCTTCCCTGTGTAATCATGAACGATTTGCAAATTTATGAATAGTCTTCTAATATTAACATTAATAGTTCTACCTGGAATTAATCAAATTGAAATATATTTGTTTAAACACACCACATATATATTTGTTAGATGTTGGGTGTGCTACATGCTGGGTGTTTGGTGTGCTCCTGTACCTTTTTTAAGGAGGGGTGGCTCCCCTTCAGTCCACCTGTCCTAATCTATCCATCAGAATGCATGTGCCTCCATTTTGGGGACACTCATAGTTTAGTGTAGGACCACAGACTGCAGGGTGCCGTGACGTGGCTCTGTGGCTTACGCATGCATTTGTTTTTAACGCATACTGTAAAGCCTCGTACACACGACCGAGTTTCTCGTCGTAAAAAACCCATCGATTTTCTCGATGAGATTCTTGTCAAGCTTGACGAGCTTCTTGTCAAGCTTTCCTTGCATACACACTGTCAATTCCAAATCTCGTTGTTGTTCTGCGTACAGCGCGTACGACGGCAGTATAAAGGGGAAGTTCGATTCCAATGGCGCCACCCCTTGGGCTGCTTTTGCTGATCTTGTGTTATCGCGAGTTAGTAAAAAATTTGGTGAGAGCCGATTTGCGCTTTTCAGCCTCGTGCTTTTCAGTTCAGCATGACGAATGTGCTATCTCCATTACGAACGCTAGTTTTACCAGAAGGAGCGCTCCTGTCTCATACTTGATTCTGAGCATGCGCAATTTTTTAAGACTCCGGAAAGCATACACACGACCGGTTTTCTTGTCGCAAAACAGGCCGACGAGAAACCCGATGAGAAAAAAGAGAATCCTGACGAGAAAATAGAGAGCAGGTTCTCTATTTTTCTCGTCAAGATTCCCGGCAGTTTTCTCGACGAGAAACCATACACACGAACGGTTTTCTCGGCAAGAAAGCTCTCCCAACAGTTTTCTTGTTGTTTTTTGATGAGAAACTCGGTCGTGTGTACGAGGCTTTAGACAGGTTAATTGGTCGTCTGCGAGCTGGTCTGTAAGCAGGCTTGGTTTTTTCCTGGGCATTCCCCAGGCTTTTGTTGTTATTTGTTAACACAACATTTGAAAGTATTTTGGCATCTGTGTTAATGAGGGAATTGGGACACTAAAGCCCTGTACACACGATCGGATTTCCGATGGAATAAAATCGGATGGACTTCCATCAGTCTTGCCTACACACCATCAGTCAAAAATCCGACCGTCCAAAACGCCGTGATGTAAAACACTCCGACGAGCCGAGAAAAATGAAGTTCAATGCTATCGGTTTAACCATCGGATAAATTTAAAACATGTTCTATTTTTAAACACCGATGGAAAAAAGACCGATGGGGCCCATACACGATCGGTTTGTCTGATAAAAAAAGCCCATCGGACTGTTTTCATCGGTAAAACCGATCATGTGTACAGGGCTTCAGAGTTAAAGTATAGAAGGTCTTTGTGCGTCTTTAGGAGTAAGTGCTTCCTTCATCAATGTGGGTAGATTGCCAGTTAAATATGCCACATTATATATACTAAAAACGTGTGGAATGAAACGTTCTTTAACTTCTTTACCATTCAGTGGGATAACCATCCAGGAGTTCGGTTTTTGGGAACAAAGTTATGACAGGCTCTATTTCCTCTACTGTGAGGGAGCATCTAGGTTGCTTATATAATTCAATGGAAGTGTTGTTAAAAAGATTGTACTCCTCCAGTTTAAACAAACTGTAATGAGCCCTAAAGGCCTTATTAGGCTTTGTTAACACCTGAACGATCCGGATCGCAAGTGGAATTGCTGCGATTCTGCCCACGATTCCAGAATCACGGCAAAACGCAGAATGCATTTGCGATGCTATCATTTATTATTGGCACCCCAAACGCGGTGCAATTTTGCAGCAATTGTCGAGCGACAAAACACACTACAATCATGGCACACATCGCAAACGCTCCTGGCTCTGTGCCAAGATTTGATACATATGCTTCTGCGGATCATTTTTGGAGCAGAAGGAGGCCTATTCAAAAGAATGGTGCCGCTCCAAAAAACGCTCCACTAAAAAAAAAAAAAAAAAAAAATGCAGCAGCTGTTGCTGCAGATCACTCAGGTGTGAATGAAGCCTAAAGGGAGAGTGGTCTGATTTGCTTCAAGAAAGATATTCAATTTGTTGAGCCTAGACATTGCATCTTGAGAGGCAATTCATAAACTTAAGTCGTGTACACACAATAGGTTTCACCGATGAAAACAGTCCGATGGACGGTTTTCAACGGACAAACCGATCGTGTATGGGCCCCATCGGTCTTTTTTCCATCGTCGTTTAAAAATAGAACATGTTTTAAATTTATCCGATGGTTAAAAAAACCGATCGCAAATTACTATCGTCTGTGGGGAACTCCATCGGATAAAAAACCCACGCATGCTCAGAATCAAGTCGACACATGCTCAGAAGCATTGAACATCGTTTTTCTCGGCTCGTCAGTGTTTTACGTCACAGCGTTTGGGACGGTCGGTTTTTTGACTGATGGTGTGTGGGCAAGACTGATGGAAGACAGTTTCATCGGATTTCCGATGGAAAAAAAACATCGGATTAGAATCCATAGGATATCCGATCATGTGTACAGGGCTTAATAATATAAAATGTTGGTGTCCCCCTGTGCAACAAGAGAATACTCAGGCTTCAGGGTATTTTCACCTCCATATAAGAAAAATTTAGTCAGCCAGGTATTCAAGAAAATAGAGCTAAATGCTACAGGGCATAGTCTATTTGCTATCAAAATAACTAGTGTTCAAGTTTCCCATAATAAAAATGGGCTCCCAGCAAACTCATAAATTCAGCCTATTGATCCAGTTCCTGAAGACTGAAAGGAGTCTAGCAGAAAAAGGAAACATTGCATAGAAAGGCTTAAAATGACATATTTCCCCAGTGGATCCAGCCTTATCTCCTCCTTCACAGCACCCAAAGACTTGGAACAAAGAATAGAAATTCCTCTGAAGTGTGTGGTGTAGGCAGAGTGGTGGGCTTGTACAATTCAAGACCTCTTCAAAGATAATATTTTAGAACCCATTAAAGGGGTTGTAAAGGTTTGTTTTTTATTTTCTAAATAGGTTCCTTTAAAGTGGTTGTAAACCCTTTTATCTTTTTTTTTTTTTTTTTTTTTTTACTAACCTGCAAGACAAAGCTATAATGAGCTAGTATGACTAGCATACTAGCTCATTATGTACCACTTACCTTCGATCGGGGCCCCCGAAGTCGTCCGTGTCCCTCCTCTAGCCGCATCCATCGCTGCGGCGATAGCCGGAATGTTACTTCCGGGTATCGCCGCTGCAGCCAATCACAGCGCCGCTCCGGATGCGCGCGTGAGCTGTCGAATTCGGCTACGTCGTCGAATGTTGCGAACCTAGCCGAATTTGTGAATGGGGTGACGTCAGCGTCACCGAATTTACATACAAATATCTCCTTAACCGTGTAGGTTAAGGAGATATTTCATGCACCTACAGGTAAGCCTTAATCTAGGCTTACCTGTAGGTCTTTGTTTAAAAAGTGGGTTTACAACCACTTTAAGCTAGTGCATTGTTGGTTCACTTACCTTTTCCTTCTATTTCCCTTTTTAAATGTTTTTTTCTTTGTCTGAATTTGTCACTTCCTGTTTCTCCTCAGTAAGCTGTTCTGGCTGACTAAACACCGCTCGGATGATGGTGTGAAGTTTACTGAGTAGAAACAGGAAGTGAGAAATTCAGACAAAGAAAAAAAACATTTAGAAGGTAAATCGAAGGAAAAGGTAAGTGAACCAACAATGCACAAGCTTAAAGGAACCTATTTAGAAAATAAAAAACAAACCTTTACAACCCCTTTAAACGTGTTTTCTGAAGTATCATAATATGTAGATATAAGTAGTCAAACACTAATGCCCTGTACACACGATCGTTTTTTCCGATGAAAAGAGTCTGATGGACTTTTTTCATCTGAAAAAACGATCGTGTGTGGGCCCCATCGGACTCTTTTCCATCGGTGTTAAAAAATAGAACATGTTTTAAATTAAAAATAAAAAACAAAAGGAAATTCCGATCGTCTGTGTGGAACTCCAACGGAGAAAAAACCCACGCATGCTCAGAATCAAGTCGACGCATGCTCAGAAGCATTGAACTTAATTTTTCTCGGCTCGTTGGAGTGTTTTACGTCATCGCGTTTTGGACGGTCGGAATTTTGTCTGATGGTGTGTAGGCAAGACTGATGGAAGTCAGCTTCATCGGAATTCCGACGGAAAATTCCATCGGATTTTATTCCATCAGAAATGCGATCGTGTGTACAGGGCATAACAAACCTTTCCTTTTTTTTTGAGGCCCAGAACATTTCATGAGATTATGTGTAAGGACATATTATATGGAGTACAGTATCAAAGAAAAAAGTCTTTTACCACAAAAAAAAAAAGGATTCTGCCAGTACCCAATACACCATTACATAAAACATATGTAACACCCCTCCCTTTACTCAGCGAGGCATTTGCTGACTAATGCAATAGTTGCCATGGCAATGTTACTAAAGCAAAAGGAAGGTTGAAGGACTGTTCTAAATCTAGAAAGCTGATGAGGTTCTGGGGATCCTTTGCTTTGTAAGTAAGACTAAATATTTAAATAATCTTATGTAATTTATAAAAAAAGCATTTAAAACATTCATATTACTATGTATAGTACTTTGATAAGCTGCTTTGGGTTGCACATCACAATATTTACTTTTGTGTGGTGTAAATTGATATTTATATATGTATGTGTATGTAAGAATATATTAAAATGCACAGTCTTTGACTAAACACATGAGTTGGGTATCATACCCTTCGTACTATTATCCTGACTGGGCATGCACATAAAACGGTAAATAGGGAAAGGAAGTGTTCCTCGTTTACTAAGGACAGCAATATCTGATTTCCCAAAACATACAGACTGAAAAGTAAACTACTGTATTAAAATGTGCTCTAAAAGTGTTTCTTCCCAAATACAAAATGTTCAAAAAATTTCCAATATACCACCTTGGATAAGGGTCTAAACTGTTAGGGAACAGAGAAAAGAGTATCTTCTTCCAAACCAAATTCAGATTCCCATTTTAATCAGCAACAGGTACAGCGCTCTAACCTATCAACAGCCATTTTTCATCCTTCAAACCACTCTAAACGAGTTAAAGGTAAACTCTAGCTTTGAGTGATCAATCTCTCTTCTTCCATTCCCAAGTTTAACATACAGGGAGTACTTGTACAAGAAATCTGTGACTAAAAACAGTTGGGTAGTATACTCTTCAGTGGTGTCATGTTGGGATACATGTGTAGCGGAGCCTCACTTTCCCTCTCGTATTCTCTCGTTTGATTGGCTTGTGTCTAGGGGTACCTGGGAGAGGAGAGTGCAGGAACACTACGCCAAGCTCTTCCCTCGCATGTGTATGAGGGTTGAGCAAAGTCACTTGAATTACCTCCGAGTCTGTTCACTGCATACAGAGCCTCCAGTTGTTCCATGGAGATGTGTCTGCCAATAACATAGAGCCCCACACCAATCGAAAGTCCAACACTCCTTTATTTTATGGTATGTGCCTCCCTGCAAAACCATATCTATATTCAATATACATATTAAATGTCCTATTATTGTATCCATAGTAAGAGACATGTCCCATTAAACATGCAATGCCCTCACTGGACAGTGTCTGGTACATCTCTGTGTCTTCCAGCTGCTATCATAGCAACTTCTGATCCAAGATTGCATTTTTATATGCTGTTAGTGCTGAGAATGTCAAGGGAACTTTTGTAATGTAAGGCCCCTTTCACACGGCCGGACCGTTCAGGTTTTGTCGGTGAACCTGAACACCCGTTCCATACATCTCTATGGAGCGTTGGATGTCAGCGGAGACATGTCGGCTAACATCCGACCCGATCCGCTAAAATCAGACAGATGGCGATATGTCCCCATCCATCCATGGCGGATCGGATCGGGTGAGATCTGATAAAAACGGACTTGCTGTCCGTTTTCGTCCGATCTCTCAATAGGAGACAGCGGAGCTCGACAAGCCCCTCCCCGCTCAGTGAGCAGGGAGGGACCTGTCATCCGCTGGCTCAGCGGAGATCAACGGACTGATCTCCCGCTGAGCTGGCGGGCTCCGTAGCATCAGAGTCCGCCTCGTGTGGAAGGGGACTAAATTAAATTTTCAGTTTACATCTAAAGGAATGTTTCCTTTTCTAAAATATAATACAGTTGTATTACACTTCCTATACTGTGAAAGTAGACCATTAAATCTGATATTTATTCAGAATAAAAGCGTTCAAAAGTTTGTCACTTCTACCTTTCATGAAAACATTTATAGTAGAGTATTGTATCATATTTGCAATCAATTAATGCAGAAAGTTTGGAGTTTAAATGATATTGGCTAACTTAAAGTTATATTAACCACTTAAGAACCGCCGCAAGACGATGTACGTCGACAGAATGGCACGGCTGGGCACAAGGGCGTACAGGTACGTCCCCTTTAAGATCCCAGCCTTGGGTCGCTCGCGCGCCACTGGCGACCCTGTCCTGAGCTCGGTGACTGCACAAGCGGGATCCGCGGACCCGATCGCCGCCGGTGTCCCGCGATCGGGTCACAGAGCTGAAGAACAGGGAGAGGTAAGTGTAAACAAACCTTTCCCTGTTCTTCCTAGTGGCAGTGTCAGTGATTATCTGTTCCCTGTCATCGGGAACGACCATCACTGACATGTCACGCCAGGCCACGCCCCCACACAGTAAGAATCACTCATTAGGTCACACTTAACCCCTTCAGTGCCCCCTACAGGTTAACCCCTTCACTGCCAGTGTCATTTTTACAGTAATCAGTGCATATTTATAGCACTGATCGCTGTAAATTGACAATTGTCCCAAAATGGTATCAAAAGTGTCCGATGTGTCCGCCATAATGTTGCAGTCACGATAAAAATCACTAATCGCCGCCATTACTAGTAAAAAAAAATTATAAAAATGCCAAAAACGATCCCCTATTTTGTAGACACTATAACTTTTGCGCAAACCAATCAATAAACGCTTATTGTGATTTTTTTACCAAAAATATGTAGAAGAATACGTATCGGCCTAAACTGAGTAAAAAATTAAAAATTTTAGATATTTTTTGGGGATATTTATTATAGCAATAAGTAAAAGATATTGCATTTTTTTCAAAATTGTTATTTTTGTTTATAGCGCAAAAAAATAAAAACCGCAGAGGTGATCAAATACCACCAAAAGAAAGCTCTATTTGTGGGAAAAAAAGGATGCCAATTTTGTTTGGGAGCCACGTCGCACAACTGCGCAATTGTCAGTTAAAGCGACGCAGCGCCGAATCGCAAAAAAGTGGCCTGGTCCTTTAGCTACAAAATGGTCCGGGGCTTAAAAATAGCAAATATGTCATACTCACCTGTGCAGTGGTTTTGCACTGAGCTGCCCCAATCCTCCTATTCTCGTGTCCCTAGCCGATGCTCTTAGCCCTTCCCTCCTGCTGAGTGCCCCCACAGCAAGCAGCTTGCAAAGGGGGCACCCAAGCAAGTTTGTTTCCGATCCGTAGCTCTGCGTGTTCATTCACATACAGAGCCGCGACTTGGCCCCACCCCTTCGCTCCTTATTGGCTCACTGGCTGTGATTGACAGCAGTGGGAGCCAATGGCTCCTCCTGCTGTCTCAGCCAAAGAGGAGAGGGAGTCCCAGGACAGCCGAGGCTCTTGTGCACATCGCTGGATTGGGAGGGGGCTCAGCTGAGTAATGGGGGTCTGTGGGGAGAGCAGCACACAGAAGATGAAAAACATTCAGCCTTTACAACCACTTTAACCAGTTGCCGCCCGCCCACCGTCAAATGATGGAGAGACGGTGCGGCTCTCGTTCTGGGGGGCGTGCAGCGCGGCCATCGTGGCCGCGCGTGTTGCTAGGACACAGCGCGACCCCGATCTCTTTAACCGTGTGATCGCCTGTGTCTAATCACAGCCGGTCACATGTAAATACAGGAAGTGCCGGTAATCGACTCTCACTGCCTCACACTGACAGAGTGTTTGGCGAGGAGAGCCGATCAGCGGCATCTCCTCGCAGGGGTGAAACAAGACATGTATTCAGGGCACTGATCATGAGTGCCCTGATTACACTAAAGTGCCAGCAATCAGTGCCCACCAGTGCCAGCAATAAGTCCCCACCAGTGCCACCAATCAGTGCCCCTTCATGCCAGTCAGTGCTGGCTTTCAGTGCCCATCAGTGCTGCCCATCAGTGCCACCCATTAATGCCCATTAGTGCTGCCCATCAGTGCCACCTATCAGTTCCCACCAGTGTCGCCTATCAGTGCCACCTATCAATGTCCACCAGTGCCACCTATCAGTGCCACATATCAGTGCTATCTATCAGTGCCCGTAAGTGCGGCATATTAGTGCCTCCTCAGTGCCACCTAATCAGTGCCCTCCAGTGCCACCTTAACAGTGCCCATAAATGCCACCTCATCAGTGCCCATCAGTGCAGCCTGTTAGTGCCCATCAGTGCACAATCATCAGTGCACATCAGTGAAGGAGGTAATGGACTTATTTACAACATTTACTGACAGAAACTACGTTTTTTTTTTTCAAAATGTTCTGTCTTTTCCTTTTTGTAAAAAATAAAAAACCCAGCAGTGATTAAATATCACCAAAATAAAGCTCTATTTGTGTGAAGAAAATTATAGAAATTTCACATGGTTACAGTGTAGCATGACCGTGCAATTGTCATTCAAAATGTGAGAGCGCTGAAAGCTGAAAAATGGCCTGAGCAGGAAGGATGCCCTGTATTGAGGTGGTTAATCTAGTTGCCTTTATCTACAATCTGTCCAGCTGAGGTGACATCAACCTATGATTATGAACCCTTATAAAAAGTAAGGCACAAAAACGAAAACATGTTACTGTTAGAATATTATTATTTATTAGCCCTTCCCTCCTGCCCCCACAGCAAGCAGCTTGCAAAGGGGGCACCCAAGCAAGTTTGTTCTCGAGCCGTGGCTCTGCATGTCCATTCACACACAGAGCTGCGGGTTGCCCCCCTCTTTCCTAATTGGCTCACTGGCTGTGATTGCCAATGACTCCCACTGCTGTCTCAGCCAATAAGAAGAGAGAGTCCCTGGAGAGCCGAGGCTCTTGTGCACATTGCTGGATCAAGATGGGGCTCAGGTGAGTATGTGGGGGGCTGGGGGTGCTGCTGCACAGAGGAGGTTTTTTACCTTCATGTATAGAATGCATGAAGGTAAAACCCTTCAGCCTTTAGAACCACTTTAAGTAATTCAGGATGCCCTATATCACTTCTTCAGGCTTTATACATTTAAAATGTAAAAACCCCAAAGAAGGGATCCAAGACATCTCGAAAGCTTACATCCTTAATCTTTAAAGCAAACAATTAATGGGAAATCAGTAAACTCAAGAGTCAAGTACCAATAGCATTCAAGGTTTAAACTGGAGAGATTAAAGCTTAAGAGCAGCCGGAAAAAAAAATCAGCACAGGGTACATAACTTACAGTCAGTAGGATGTGTCCTTTGTGCTGATGTCTATTCTGTTAGGTGAACTCCTCCTCCTTCCATGCCGTTATAATCTTCCAGTGCGGCAGGGGTTAAAAGAACAGTGGGAGCTGTGACAGGCTCTTATCAAGAGTACCAGACTATGCCCACTCTTTCCACTGAGCTGCTTCATTTACAGAAGATGTAGTACAGCTTCAATGAATAGACAGGTTCTATGAATGGAAAAGCAGACGTTTCAATCATCTGCCCTTCCTCCATTTGGGATCACATGTCATTCATTGAAGTTGTAGTAGCCGCTTCTATGAATGGCGGAGCTGGGCAAAAAAGGGTGGGCATAGTCGGGCACACTTGATGAAAGAATGTGACAGCTCCCACAGTTATATTAACCGCTTCCCGCCCAGGCCATTGTAAAATGACACCCAAGAGGGAGCCCTATCGTTTTGGGTGGATGCCACATGACGTCCTTCCCAGAACGTGTCAGCGCGATCTGTCACCCGCTGTGTCCACCGGACAAATCACAGCAGGTCCCATGACAATTGTAAACAATTAATGGCTTTGATTCATGCCATTCATTGTGTACAATTGTGTTGCTAGCTGTGATTGGTCACAGTGATCACATTGTACAGACAGGGCTAATCACAGCCAATCTGTAGCATGTGATTAGCTGTGGCCAATCACAACAATACACACTGAACTAACCTTTTTCATTCAGTAAACATGCTTGCTTATAGCAGTGAGGTTCACTGCCATACAGGACTTTCAACCTTAAAATAACACAGTAATCACAGACAGTAATAAGCAAAAGGCAGCACAAAAGTATCTATTAATTGTTCGCCTAACAAAAGGAATAAGCTGGCATTTATTTTATTTGAGGTAAGGTGAGCACACCTTAGGAATGGCCCGTTACACCCAGCTGCGTCATGCCAAGCAGCCTGACATGACAGCACGGGCAGAGAGGCTGCATACCTAAGGGGCATGCCCATTGCTTTCAGGCTGTTATTAATGCCAATCCACCCAACAGCTAAAACGAGGCTTCCATGTCATCCTCAGTCCATAAAAAAACGACGTCTGGTACATGAAGACAAAATAAAATTAACTCTTGTAAGCTCCATTCAGCACAATTTTAAACACGTTTTGTAACTAGGAACAACAAATGACAATCCCAAAGATAATCCTGCGGGTGATGTCAGAGCACAGCGTTGCGAAACAGAGGGGTGGAAAAATCTTTGCTTCCTAAATTAATGCTGCCCTTGCCAAGATTTGGGCACCTTCTATTACAGGAAACCTTACATGGGAGAAATATGAAGGATGCCATTTCCGGCTTCTCATTCTGCATATGCCAGTTGCCTGGCTGTCATACTGAACCTTCTGGCTCTCAGCAACTATCCCAGAAGATTAAAGCGAAGGTTTTGGTTTTAGGTCTTGGATGTGTCCTCCTAGGAGACTATTTCCTCCTGGGTGTCTGCGTCTCTGGTGGGGTCCCATGTCCCTGGTGGCGCACCTGGATTGGTGATCCATCGGTCCACGTCTTGGCCCATTGGCCCAGCTCCCATGTCACATGACAATTCTTTTGTATATCTACTGAAAATAGTACTTATATTCAGCTCCTGAAGAAGCGGATTCTTTTTGGAATCACGAACGCGAAACATGTTGAGCACTGTTTATTATGTAACTATATTTGTATGATTTCCCATTGGTTGCAATGGTATGATTCAACAATTGTCACAAACTACCCCCTTTTTCTATAAATATGTACATGGAAAAAATCTACTCTCTATACATTTTTGTAAATAAAAACCTTTTAAATGTATATCTTTGACTGTCTATCAGTTTACCTATGGTGCCAATATAGTCCACCCAAGCCTCTTCCTTTCCTATACAACAATTGACGGGACGAAGGCACCAACACACATATATATTTTTCTAATACTCATAGCACTTTCATTATAGTGTCTAAACACTGCAATTCAGTAAAAACATTTGCTTATAGCAGTGAAATCTCCCCAACAGAAGACAAGATAAAAAATGTGTACATCTTCCAGACTTGTGCAGTAATTCAGTGTGAAACTTTGCCTTTTGCAGCAGCTTCCTGTAATAAAGACCGGTCACCGCTGCTTCCTCTCCTTGTGCAGGGTGACTGGCCTTGTCTCCGCCCCCTCATTTCGTTTTATGCAGGCAGCCTGTAGTGGGTGGAGCCAGCTGGGTCCCTCCCACAGCTCTGCTCTCTGCACAGACTATCTGCAGCACAGTGAAGGTGACAGTGTCGCTGCTTTTTCTTTATAAAGTAATATCTGGGCTTGCAAAAGGTATTTGGTATATATTGAGAAATGTATCTAAATGAAATTGTTTGTCCATTGTTACTTTTTTTTCTGACTCACATATCCACTATAAAATGCAGGATTAAATTGAGTGCCAGGCAACTAGCATTTTCAGGAGGTCAGCAATGACACCCCTACAATTCCCACCACACAAGCTTCCGTTAAATTATTCAAAGTACCAAACACATTTTGTTATTGTTTATAAAGATTCATGGAAAATAATTAAAAATTAAAAATAAAAGCAACACAACAGCATTAGTGAAAGGAATACTGATTTTCCCACTAAGGCCTCATGGCTATGGGTGGCCTGGCCCATCAGCATCAAATCCGGGAGTTTTCAGGTGCCCAAGTGGCACAGGGGCAGTGTCAACCCGCTGAACTACAAGGTGGCTGGATGGTGTATGGAGCAGTACTCATGTTTGGGGCTGTGTGAAATCGAAGACGTATGCCCCCAACAGAATTCCAGTTTTCAATTTTTTCTGATCAGATGTTACGAAACTGAAATCAGATTGGCTATTACAGATTAACCAAACACATTATAACTGAGCCTCCAGAATGACACCATGAAACCAGGTGGGAAAGGTTTTCACCAAACCACAAAAAGATACAAGTTACTAGATTAAGCTCTTACTAGATAGAGTTCTTAGTGAAGACTAGTGATGAGCCGAACACCCCCGGGTTCAGATCGCACCAGAACCCGCGAACGGACCGAAAGTTCGTACGAACATTAGAACCCTATTAAATACAATGGATGCGAACGTTCGAATTCTAAAGTGCTAATTATAACAACTATTATGCATGTTATTGTCCTAAAAAGGGTTTGGGAACCCGGGTTGTGCACCAGGGGACATGTATCAATGCAAAAAGAAGTTTTAAAAACGGTCGTTTTTCGGGAGCAGTCATTTTAATGATGCATAAAGTGAAAAAAAAAAAGTCAAATATTCCTTTAAATATCGTACCTGGGGGGTGTCTAAAGTATGCCTGTGAAGTGCCACGTGTTTCCCGTGTTTAGAACTGTCCCTGCACAAAATTACACTTCTAAAGGGAAAAAAAGCCATTTAAAACTGCTTGCGGCTTTAATGTAATGTCTGGTCCCGGTAATATGGATGAAAATCTTTAAGAAAAATGGCATAGCTACCCCATGACCCCCCCCCCCCCACCCCAGCCCATTACCAGCCCCTTTGGGTCTTGTATGGATATTAAGGGGAACCCCGCACATAAAATAAAAAAGGCCCTATATACTCTGAACAGCCGTATACAGGCGGTGCATACAAGACAGGGACTGTAGGTTTGTTCTTATGTAGAATCTGTATTGTAATTTTGAACAGGTACATTGTTGAAGTGTAGCTCCAGCCCAAAAATCTATTTTTAAACTTTTTGGAAAACATAGGTAAGGGTTATCACCCCTGTAACATTTGTTTTGCTGTCTGTGCCCCTGTTCAGAACATTTCACCTCACTTTCCGTCCCAATGACAACTGTTTTTGAAATGTGGTGTTTTTCTTGAAACAAGGATTGCTGATAAAGCATCAGTACAGAGGAGACACCTTTCTCCCATATTTATTCTTACAGGAGAGAATTTTCCTTCCTAGTGGTAGATTTCCTCTCACTTCCTGTTGTCTTCTTGCGTTTGCAAGTAGGAGTCGTTTGTAAGTTGGATGTTTGAAAGTAGGGACCTGCCGTATATACTCTGCAGAAATAGGCCCCTTAGTTGTTGGTGTTGGCACAACACTGTAAGCACTCACAGTTACTCTTGGTTGGTGCTGGAACGCCCTGCTGTCAACTATTATATCAGGAATTTTAATTACATATAATTGTTGAACAGTGGTAGTAAAAATTGGGCCTTTGATGGTGGTGCTGGTGCCACAACACTGTAAGCCCTCAGAGTTACTCTTGGTGGGTGCAGCAATGGGCCCTGCTGTGAATTATTAGATCAAGAATTGTAATTGCATGCCCCTGTTGAACAGGGGCTGAAAAATTGGGCCTTAGGCACTGGTGGCACAACACTACAACCCCTCACAGATACTGTACTTGGAGCACAGCAATGAGCCCTGTTGCAAAGTATTGCTTCAAAAATTGTAATGACACGCCCCTGTTAAACAGGGGCTGAAAAATTGGGCCTTAGGCACTGGTGCCACAACACTCCAACCCCTCACAGATACTGTACTTGGAGCACAGCAATGAGCCCTATGGCAAATTATTGCTAAAAAAATTGTAATTACACGCCCCTGTAAAACAGGGGCTGAAAAATTGGGCCTTAGCCACTGGTGGCGGCACCCATAAACAAAAATGATCTTCCAAGCTATCATCATCAATCGTATCATTGAGGACTCGGAGGAGGAGGATAGCCAGTCAACATAACAGCACAGGCACTCAGCATCAGCATCAGTCTTGAAGGGATGTGACATGTTAAAATCAATTAGTCTGTTATATCAGCATCAGGTGTGTGGTAGCTGGTGGTGATCCAAGACTGGTTCATCTTGATGAAAGTCAGTCGATCAACCGAGTCGGTGGACAGGCGCACCCTGTGATCCGTGACAAATCCTCCAGCAGCACTGAATGTGCGTTCCGAAAGAACGCTGGATGCAGGACAGGCCAGTAGCTCAATTGCATACTGTGCAAGCTCTGGCCAGTGATCCATCCTCAAGACCCAGTAAGCCAGAGGATTTTCGGTGGGGAAGGTGTCCAAGTCTGACCTTGCCCCTAGATATTCCTGCACCATGTTTATCAGACGCTGGCGATGGTTGCTGGAACCGATCATACTTTGGGGCTGCGGACTAAAGAATTGTCTGAACGCATCGGTCAGACGGCCACCTTCCCCACCGCTCCTTCTTTGACTGGCCGAAGCCTCAGCAACTCGTTGTCCAGGACCAGGAGTTTGTAACCTCCCAGTCTCTGGGAACGCGTTGCACAGACCTTTCTGCAAGGCCTCCCGGAGTTGTCTCATCCTCTGCTCCCTCTGCGACGGTAACATAAGGTCCGCAACCTTACCCTTGTACCGTGGATCAAGGAGAGTGGCCAGCCAGTAATGGTCCCTCTCCTTGATCCGAAGAATACGAGGATCCTTCCGCAGACTTTGCAGGATCAGGGAGGCCATGCAGCGTAGGTTTGCTGAGGCATTCGCTCCGGAGTCCTCTGGGTCACTAAGGACGACATGATCCGCAGCCACCTCCTCCCAGCCACGTACAAGTCCACTGGTTTCTTGGGACTGTAAATCATCCCTAAAAGACTGCTGCTGATGATGCTGAGTGCCAGCCTCCACCTCCATGCTGACACAATCCTCCTCCTCCTCCTCCTCCTCTTCCTGTGCGATGGGTGGGACAGAAGGAACACTTTCTGGGTAAAGGGGGCCTTGAGAGGCAAGGAAGTCCTCCTCTTCCTGCCTCTGTTCTGCCTCAAGTGCCCTGTCCATTATTCCACGCAGCGTGTGCTCCAACAGGTGGACAAGAGGTACAGTGTCACTGATGCATGCACTGTCACTGCTCACCATCCTCGTGGCCTCCTCAAATGGTGCCAGGACAGTGCATGCATCCCTGATCATGCCCCACTGGCGTGGAGAAAAAAAACCAAGCTCCCCTGACCCTGTCCTGGTGCCGTAGTCGCACAGGTACTCATTGATGGCCCTCTGCTGCGTGTGCAGCCGCTGCAGCATGGCCAACGTTGAGTTCCACCTGGTGGGCATGTCACATATAAGGCGGTTCTTGGGCAGGTTCAACTCCTTTTGCAGCTCAGCCAGGCGAGCACTGGCATTATAAGATCTGCGGAAATGCACACAGACTTTCCTGGCCTGCCTCAGGACATCCTGTAAGCCCGGGTACCTGCCCAAGAACCACTGCACCACCAGGTTAAGGACGTGAGCCACACAGGGCACATGGGTCAGTTGTCCCTGTCGGAGGGCGGAGAGGAGGTTGGTGCCATTGTCGCAAACCACCATTCCTGGCTTAAGCTGGCGTGGCGTCAACCACCTCTCGGCCTGGCCCTGCAGAGCAGACAGGACCTCTGCCCCAGTGTGGCTTCTGTCCCCCAAACACACCAGCGCAAGCACGGCATGGCATCTTTTTGCCTGCGTACTTGCGTAGCCCCTTGAACGCCTACGGAGCACCGCTGGTTCCGAGGACAAACCACAGGAAGAGGCCATGGAGGAAGAAGAAGAGGAGGGGGTGGAGGAGAGAGGTGTGTCACAACCAGTAGTAGCATTTTGGAGGCGTGGCGGTGGAACAACCTCCAACACTACTGCACCTTGTCCTGCATCCTTCCCAGCTGCCAAAAGAGTGACCCAATGGGCCGTGAAAGAAAGGTAACGTCCCTGTCCATGCCTGCTGGACCATGAGTCAGCGGTAATATGCACCTTACCGCTGACCGCCCTGTCCAGCGAGGCCAAGACATTGCCTTCCACATGCCGGTAGAGAGCCGGAATAGCCTTCCGTGAGAAAAAGTGGCGTTTGGGAACCTGCCACTGAGGAACCGCACATTGCACAAACTCACGGAAGGGGGCCGAGTCTACCAACTGAAAAGGCAGCAGTTGAAGCGCTAGCAATTTAGCCAAGCTAGCATTCAACCGCTGGGCATGTGGATGGCTGGGAGTGAACTTCTTTCGACGGTCCAGCAGCTGGGGCAGGGAAATTTGCCTGCTAGAATCGGACGTCGGTGTACTGCTAGCAGAGTGGCCGCAAGTACTTGGCTGTGACACACCTAATTCTACACCTTCATTCCTCTCAGTGCATGTTTCAGAGAGGACTGAAGTTATAGTGGGGTTGGAGATCCCAGCTGATGCGGTGCAAGGAGAGGTCCGCTTTGTTCTTTGGTGTGGGTCTTTGAGGTAGGATTGCCAACGAGCTGCATGGCAGGTCAACATATGTCTGGTCAGGCATGTGGTACCCAAGCGGCTGATGTTTTGGCCAAGCGATATACGCTTGAGACATATGTTGCAAACAGCAGCTGTGCGATCTGATGCACTAGCCTCAAAAAAGGCCCACACCAAAGAACTTTTTGAATGACGGGCAGAGGCAGCGCCCTGCACAGGCGGAGCTCTGCGGTGTGATTCCGTCGGTGTACTGCCCTTACGCTGGCCACCAAAGGGCATCCTGCCTCGTTGGAGATGTGCCTCCTCCTCATCCTCCTCCTCCTCCTCTCTCCTATTAGGCACCCACGTGGAGTCAGTGACCTCATCATCACCTCCCTCCTCATCACTGGAGCCAATCTGGCAGTATGCTGCAGCTGCTGGAACATGACTGCCAGATTGGTGTCCTTCTTGAGCATCCCCTCTGTCTGCTCTCACGCTACTGCCTTCCTCTAGCTGGGTTTCATCATCAGACCCTTCGAAACGCTGGGCATCCTCCTGGAGCATGTACCCAACACTGTGCTCAAACAGTTCGGGGGACTCCTCAGGAGGAGGACATGGTGGGTCTAGGGAAGGAGTGACTGATGATGAGTCTGACATTGATACCAGGGAAGAGGACGCTTTTGGCAGCTGCTTTTCCAGTACCCTGAGCCTGGGTGAGAGAGGATGAGGAGGAGGAGGAGGGCTTGGTCATCCACTCTACCAAGTCTTCGGCATGATGTGGCTCAACATGTCCAGCTGCCGAAAAGAAGGACAAGCGTGTCCCATGGCCATGTGCTGATGACAATGCACCGCGTCCACGACCAGCACTGTTGCCCCCAGACACAGAGCCTGCTTGCCCTCTTTTATTGCCTCCTGACTGTCTGCCTCTCCTTGTTTGCCTTCCAGACATTCTAATAGATGGCCTGCAGGGAGATGGGAAAAAAGCAATAAGGGCTACCTTCAGGTGTCCTTCTCTGTCCCTTTACTTAAGGATTTCTAAATATGGTTGAGGATGATTGCTTTTGCACAGAATAGCACAACGACAATTTCCCTGACTGTCCAAAAAACAAGGATTTCAAAGATGGTTGATGAGGAATGCTTTAGCACACTATAGCACAAGGAGAATTCCCTCACTGTCCTTCCCTGTCCCTAGAAACAAGGATTCGCACAGTAAAACACACTGACACTCTCCCTACCTATAGTTTTCTGTCCCTAGAAAAAATGTTTTTTTAAAGCACACTATAGCACAAGGAGAATTTCACTCACTTTCCTTCTTTGTCCCTAGAAACAAGGATTATCACAGTGAAAGAAACTGACACTCTTCCTACCTATAGTTTTCTGTCCCTAGAAAAAATGTTTTTTTAAAGCACACTATAGCACAAGGAGAATTCCCTCACTGTCCTTCCCTGTCCCTAGAAACAAGGATTATCACAGTGAAAGAAACTGACACTCTCCCTACCTATAGTTTTCTGTCCCTAGAAAAAGTTTTTTTAAAGCACACTATAGCACAAGGAGAATTTCACTCACTTTCCTTCTTTGTCCCTAGAAACAAGGATTATCACAGTGAAAGAAACTGACACTCTTCCTACCTATAGTTTTCTGTCCCTAGAAAAAATGTTTTTTTAAAGCACACTATAGCACAAGGAGAATTCCCTCACTGTCCTTCGCTGTCCCTAGAAACAAGGATTCGCACAGTAAAACACACTGACACTCTCCCTACCTATAGTTTTCTGTCCCTAGAAAAAGTTTTTTTAAAGCACACTATAGCACAAGGAGAATTTCACTCACTTTCCTTCTTTGTCCCTAGAAACAAGGATTATCACAGTGAAAGAAACTGACACTCTTCCTTCCTATAGTTTTCTGTCCCTAGAAAAAATGTTTTTTAAAGCACACTATAGCACAAGGAGAATTCCCTCACTGTCCTTCCCTGTCCCTAGAAACAAGGATTCGCACAGTAAAAGACACTGACACTCTTCCTACCTATAGTTTTCTGTCCCTAGAAAAAATGTTTTTTTAAAGCACACTATAGCACAAGGAGAATTCCCTCACTGTCCTTCCCTGTCCCTAGAAACAAGGATTCGCACAGTAAAACACACTGACACTCTCCCTACCTATAGTTTTCTGTCCCTAGAAAAAATGTTTTTTTAAAGCACACTATAGCACAAGGAGAATTTCACTCACTTTCCTTCTTTGTCCCTAGAAACAAGGATTATCACAGTAAAACACACTGACACTCTCCCTACCTATAGTTTTCTGTCCCTAGAAAAAATGTTTTTTTAAAGCACACTATAGCACAAGGAGAATTTCACTCAGTTTCCTTCTTTGTCCCTAGAAACAAGGATTATCACAGTGAAAGAAACTGACACTCTTCCTACCTATAGTTTTCTGTCCCTAGAAAAAATGTTTTTTTAAAGCACACTATAGCACAAGGAGAATTCCCTCACTGTCCTTCCCTGTCCCTAGAAACAAGGATTCGCACAGTAAAAGACACTGACACTCTCCCTACCTATAGTTTTCTGTCCCTAGAAAAAATGTTTTTTTAAAGCACACTATAGCACAAGGAGAATTTCACTCACTTTCCTTCTTTGTCCCTAGAAACAAGGATTATCACAGTGAAAGAAACTGACACTCTTCCTTCCTATAGTTTTCTGTCCCTAGAAAAAATGTTTTTTAAAGCACACTATAGCACAAGGAGAATTCCCTCACTGTCCTTCCCTGTCCCTAGAAACAAGGATTCGCACAGTAAAACACACTGACACTCTCCCTACCTATAGTTTTCTGTCCCTAGAAAAAATGTTTTTTTAAAGCACACTATAGCACAAGGAGAATTCCCTCACTGTCCTTCCCTGTCCCTAGAAACAAGGATTCGCACAGTAAAACACACTGACACTCTCCCTACCTATAGTTTTCTGTCCCTAGAAAAAATGTTTTTTTAAAGCACACTATAGCACAAGGAGAATTTCACTCACTTTCCTTCTTTGTCCCTAGAAACAAGGATTATCACAGTGAAAGAAACTGACACTCTCCCTACCTATAGTTTTCTGTCCCTAGAAAAAATGTTTTTTTAAAGCACACTATAGCACAAGGAGAATTCCCTCACTGTCCTTCCCTGTCCCTAGAAACAAGGATTCGCACAGTAAAACACACTGACACTCTCCCTACCTATCCTTCTCTTTCCCTAAACTAAAGGAATCCAGGTTAAGCAAGAAAAAAATAAATGTCACTGTCCCTGCCTATGTTTCTCTTTCCCTGCTCCGGAACACACTACACTAGGCCGCCGTGCTGGCGGCCTTTTATAGTGTGGGGCGTGTACTAAACACCCTCAGCAATAATTGGCCACAGGCATCCTGCCTGTGGCCAATCATTGCTCTCCTCGCTGCCGGCGCTGTGATTGGCCAAGCATGCGGGGTCACAGTGCATGCTTGGCCAATCACAGCGCCTGGATGACACTGCGATGGCGTAGTGCATTGTGGGCCGTTCGCGTCACTCGAATTTGGCGCGAACGGCCCAAATCGTTCGATCTTCATCGAACAGCTGATGTTCGAGTCGAACACGAAGCTCATCCCTAGTGAAGACCGAACTAAGAGAATCAAGATAAACCAATCTACAGGATATTTCTGGTTTTCAGATGTTCTACAAAAATAATTGATACTGTTATTTGTTGTGGAACTGGAACAAGTTAAAAGCAGATTCGGAAGCCACTAAAAAGGAGCTTCAGTCACTTTTTAAAAATTAAAAGTCAGCAGCTACCTAAACTGTAGCTGCTTTTTATGAAACGGACACTCGCCTGTCCAAAGATCCAGCACCGTCCTCACCCGGACCAATTCTTCACCAGTATTCGAGTCCCTGGTGCCGTCATGTTAACTGTGGGCAGCCGGATGTGACTCATTGTGGCTTTACAGATGGATTTCCACTGCGCATGCGCAAGCCGCACTGTGCTTTTTTAATAGTCCCGTAGCCTTCTGGGACCTCTGAGGTGACTGCTTGGCTCTGATGAAGAAGCTGTGCGTTTCGAAACGCGTCAGTCGGTAGTGTGTCCCATCACGTCCTTCATGATCGGTTGGAGTGTGGTTTGGGTTCTACATGTTGCAGCCCTCCAAGGCACCATTTGTATACTGCGAACAACTGTACTACCTTTGTGAGTACGACAGAAGTCGGCCGTGCATGCTGGAAAACCAGCAGCCGACCAATTCCCGATCAGCACTCTCAGCCAATGGCAGAAAGCGCTGATCGGAGTGTTCTGGCAGGGGGGAGGGGCAAAACTGTTAGTGTGTACCCGGCTTTAGAATACAAAGAATTCCTTCTCATTAACATACAATGGGGAAGCCCAGATTCTAAATATTTAACCATTTCAACCCTTTGTTAGGACAGCAAGTGTTCATTTCTAGATTGCAACTGTTAATGTGATCTAGTAGTACAGTTCAAACAGAATTAAAGTTCACCTTTTGCACCACTGCACCCATGACAGCAGGCAGGGGTTCTGCTCCCCCACAAACGCTATCACGTTTAAATATGGTGCAGCTGTGCAGGGCTCTGCCCGCACAACTGTGTCATTCATTCACAGGGATCTGTGAATGAATGAACTACTAGTCCTGTCTGCCACCTTGGTAATGGTAATTAATGCACTCCTAGTCCATTGAATCTTCCTTTCTAACTGACAGCCTTTACAGAGGAGTAGGCAGAGAGCTGGAGGAAGTTTTTGCAGGAGCCTGACTGTACCTGCGTACCACTGATCATGGATGTAATGCTTTGCAGGCTCTTATAAAAAATTAATAAATGCACATTTTTTTTCTGCAAAAGTAAACCTAGCCTTTAAAGTGACACTAAACTATGGTTAAAAAAAATCTATTAAGCCCTGTACACACGATCGGATATCCTATGGATTCTAATCCGATGGTTTTTTTCCATCGCAAATCCGATGAAACTGTCTTCCATCAGTCTTGCCTACACACCATCAGTCAAAAAACCGTCCGTTTCAAACGCTGTGACGTAAAACACTCCGATGAGCCGAGAAAAATGACGTTCAATGCTTCTGAGCATGCGTCGACTTGATTCTGAGCATGCGTGAGTTTTTTATCCGATGGAGTTCCCCACAGACGATAGTAATTTGCTATCGGTTTTTTAACCATCGGATACATTTAAAACATGTTCTATTTTTAAACACAGATGGAAAAAAGACCGATGGGGCCCATACACGATCGGTTTGTCCGATGAAAACAGTCCATCGGACTGTTTTTATCGGTAAAACCTATCGTGTGTACACGGCTTTAAAGTGTGTATTCTTAAAGTAGTTCTAAAGGCAGAAGTTTTTTTGTTACCTTACTTAATGCATTCTCTGCATGAAGATAAAAAATATTTTGGGTGCAGCTCCCCCCCCACCTCCCTATATTTACCTGAGCCCCATCTCGATCCAGCAACGTGCATCGGCTTTCTCTCTCCTCATTGGCTCACACAGCACTGGGAGCCATTGGCTCCTGCTGCTGTCAATCATAGCCAGTGAGCCAATAGAGAGAGAGTGGGGCCTCGTTCTGTGTGTCAATGGACACAGAAAGTGCGGCTTGGGAGCGAGCCTGCTTGAGTGCCCCCATAGCAAGAGGCTTGCTATTGGGGGAAATCTGCAGAGGGGAGAAGCAGCGGAAAGAGTATGGCACAACTGCAAACCTATGAAGACATGGCCGTTCACCTAAACTGATAGGCCGGGCAAGGAAAGCATTAATCAGAGAAGCAGCCAAGAGGCCCATGGTAACTCTGGAGGAGCTGCAGAGATCCACAGCTCAGGTGCGAGAATCTGTCCACAGGACAACTATTAATCGTGCACTCCACAAATCTGGCCTTTATGAAAGAGTGGCAAGAAGAAAGCTATTGTTGAAAAAGCCATAAGAAGTCCCGTTTGCAATTTGCTTGAAGCCATGTAGGGGACACAGCAAACATGTGGAAGAAGGTGTTCTGGTCAGATGAGACCAAAAGTGAACTTTTTGGGCTAAAAGCAAAACGCTATGTGTGGTAGAAAACTTACACTGCACATCACCCTGAGTACACCATCCCCATCGTGAAACATGGTGGTGGCCACATCATGTTGTGGGGATGCTTTTCTTCAGCAGGGACAGGGAAGCTGGTCAGAGTTGATAGGAAGATGGATGGAGCCAAATACAGGGCAATCTTAGAAGAAAACCTGTTAGGCCGCGTACACACGACCGGTTTTCTCAGCAAAAAACGACAAGAAAACTGCCAGGAGAGTTTTCTTGCCGAGAAAACCGGCTGTGTGTACGTGGGTTTCAATTTTTTCGTCAAACTGCCCAGATTCCCCGACGAGAAAAAAGACAACCTGCGGTCTTTTTTCCCGTCGAGAATCTCGTTGGCCTGTTTCTCGACGAGAAACCCGAGCGTGTGTACACTTACCTGTCGCCGTGGAAACCCGCGCATGCTCAAAATGACTTTGACGCATGCGCGGTAGCTTCCTAGGCATAGGGTGTAGCAAGATGGCATCGAATGTGACGAGCGCACGCTCGTCGTAGTCGATGACGTCACCGCGTGCGTGCCATTCAAAAGAACGGCGGTTCTTTTGAATCGTACGTGTGTACACTCGGCCGGGACAAGTTTCTTGTCAAGATTCTCGTCAGGAAAAACAACGTTTTTTTCCTGACGAGACTCTCGGCCGTGTGTACAGGGCTTCAGAGTCTGCAAAAGACTTGAGACGGAGGCGGAGGTGCACCTTCCAGCAGGACAAGTACCCTAAACATACAGCCAGAGCTACAAAGGAATGTTTTAGATCAAAGCATATTCATGTGTTAAAATGGCCCAGTCAAAGTCCCGACCTAAATCCAATTGAGAATCTGTGGCAAGACTTGAAAATTGCTGTTCATAGACGCTCTCCATCCAATCTGACAGAGCTTGAGCTATTTTGCACAGAAGAATGGCCAAAAATGTCACTCTCTATGTGCAAAGCTGGTAGAGAAATACCCTTAAGGACTTGCAGCTGTAATTGCAGTGAAAGGTGGTTCTACAAAGTATTGACTCAGGGGGGCTGAATACAAATGCACCCCACACTTTTCACAGATTTATTTGTAAAACAATTTGAAAACCATTTATAATTTTCCTTCCACTTCACAATTATGTGCCACTTTATGTTGGTCTATCACATAAAAGCACAATAAAATACATTAATATTTTTGGTTGTAACATGACAAAATGTGATAAATTTCAAGGGGTATGAATATTTTTTCAAGACACTGTACACAGAGTAAAGCTAGAACTCTTTATCTGCATAAGCTAGTATTGAAGCGAGAGGATTAGCATGCCAGCCAGGCAGCTAGACTTTGCAAAATGAGAAGTTGGCAATAGTAACTTCACTTATTCATTCAGGAAATATTTCATTTCCCCTTTCAGCGGGGAATCTGAGCAGGCGGGTGACAGGTCCGTGTCTGATTGGCTGATGCAGGGCAGACAAGGACACATTCTGCTGTTCTCTATGGATGGTCGGATGGATACGGACCACCTGTCCGGTTCCATCCAACTGTCATCTGATCCACCAGACGGATGGGGAACGGATCCCCATCCATCTGTGTTTAGCGGACAGGATGAATGGTCCGATTGGTCCGTCAGTGTGAAAGGGGCCTAAAGGTGTATCACTTTACAAGTCTTTATTGTATAACCCAATACAAGAAGGGCCTCAAGTGTGGCCCCTGATCTCACCAAATGACCACACATTATATTCAGCACATACAATGCTAAAGAAAGCAATCAGAGACTGCAGACATGCAACAGGAGATGGTCAATGACTACAGGCATGCTACAAGAGATGGTTAGAGACTGTAAATATTCTATAAGTGATGTTAGAGACTGGGGGCATGCTTCAGGAGACATAAACTAGTGCCACATTAAATGAGACTGCTAGAGATCACAAAAATAGAGGAACACAGATTATTGTTTACAGGGGCCCCAAAGGCCACACAAAAGGAACCCTGGGGTGCCTTGAGGTTTCATCAAGGGTGCCCTGGCAAAATGCCTAAAAATTGCCCAAAAATTGTAAACAAGCCAGAGGGTGGATCAAGCCTGCCTTTTAGTTACACAAAGCCACAGGTTTTTTTTCATTGTGCACCAATATGACCTTCTAGCCGCTGGCGTCCTAACAACCAATGATATCATCAGTTAATAAGGAGGATATTGGTCGTCTGCACAGCATCCTTGTTTGATTCACCCCTGCCCCTCTCAGCGCTGGAGTCACATTAGCTGAGTGATGGAGAAAAACTGAGGAGGGAGAGAAACACTGGAATACTAGTCAGTACCAGTGTGCAAAAGTGTATTTGATTTGGAAGAATAAAACACCTCTAACGTTGGGTGTCCTGCAGGTGTGGATGTTGATGCATTATGTAAAACTTCTAGAATAGCTTTTTACATTTTAGAATGAGATGCCTGGAGACTGTCCATAATTTCAGAGGGTGTCTTAAGATTGTCCATAATTTTAAAGGGTGCCTTAACTGAAAAAATTAAGATAGATAGATAGATAGATAGATAGATAGATAGACATAAAAAACTAAACTACCCACTATACCACAATACATAGGGGTTGATTTACTAAAGGAAAATCCACTTTGCACTTGAAAGTGCACATGGAAGTGCAGTCGCTGTAGATCGCTGTAAATCTGAGGGGAAGCTCTGAAATTAGGGGAAGCTCTGCTGATTTTATCATCCAATCATGTGCAAGCTAAAATGCTGTTTTTTATTTTCCTTGCATGTCCTCCTCGGATCTACAGCGACTGCACTTCCATGTGCACTTTCAGTGCACTTTCAAGTGCAAAGTGGATTTTCCTTTAGTAAATCAACCCCATAATATCTCCTGTGTGCCCTTTGTTTTCAGGTTATGTGATTTGCAGAGCTGGCACTGCAATTAAAAATCAGGTATGCCGCCAAGTAGAACAGCACTATTTCACAACACCAACAAAGCAATCTCTTCACATCTTTTACAGACTTGCCTAATAATAAACTGGAACTAACTCGACTAATTAAAGCAATATTTAAATTCATGCCAGGATACAGGAATGAAGTCCACAGAGGTGTGTTTCCCAAGAAAATAAAAATTGTCATAAAACTAAAGTAGTGATGTGTAGCGTATTTAGCGGAAAATTCCCAACAATCATCCACACCATGTGCAAACCCAATGAAAGTTCCCTCCCTGTCCTTTTCTATGTAGCAGCCAGGACCACTTCTCACCAACTTCACATTCGACTATTTAGAAAACTTTTTCCAAACCAACTTTTAGCTTTGCACTGGACTCACAGCACTGATTCCTCTGTACTAGACTACTCACTTCACCCGTATTATTTAGTACATAGATGGTTGCCAAGTGCTTAAGAAAAAAAAGAAAAAGGATTGTGGATTGCCAAACTTTCCACAATAATTTCTGAGATCAAAGTAATGTTTTAAATATTTGGCATTTGGATGGTCTGATGGAACAATATTATTGCATTTGCTGGGTTTTGTGGATTCTTCCTACTCCTGCTTTCTCAGTTAAGTCATATATGTACCAAATATAAAATAATTAAATATAGACAGTGTATGTGTGTGTGTATATATATATATATACAGTGTATATATATATATATATATATATATACATATACATACATACATACATACACACATACACATACATACATACACACACACACACATACGCCATGTACTTCATTATGAGTAGTTCATACTAGTGCATTGCACTGATGTATACTGCCCTATGCTTAAAACAAAAGTAAAACAGGCTCTACTTTTTTCAGCCATTGCAACGCAATGCGTGTAAACGTAGGTAAACGCACCGCAACACACATAGACGCAAGAGTCCAAACAATCCATTGAAGTTTCCTTTACAAATAAAGCTTACTGAAAACTAAACAAAACTACTAAAACGAGCAAAAAAGTATTACAACGCACCACAGCACGTTCCAGCGCAACACAACGCACATGCGTTTACATGCACTACGCGCGCACATTGTAGTGTCGATGGAAACTAACACGTTTTGAAAAAGAATTGCAGCTCATGCTAAAATGTGACGCAATGCATGTCAACGCACGTGCGTTTACGCGCGCTCAGTGCCCACATTGCGGTGTGAATGGACCCTTAAAGGACTATTATCACATTCTATAAGTAATGATTTATATGGCAGAATACACTTGTTTAACCCATGACAGCCCAGCTCCTGTGTACCTACCTTGCTATATCAGAAACGGTTAGTGTGTGCCATGCCAGGAGCCCGGGACAGTACTGATCCTGATGATTACATCCAACAGCCAGGAAACCAGAAAACCAAACCTCAACATGTCATCATGACTCGGAAACCCCACAAAAGTATCCAGCAAACAGAATCCACAGCGATGGGAGTAATTGCAGAGCTCCCCTGGATCACCTGTGCCCAGTGTCAGAGGCTGGCACCTCTCCGGGTACACTTGGCTAGGGCAGCGCTGCCGGGTGCTTGTGTAACTGTGATGATCCAGCTCCTCCTTCCCGGCCTGTGTACGGGGAAGAGGGAGTGAGAGCTGGAGAGAGAGAGGGAGAGGGAGAGGGAGAGAGGCGGCACACAGAGCAACTACTGCAGAAACTAGGTCACCCACTACACACAGCACAGCCTGATCATTAGAGAGCCGGCTAATGGAGACACACTGCTGCCTGCCCCGACCTCCCTCTGCCAGCTGCCCCGATCTCCCTCTGCTACCTGCCTCGACCTCCCTCTGCCAGCTGCCCCGATCTCCCTCTGCTGCCTGCCCCGATCTCCCTCTGCCAGCTGCCCCGATCTCCCTCTGCTGACTGCCCCGATCTCCCTCTGCCCCGATCTCCCTCTGCCAGCTGCCCCGATCTCCCTCTTCTGCCTTCCCCGTTCTCCGACCTCCCTCTGCTACCTGCCTCGATCTCCCTTTGCCCCGATCTCCTACCTCCCTCTGCCACCTGCCTCGATCTCCCTCTGCCCCGATCTCTGACCTCCCTCTGCCACCTGCCACGATCTCTCTCTGCCCCGATCTCCGACCTCCCTCTGTCACCTGCCCCAGTCTTCTCTGCCCACCGATCACTCCACACCTTCCACATCTCCCCATACACCTCCAATGTCCAGAGTGCGGGGGGAGCACTGCACGGTCTTTTATCAGTCCTTCCCAAACTTTTTATTCCAGAAGAACCCTTCAAATAATTTCCAGGTCTCCGGGAACCCCTACTAAAAATGACGTCTACAGCTTAGGGGGCATTAGGCAGCATGCACACCTGAGCGTCACGTTTTTTGCAGTTTTTTTTTGCACATTTTTGCTAATTTAATTACAGTGTTTGAGCTTTAGGTATTTTTGTATTAGCCTATAGACTAAACTGTTTCACCTGTGACATCTTTTGTTGCTGTGTGGACATATTAGCTTAAAAACACATGCCAAAAACACACATATTTGCCAACCACCAGTTCAATTCTATGGGACGTAAAACACACCAATCTGCCCAAATTGAGTTACAAACGTAGCTGTAAGCTTAGGTTTCCACTATTGCGACCGGAAAGTCAAGCGATTTTAATGCGAATTGAAACAATGCCTGTGTATTCTTGAGGTCTATGGACCTCAAGTTAAGTGACACCAAAGTACCTCAAGTTAAGTGATAGTCCTAAAGCCCTGTACACATGATCGGTTTTACAGATGAAAACAGTCCGATGGACTGTTTTCATCGGACAAACCGATCGTATATGGGCCCCATCGGTCTTTTTTCCATCGGTGTAAAAAAAATAGAGCATGTTTTAAATTTTTCCGATGGAAAAAAAAACGATGGCAAATTCCAATTGTCTATGGGCAAGTCCATCGGATAAAAAACCCACGCATGCTCAGACTGAATTATGAGACGGGAGCACTCGTTCTGGTAAAACTAGCATTCCTAATGGAGATGGCACATTCGTCATGCTGTAACGGACTGAAAAGCACGGAGACTGAAAAGCGCGAATCGGCTCTCACCAAACTTTTACTAACACGCGGTAACACAAAATCAGCAAAAGCAGCCCAAAGGGTGGCGCCATTCGTTTTTAACTTCCCATTTATAGTGCCGTCGTACGTGTTGTACGTCACGTCGTTTTGGTGCGGTCGGTTTTTTGACTGATGGTGTGTGGGCAAGACTGATGGATTAGAATCCATAGGATATCCGATCGTGTGTACAGGGCTTAAGTCGCATGACAAGTCGCACTAGTAGCCCACTGTCTGCTGACGTCACAGAGCCGGTCCAGGTTTGGGAAAGATCGTGACCATATGGTCAAGCTCCACCCACATGCCTGGACTGACACCCGGCTCAGCCTCTCAGCAAGCCGCTGGGAGGCTGAGGCGGCTGCTCCTGCCCACTCCACAGCCCAGCGTGCCAGTGAGCGTGGGGGGGGGGGTGAGGGGTGGGGGCAGAGTAGAGAGCGGTGACTGACAGTCAGCAGCTCTCTGATCAGGGCACTCTGAGAACCAAGCAATCGCTGTGTTTGATCGCTCGATTCTCAGTGTTAGAGCTGGACCGATGCTGCATCCACCTGGGAAAGTATGATTCTGCAAACAAAACCCATTCCCATACTTCTCTTTTAAACACCAAAGCTCAAAAACGAAGACATAAAAAAAAAAAAATTGTTAGTGAGTTTTAGTAGATTGGTTTCAGTAATATGTTGCAAGTGGAAGCCAGACTGTAGGGGGGCAATAAGGTCTTTATCAGGGGGGATGGGGTAGAAATTCATATGGCTGCGGACACAGCATTTAAGAAGTTTATAGGCAAACTGGAGTTGAGAGACGGGTCCTAAGTTGTTCACACTGATAGGGTCCAGTGAGGTGTTTTTAAGCATGCCACCGGGTGGTAGAGATTGATTGAAGATGTGAGTTAGAGAGTGTAGAACAGAAGGGGGGGGGGCATAGTACGTGTGAAGGAATTGGGTTAAGTGGCAGGTGGAGAATTGAGCCTCAGAAAGGAGTTTAGCAACTTCTTTAGTGGTAACAGGGTCAGAGGAGGAAGGCATTAAGTAGGTGGTAGACCCTGGTCTGTTGGTTGGGGAAGAAAGCTGGACAGTGGAGATCCCATAATGAATTGCACCAATCTTGATTTTGAAATGACTGGCAATCTCCTGGGCAGTGAGTAAGTTAATGAGTGGAGGCAGTGGGGGGACAAAGTAGAGAGTCTGAGGTAGAAAATAGTTGGTGAGGACTAGTGATGAGCCGAACACCCCCGGGTTCGGTTCGCACCAGAACCCGCGAACGGACCGGAAGTTCGAACGAACATTAGAACCCTATTAAATACAATGGATGCGAACGTTCGAATTCTAAAGTGCTAATTATAACAACTATTATGCATGTTATTGTCCTAAAAAGGGTTTGGGAACCCGGGTTCTGCACCAGGGGACATGTATCAATGCAAAAAGAAGTTTTAAAAACGGTCGTTTTTCGGGAGCAGTCATTTTAATGATGCATAAAGTGAAAAAAAAAAGTCAAATATTCCTTTAAATATCGTACCTGGGGGGTGTCTAAAGTATGCCTGTGAAGTGCCACGTGTTTCCCGTGTTTAGAACTGTCCCTGCACAAAATGACACTTCTAAAGGAAAAAAAAGCCATTTAAAACTGCTTGCGGCTTTAATGTAATGTCTGGTCCCGGTAATATGGATGAAATTCTTTAAGAAAAATGGCATAGCTACCCCATGACCCCCCCCCCCTACCCCAGCCCATTACCAGCCCCTTTGGGTCTTGTATGGATATTAAGGGGAACCCCGCACATAAAATAAAAAAGGCCCTATATACTCTGAACAGCCGTATACAGGCGGTGCATACAAGACAGGGACTGTAGGTTTGTTCTTATGTAGAATCTGTTTGTAATTTTGAACAGGTACATTGTTGAAGTGTAGCTCCAGCCCAAAAATCTATTTTTAAACTTTTTGGAAAACATAGGTAAGGGTTATCACCCCTGTAACATTTGTTTTGCTGTCTGTGCCCCTGTTCAGAACATTTCACCTCACTTTCCGTCCCAATGACAACTGTTTTTGAAATGTGGTGTTTTTCTTGAAACAAGGATTGCTGATAAAGCATCAGTACAGAGGAGACACCTTTCTCCCATATTTATTCTTACAGGAGAGAATTTTCCTTCCTAGTGGTAGATTTCCTCTCACTTCCTGTTGTCTTCTTGCGTTTGCAAGTAGGAGTCGTTTGTAAGTTGGATGTTTGAAAGTAGGGACCTGCCGTATATACTCTGCAGAAATAGGCCCCTTAGTTGTTGGTGTTGGCACAACACTGTAAGCACTCACAGTTACTCTTGGTTGGTGCTGGAACGCCCTGCTGTCAACTATTATATCAGGAATTTTAATTACATATAATTGTTGAACAGTGGTAGTAAAAATTGGGCCTTTGATGGTGGTGCTGGTGCCACAACACTGTAAGCCCTGACAGTTACTCTTGGTGGGTGCAGCAATGGGCCCTGCTGTGAATTATTAGATCAAGAATTGTAATTACATGCCCCTGTTGAACAGGGGCTGAAAAATTGGGCCTTAGGCACTGGTGGCACAACACTGCAACCCCTCACAGATACTGTACTTGGAGCACAGCAATGAGCCCTGTTGCAAAGTATTGCTTCAAAAATTGTAATGACACGCCCCTGTTAAACAGGGGCTGAAAAATTGGGCCTTAGGCACTGGTGGCACAACACTGCAACTCCTCACAGATACTGTACTTGGAGCACAGCAATGAGCCCTGTTGCAAAGTATTGCTTCAAAAATTTTAATTACACGCCCCTGTTAAACAGGGGCTGAAAAATTGGGCGTTAGGCACTGGTGGCGGCACCCATAAACAAAAATGATCTTCCAAGCTATCATCATCAATCGTATCATTGAGGACTCGGAGGAGGAGGATAGCCAGTCAACATAACAGCACAGGCACTCAGCATCAGCATCAGTCTTGAAGGGATGTGACATTTTAAAATCAATTAGTCTGTTATATCAGCATCAGGTGTGTGGTAGCTGGTGGTGATCCAAGACTGGTTCATCTTGATGAAAGTCAGTCGATCAACCGAGTCGGTGGACAGGCGCACCCTGTGATCCGTGACAAATCCTCCAGCAGCACTGAATGTGCGTTCCGAAAGAACGCTGGATGCAGGACAGGCCAGTAGCTCAATTGCATACTGTGCAAGCTCTGGCCAGTGATCCATCCTCAAGACCCAGTAAGCCAGAGGATTTTCGGTGGGGAAGGTGTCCAAGTCTGACCTTGCCCCTAGATATTCCTGCACCATGTTTATCAGACGCTGGCGATGGTTGCTGGAACCAATCATACTTTGGGGCTGCGGACTAAAGAATTGTCTGAACGCATCGGTCAGACGGCCACCTTCCCCACCGCTCCTTCTTTGACTGGCCGAAGCCTCAGCAACTCGTTGTCCAGGACCAGGAGTTTGCAACCTCCCAGTCTCTGGGAACGCGTTGCACAGACCTTTCTGCAAGGCCTCCCGGAGTTGTCTCATCCTCTGCTCCCTCTGCGACGGTAACATAAGGTCCGCAACCTTACCCTTGTACCGTGGATCAAGGAGAGTGGCCAGCCAGTAATGGTCCCTCTCCTTGATCCGAAGAATACGAGGATCCTTCCGCAGACTTTGCAGGATCAGGGAGGCCATGCAGCGTAGGTTTGCTGAGGCATTCGCTCCGGAGTCCTCTGGGTCACTAAGGACGACATGATCCGCAGCCACCTCCTCCCAGCCACGTACAAGTCCACTGGTTTCTTGGGACTGTAAATCATCCCTAAAAGACTGCTGCTGATGATGCTGAGTGCCAGCCTCCACCTCCATGCTGACACAATCCTCCTCCTCCTCCTCCTCCTCCTCCTCTTCCTGTGCGATGGGTGGGACAGAAGGAACACTGTCTGGGTAAAGGGGGCCTTGAGAGGCAAGGAAGTCCTCCTCTTCCTGCCTCTGTTCTGCCTCAAGTGCCCTGTCCATTATTCCACGCAGCGTGTGCTCCAACAGGTGGACAAGAGGTACAGTGTCACTGATGCATGCACTGTCACTGCTCACCATCCTCGTGGCCTCCTCAAATGGTGCCAGGACAGTGCATGCATCCCTGATCATGCCCCACTGGCGTGGAGAAAAAAAAACCAAGCTCCCCTGACCCTGTCCTGGTGCCGTAGTCGCACAGGTACTCATTGATGGCCCTCTGCTGCGTGTGCAGCCGCTGCAGCATGGCCAACGTTGAGTTCCACCTGGTGGGCATGTCACATATAAGGCGGTTCTTGGGCAGGTTCAACTCCTTTTGCAGCTCAGCCAGGCGAGCACTGGCATTATAAGATCTGCGGAAATGCACACAGACTTTCCTGGCCTGCCTCAGGACATCCTGTAAGCCCGGGTACCTGCCCAAGAACCGCTGCACCACCAGGTTAAGGACGTGAGCCACACAGGGCACATGGGTCAGTTGTCCCTGTCGGAGGGCGGAGAGGAGGTTGGTGCCATTGTCGCAAACCACCATTCCTGGCTTAAGCTGGCGTGGCGTCAACCACCTCTCGGCCTGGCCCTGCAGAGCAGACAGGACCTCTGCCCCAGTGTGGCTTCTGTCCCCCAAACACACCAGCGCAAGCACGGCATGGCATCTTTTTGCCTGCGTACTTGCGTAGCCCCGTGAACGGCTACGGAGCACCGCTGGTTCATAGGACAAACCACAGGAAGAGGCCATGGAGGAAGAAGAAGAGGAGGGGGTGGAGGAGAGAGGTGTGTCACAACCAGTAGTAGCATTTTGGAGGCGTGGCGGTGGGACAACCTCCAACACTACTGCACCTTGTCCTGAATCCTTCCCAGCTGCCAAAAGAGTGACCCAATGGGCCGTGAAAGAAAGGTAACGTCCCTGTCCATGCCTGCTGGACCATGAGTCAGCGGTAATATGCACCTTACCGCTGACCGCCCTGTCCAGCGAGGCCAAGACATTGCCTTCCACATGCCGGTAGAGAGCCGGAATAGCCTTCCGTGAGAAAAAGTGGCGTTTGGGAACCTGCCACTGAGGAACCGCACATTGCACAAACTCACGGAAGGGGGCCGAGTCTACCAACTGAAAAGGCAGCAGTTGAAGCGCTAGCAATTTAGCCAAGCTAGCATTCAACCGCTGGGCATGTGGATGGCTGGGAGTGAACTTCTTTCGACGGTCCAGCAGCTGGGGCAGGGAAATTTGCCTGCTAGAATCGGACGTCGGTGTACTGCTAGCAGAGTGGGCGCAAGTACTTGGCTGTGACACACCTAATTCTACACCTTCATTCCTCTCAGTGCATGTTTCAGAGAGGACTGAAGTTATAGTGGGGTTGGAGATCCCAGCTGATGCGGTGCAAGGAGAGGTCCGCTTTGTTCTTTGGTGTGGGTCTTTGAGGTAGGCTTGCCAACGAGCTGCATGGCAGGTCAACATATGTCTGGTCAGGCATGTGGTACCCAAGCGGCTGATGTTTTGGCCACGCGATATACGCTTGAGACATATGTTGCAAACAGCAGCTGTGCGATCTGATGCACTAGCCTCAAAAAAGGCCCACACCAAAGAACTTTTTGAATGACGGGCAGAGGCAGCGCCCTGCACAGGCGGAGCTCTGCGGTGTGATTCCGTCGGTGTACTGCCCTTACGCTGGCCACCAAAGGGCATCCTGCCTCGTTGGAGATGTGCCTCCTCCTCATCCTCCTCCTCCTCCTCTCTCCTATTAGGCACCCACGTGGAGTCATTGACCTCATCATCCCCTCCCTCCTCATCACTGGAGCCAATCTGGCAGTATGCTGCAGCTGCTGGAACATGACTGCCAGATTGGTGTCCTTCTTGAGCATCCCCTCTGTCTGCTCTCACGCTACTGCCTTCCTCTAGCTGGGTTTCATCATCAGACCCTTCGAAACGCTGGGCATCCTCCTGGAGCATGTACCCAACACTGTGCTGAAACAGTTCGGGGGACTCCTCAGGAGGAGGACATGGTGGGTCTAGGGAAGGAGTGACTGATGATTTGTCTGACATTGATACCAGGGAAGACGACGCTTTGGCAGCTGCTTTTCCAGTACCCTGAGCCTGGGTGAGAGAGGATGAGGAGGAGGAGGAGGGCTTGGTCATCCACTCTACCAAGTCTTCGGCATGATGTGGCTCAACATGTCCAGCTGCCGAAAAGAAGGACAAGCGTGTCCCATGGCCATGTGCTGATGACAATGCACCGCGTCCACGACCAGCACTGTTGCCCCCAGACACAGAGCCTGCTTGCCCTCTTTTATTGCCTCCTGACTGTCTGCCTCTCCTTGTTTGCCTTCCAGACATTCTAATAGATGGCCTGCAGGGAGATGGGAAAAAAGCAATAAGGGCTACCTTCAGGTGTCCTTCTCTGTCCCTGGAAACAAGGACTTGCAGAGTGAAAGAAAAAAAACACTCTCCCTACCTACAGTTTTCTGTCCCTAGAAAAAATGTTTTTTTTAATCACAATATAGCACAAGGAAAATTAACTCACTGTCCTTACAGGTCCCTGGAAACAAGGACTTGCAGAGTGAAAGAAAAAAAACACTCTCCCTACCTACAGTTTTCTGTCCCTAGAAAAAAATGTTTTTTTTAATCACAATATAGCAAAAGGACAATTCACTCACTGTCCTTCCAGGTCCCTGGAAACAAGGACTTGCAGAGTGAAAGAAACTGACACTGTCCCTACCTAGAGTTTTCTGTCCCTGGAATAAATGTTTTTTTCAGCACAATATAGCACAAGGACAATTAACTCACTGTCCTTACAGGTCCCTGGAAACAAGGACTTGCAGAGTGAAAGAAAAAAAATACTCTCCCTACCTACAGTTTTCTGTCCCTAGAAAAAAATGTTTTTTTTAATCACAATATAGCAAAAGGACAATTCACTCACTGTCCTTCCAGGTCCCTGGAAACAAGGACTTGCAGAGTGAAAGAAACTGACACTGTCCCTACCTAGAGTTTTCTGTCCCTAGAATAAATGTTTTTTTTAATCACAATATAGCAAAAGGACAATTCACTCACTGTCCTTCCAGGTCCCTGGAAACAAGGACTTGCAGAGTGAAAGAAACTGACACTGTCCCTACCTAGAGTTTTCTGTCCCTAGAATAAATGTTTTTTTTAATCACAATATAGCAAAAGGACAATTCACTCACTGTCCTTCCAGGTCCCTGGAAACAAGGACTTGCAGAGTGAAAGAAACTGACACTGTCCCTACCTAGAGTTTTCTGTCCCTAGAATAAATGTTTTTTTTAACCACAATATAGCAAAAGGACAATTCACTCACTGTCCTTCCAGGTCCCTGGAAACAAGGACTTGCAGAGTGAAAGAAACTGACACTGTCCCTACCTAGAGTTTTCTGTCCCTAGAATAAATGTTTTTTTTAATCACAATATAGCAAAAGGACAATTCACTCACTGTCCTTCCAGGTCCCTGGAAACAAGGACTTGCAGAGTGAAAGAAACTGACACTGTCCCTACCTAGAGTTTTCTGTCCCTGGAATAAATGTTTTTTTCAGCACAATATAGCACAAGGACAATTAACTCACTGTCCTTACAGGTCCCTGGAAACAAGGACTTGCAGAGTGAAAGAAAAAAAATACTCTCCCTACCTACAGTTTTCTGTCCCTAGAAAAAAATGTTTTTTTTAATCACAATATAGCAAAAGGACAATTCACTCACTGTCCTTCCAGGTCCCTGGAAACAAGGACTTGCAGAGTGAAAGAAACTGACACTGTCCCTACCTAGAGTTTTCTGTCCCTAGAATAAATGTTTTTTTTAATCACAATATAGCAAAAGGACAATTCACTCACTGTCCTTCCAGGTCCCTGGAAACAAGGACTTGCAGAGTGAAAGAAACTGACACTGTCCCTACCTAGAGTTTTCTGTCCCTAGAATAAATGTTTTTTTTAATCACAATATAGCAAAAGGACAATTCACTCACTGTCCTTCCAGGTCCCTGGAAACAAGGACTTGCAGAGTGAAAGAAACTGACACTGTCCCTACCTAGAGTTTTCTGTCCCTGGAATAAATGTTTTTTTCAGCACAATATAGCACAAGGACAATTAACTCACTGTCCTTACAGGTCCCTGGAAACAAGGACTTGCAGAGTGAAAGAAAAAAAATACTCTCCCTACCTACAGTTTTCTGTCCCTAGAAAAAAATGTTTTTTTTAATCACAATATAGCAAAAGGACAATTCACTCACTGTCCTTCCAGGTCCCTGGAAACAAGGACTTGCAGAGTGAAAGAAACTGACACTGTCCCTACCTAGAGTTTTCTGTCCCTAGAATAAATGTTTTTTTTAATCACAATATAGCAAAAGGACAATTCACTCACTGTCCTTCCAGGTCCCTGGAAACAAGGACTTGCAGAGTGAAAGAAACTGACACTGTCCCTACCTAGAGTTTTCTGTCCCTAGAATAAATGTTTTTTTTAATCACAATATAGCAAAAGGACAATTCACTCACTGTCCTTCCAGGTCCCTGGAAACAAGGACTTGCAGAGTGAAAGAAACTGACACTGTCCCTACCTAGAGTTTTCTGTCCCTAGAATAAATGTTTTTTTTAACCACAATATAGCAAAAGGACAATTCACTCACTGTCCTTCCAGGTCCCTGGAAACAAGGACTTGCAGAGTGAAAGAAACTGACACTGTCCCTACCTAGAGTTTTCTGTCCCTAGAATAAATGTTTTTTTTAATCACAATATAGCAAAAGGACAATTCACTCACTGTCCTTCCAGGTCCCTGGAAACAAGGACTTGCAGAGTGAAAGAAACTGACACTGTCCCTACCTAGAGTTTTCTGTCCCTAGAATAAATGTTTTTTTTAATCACAATATAGCAAAAGGACAATTCACTCACTGTCCTTCCAGGTCCCTGGAAACAAGGACTTGCAGAGTGAAAGAAACTGACACTGTCCCTACCTAGAGTTTTCTGTCCCTAGAATAAATGTTTTTTTTAATCACAATATAGCACAAGGAAAATTAACTCACTGTCCTTACAGGTCCCTGGAAACAAGGACTTGCAGAGTGAAAGAAAAAAAACACTCTCCCTACCTACAGTTTTCTGTCCCTAGAAAAAAATGTTTTTTTTAATCACAATATAGCAAAAGGACAATTCACTCACTGTCCTTCCAGGTCCCTGGAAACAAGGACTTGCAGAGTGAAAGAAACTGACACTGTCCCTACCTAGAGTTTTCTGTCCCTGGAATAAATGTTTTTTTCAGCACAATATAGCACAAGGACAATTAACTCACTGTCCTTACAGGTCCCTGGAAACAAGGACTTGCAGAGTGAAAGAAAAAAAATACTCTCCCTACCTACAGTTTTCTGTCCCTAGAAAAAAATGTTTTTTTTAATCACAATATAGCAAAAGGACAATTCACTCACTGTCCTTCCAGGTCCCTGGAAACAAGGACTTGCAGAGTGAAAGAAACTGACACTGTCCCTACCTAGAGTTTTCTGTCCCTGGAATAAATGTTTTTTTCAGCACAATATAGCACAAGGACAATTAACTCACTGTCCTTACAGGTCCCTGGAAACAAGGACTTGCAGAGTGAAAGAAAAAAAATACTCTCCCTACCTACAGTTTTCTGTCCCTAGAAAAAAATGTTTTTTTTAATCACAATATAGCAAAAGGACAATTCACTCACTGTCCTTCCAGGTCCCTGGAAACAAGGACTTGCAGAGTGAAAGAAACTGACACTGTCCCTACCTAGAGTTTTCTGTCCCTAGAATAAATGTTTTTTTTAATCACAATATAGCAAAAGGACAATTCACTCACTGTCCTTCCAGGTCCCTGGAAACAAGGACTTGCAGAGTGAAAGAAACTGACACTGTCCCTACCTAGAGTTTTCTGTCCCTAGAATAAATGTTTTTTTTAATCACAATATAGCAAAAGGACAATTCACTCACTGTCCTTCCAGGTCCCTGGAAACAAGGACTTGCAGAGTGAAAGAAACTGACGCTGTCCCTACCTAGAGTTTTCTGTCCCTAGAATAAATGTTTTTTTTAATCACAATATAGCAAAAGGACAATTCACTCACTGTCCTTCCAGGTCCCTGGAAACAAGGACTTGCAGAGTGAAAGAAACTGACACTGTCCCTACCTAGAGTTTTCTGTCCCTAGAATAAATGTTTTTTTTTAAGCACACTATAGCAGAAGCACAAAACACACTGACACTCTCCCTACCTATCCTTCTCTTTCCCTAAACTAAAGGAATCCAGGTTAAGCAAGAAAGAAATAACAGTCACTGTCCCTGCCTATGCTACTCTATCCCTGCTCCGGAACACACTACACTAGGCCGCCGTGCTGGCGGCCTTTTATAGTGTGGGGCGTGTACTAAACACCCTCAGCAATAATTGGCCACAGGCATCCTGCCTGTGGCCAATCATTGCTCTCCTCGCTGCCGGCGCTGTGATTGGCCAAGCATGCGGGGTCACAGTGCATGCTTGGCCAATCACAGCGCCTGGATGACACTGCGATGGCGTAGTGCATTGTGGGCCGTTCGCGTCACTCGAATTTGGCGCGAACGGCCCAAATCGTTCGATCTTCGTCGAACGATCGAACAGCCAATGTTCGAGTCGAACGTATGTTCGACTCGAACACGAAGCTCATCCCTAGTGAGGACTAGATGGGGAGGGTTTTAATGAGAGTGACAAAGTAGGTTTGTTTAGCAGCTTGGTGGCAGCAGTTGTACTTTAGAAGGACAGGTTTGTATCATGTGATGTCTCACAGGGATTTCGTTTTGTGCCACAGTATCTTCTATTTGCCAGGTCTGTAGCAGGCAAGGTGTGAGTGTGTGCAGAAAAAGGGGAACTAGGTTGTCCAGGGAGGATGAGAGTAAACTGTTGAACACGGTACTGGCCAGGTCAGCGCAGGACAAGGATGAGATTTTGTCATAATGGCAGTCAGTAGCAGAAGAAGGAAAGGGTTGAAGTGGCAAAGGTTTTTACAGGTAACTGTTTGCTGGTAGGATGCATGGGGGTTTGGAAATAGGGAGAGTGTAAAAACTGAAACTCTTGTGATCAGAGAGAGGAATAGGGGTGCTGAAGAGGTGGCAGGTAGTGCAGAAGTGGAAGGATACAAGGTCAGGGGTTTTGCTGTCAGAGTAAATAATGGTGTGTGTCCATTACATTGGGTTAAAAGAAGAGGTTAAAGTGGTTCTAAAGTCTTAGTATTTTAGAATACCTGTGTTCTAGATATACACCACTGAATTCATAGAGCCTTTTATGAGTATAACTTGGTAAAGCATTCAGCCTTGTCCAACCGCAGTGTTTTTCAGTAGCCATAGACTTTGACAGGCTGCAGGCAGCCGGGCTTGTATGCTGCACCTGTGCCTCCCAGGCACACTAAAATGTTAGTGAAGCGCTACCCCCAGAAGAGCTGCCTAAAGCAGAGTTCTACCCATTTTTCAGAGGTGGTTTTAAACTAAAGACCACCTCTCAACATCTCGTTTTTGTATATTCATTTTTTTTTCTTCTTACCTTTTTGGAAGTACCGAGTGTACTTCCGATCCAGCCGGACCGAGGCCCATGTCGTCACGTCCTCTTCTGCGGCAAGCTCACCCCACTGCCGGTTTCCCTTTGTTTGAATGGTGGCGCCGGCACCCGATCCGATGGACGGATCGGCCTCGGGGGGCTGACATTGCGGGCTCCGTGGACAGGTAAGTGTCCTTATTAAAAGTCAGCAGCTACAGTGTTTGTAGCTGCTGACTTAAAAAAAAATAAAAAACGTTTGGAATACCCCCCTAAGTATGTTTGGTTCCGTACTCTGCCTCTCAATCCTAAGAACAGTCTCTGCCCCTCTTGGCACACCTGGCAGTGCAATGACCAATGAGAAACACACATGTTGTGGTAAAACACAGAAACTGTATTTACTGCAATATTTCTGTGGAAAAGTAACAGACAGTAAAGCCTAGTACACACGACCGAGAATCTCGTCAGGAAAAAACCCGTCGTTTTTCCTGACGAGATTCTTGAACAAGAATCTTGTCCCGGCCGAGTGTACACACGTACGATTCAAAAGAACCGCTGTTCTTTTGAATGGCACGAACGCGGTGACGTCATCGACTACGACGAGCATGCGCTCGTCACATTCGATGCCATCGCCGCCATCTTGCTACACCCTACCTATGCCTAGGAAGCTACCACACATGCATCAAAGTCATTTCGAGCATGCGCGGGTTTCCACGGCAACAGGTAAGTATACACACTCTCGGGTTTCTCGTCGGGAAACAGGCCGACGTGAATCCCGACGAGAAAATAGAGAGCAGGTTCTCTATTTTTCTCGTCGAGATTTCGGGCAGTTTTCTTGACGAGAAACCTGAAAGCCTCGTACACACGGTCAGTTTTCTAGGCAAGAAAGCTCTACCAGCAGTTTTCTTGTCGTTTCTTGACAAGAAAACCGTCCGTGTGTACGAGGCCTAACAGTATATATATATATATATATATATATATATATATATATATTCAAGTAATTAACTGAAGAGCAATAACTGAGATTAAGAGCAATATATCTTAATACTATATTCAAGCTCCTCTCAGGGGATTCCAACCCCAAGAGTAACCCCAAGAGCAGAGGCAACACTTCAACAATGGAAACTCTATATCAGATTTGTTACCTCTACATAAATTGGCTCTATGAGTCCAGACAGGAGGAGAGCAGCGGAATGACCCTCTCGTATGTCAGACCTCTCTCTTCTGTCCCCTGACACCCTGACACCACAGGCCCAATTACAAACACTGTACCCAGATCAACGTTCAATGAATTAACCCTAAACATAAACAATCCCGCACACCCACTTCATATACAGAGCCCTGAACATGTGTATGCGTGCCCGTATGGCACCAGTAACTTCAGTCTCTTTAGAGAAGGATGAGGCCTTGTGTCTTCAGCTAGCCATTTTTGTTGGTGCACTTAAACTCCTGAATGGCAGAGCAAAGCAATATAACTGTCACGGATTACTAAGCAAAGAATGCAGGATCTTCCGCAGGAAGGTGAATAAGGACAATGGTGTCTGTATACAGTGTCTCTATATCTGGGTGGCCTGATGTCCTGTGGCACTACAAGTGTCTGCAAGGTGACTAACACAATGATGTCTGTATACAGTGTCCATTCAATTCTATATGTGTGCAGTGTCCTTGTTTCCTGCAAATGGACAAAAGCCCTCTCACTGATCCTGCGGTCAAGGCCCAAAGGAACGTCCTGGAACAGGCAGGCTCTTCTAGTGACCCGACTGGTAACCTCACACTGGAACGCTTCACACCGTCGATGCAGGTGCACCTGGATATGCACCTGGGATCCCCCTCTCTCAGGCTGGATGTCTCTGACCAGGTATGGATGCCCAAAACAACGCAGTGGAGTGACCCAGGAGGCAGCACCTCTCTCCTAAGCCCAGCCCCTTCACCTGCCTCCTGGTAACTCAATTCCCTCAGGAAATAAAGATGGAGTCTTTTGTTTCTCTCTCCCCAGAGCAGGCTGGCTCTTGTAGTTCTGTATCCATAGAAATCTATAGGGCTGTTTTATATGGGGACTATATATCCCAGAATCCTTTGCAGCTGCTGCTGTTAAAGTCTTTCTCATTGGTTCCTGTAATTGCCTTCACTCTGATTGGCTTCCTCTCCTCCTGCCAATAGGAACACAGGGGGAGGATGCAGAGTGAACAGCTCTGTGTAAGTCAGTGAAGAGAAAAAAGGGAGGGGGGTGGATCCCCCTCAGATGCTGACAGGCCCTTTCTCCCTTACAGACGAACCTCAGGCCAGATTGGCCAGGCCGCGGGATATGCAGGGCACCTGCTACATTAGAATAGCATGCATGTTGGCAATCCCTGTACAGCAGAGCTCAAGCTGGGGAAGGGAGAAACAGCACAAATCAGTTGTGTTGCTGTTCTCATGTGCTAACAAGGGACAAACTGATAAAAGAAAAAAGAGTAACAAAGAGATGAGCTCCTCAGTCTGCAGCTTGTCTTTTCATTGTCCAATCACAGGCTTAGGGAGCGACATGCCTGCAGCAAATTAAAATCAGGCTTCCTGCAGAGTTCTGTTGTGTGGCAGAGCTGCGTACATCATAGGACTGGATGAACAGAAAAAAAAAGTTTTGTGTATTTAGTGTAGCGGACACCCCAAATTTGGGGGTCGCTATGTTCTAAATTTAGGGGTAGTATGAGCCATAGTTGGCTCAGGTTCTCTAATTTTGCTAGGTATGGACTCTGTTCTGCTACGGTGTTGCCTGGTGTATGGTTCCCCTTGTCCTGTGGTGGCGCTGTTGCCCAGGTCTCGGGTTGAACCACAGATGGCATTGTGGTGTGATTGGGTGTCTTCTCTCGGCTACCGTGTGGTGGGCGGGGTTTTCGCCTGCTGTGCATGCCGGGAGAGGGTACATAAAGGGCAGACGCCATGATCTGGGGTGGTGTGCTGGGGGATTCCAAGGAGGACCCCTGGTGGCGAAGTCGCGCCCTTTGGCCCTGCTGGCTGGGGGGTGCGTGAACTGGCCGAGGAGTCACGGGCACCTTTAGCCCGAGGCTACAACGTTCCAGGTAGGCCCAGTACCTTAAACTGGGTCTACAGCCAACACACTGGAGTCCCAGGGAGCCCGTGTGAGGGTGGCCCTGCTCTGAAAGAGAGGAAACCGGGGGAGGACCTGTCCGATGGATCGGTGATGGAGTGGCCTGGTTACCTATCAGTGGGAAGGATTCGTGAGTTGCAGTATAGCTCCTGTAGTGTGTTCCACTGACACCTATGGTCTCTACTAAGCTACGGGGTTTTGTTCAGAAGTCATAATTCAATCATTAGGGACTCTGTGGCAGAGGATCTCTAGGACTTGTCCGTGAAGGGGACTAAATTCAAGTAGCAACTGTTCGTGCTTCACTCCGACTGCTAGAACTGTGAGAGGAATCTATCCGGGTGAGCAAAATTCATACTTAGGCTTGAGTAAAGAATAGGGTAACTGGGTGCCGCGTGCCTGAACCTGTCTCCCTACCAACTTTGTCGCTATCTTCAACCTGTTCCCAAATCTGTTTGAGCAAGATAAAAATAAACTCGGCTGTTTGGAGTTTGAATACTGTTTGGACATTGATTTTCTTTGGGAAGAGAACACAGACTTTTCCCTACAGTCTAGGGACGAGAACCAGTGAACGGGAGGTAAATCGCTGCAGGACCCAAAAATAAAGAACACCGCTTAACCTTCTAAATCAGGAGGATCCAGGCAAGTGGCACGGTGTGCTTTTATCCCTGCAAGGAGAAGGTAAGCAGGAGAAAGGGGTCCGTGTGCTACATTAGCTATTTGACATGAGTTCAGCTTTAACCACTTGAGAGCCGGGCCATATACAAATGACGGCCTCAAGGTGGCTCTAGAAATCCGGGAGGCCGTCATTATACGGCCTCGGCTATTCCAGCCACTGAAGGGCGCGCGAGTGCCGCCAGCGGCTCGTGCGCGCGCCCGGCGCATCACTGAGATGCCGATGTGCGTGCCTGGCGACCGCGATGTCTGCCAGTTACCCGCGATCGGCCGGTACACAGAGCAGGGACGTGGGTCTCTGTGTGTAAACACAGAGATCCACGTCCTGTCAGGGAGAGGAGACCGATGCTGTGTCCCTTGTACATAGGGACACAGATCGGTCACTTCCCCCAGTCAGTCCCCTCCCCCCACACAGTAGTAATCACTCCCAGGTTACACATTTAACCCCTTCCTCGCCCCCCTAGTGTTAACCCCTTCCCTGCCAGTGTTATTTTTACAGTAACCAGTGCATTTTTATAGCACTGGTCGCTGTAAAAATGACAATGGTCCCAAAATGGTGTCAAAAGTGTCCGATGTGTCCGCCATAATGTCGCAGTCACAATAAAAATCGCTGATCGCCACTATTACTAGTAAAAAAAAAACACTATAACTTTTGCGCAAACCAATCAATAAACGCTTATTGCGATTTTTTTTTTACCAAAAATATGTAGAAAAATACGTATCGGACTAAACTGAGGAAAATTAAAAAAATTTAAATAAATTTGGGATATTATTATAGCAAAAAGTAAAAAATATTGTGTTTTTTTCAAAATCATCTCTCTTATTTTGTTTATAGCGCAAAAAATAAAAACCGCAGAGATGATCAAATACCACCAAAAGAAAGCTCTATTTGTGGGAAAAAAAGGACGTCAATTTTGTTTGGGAGCCACGTCGCACGACCGTGCAATTGTCATTCAAAGCGTGACAGCGCTAAAAGCTGAAAATTGGCCTGGGCAGGAAGGGGGTTTATGTGCCCATGCCCAGTAAACAAGTAGTTAAAGTGGACTATTCAGTGACTTTACAAGTCCAAATGCATACATTCCTGACATGTCAGTTTAGTGACTTTGCGTGAGCTAAGATGATTTCATCAGATCGCTGCAGGCAAGAGATAGTATTTAATCAGTTTCCTCTTCGCAGTAATCACTCAGACTTTGTATTGTAACATTATAGTAAATTGCAATCTGAGAGGCTGCAGTGGGAGCTGATCTGTGTCATACATTTGTGAACACTCAGTTCAGGTATCTGTTGACCCTGGATGATGTCTGCACCAAGATGGCTCTATCCTTTAATAAATACCTGTACCTGTTACATGTACACATTACATATTATTCAAGTATTTAAAACAAAACAATATAGTTACATCCCCTGTGACGAAGTCGGAAGGGATGAAAAGTGCGTCGGGGTGTGACTGGCGCCAACCGGAATCATTGCATTTACATTGTGAGAGCCATTGGCATTTCCATGGATAGTCGTCAGCCAACGTGGAAGTGGTGAGACTGAAGGGGATCGCTTGATTATGTCATGAGCTATACAATTCATGTACCCATGGATATGCACCTTTTCTACAAAGAACTGTTGAGAATTAGATTGGCTTATTAAGGAATCTTTGAACAATTGATTCTTACTAGCCTAACCATGAGAGTGGTAGGCAAATAAATTTGGTGAGTTTCCACCTGATGGGAGCGGGTCTGATGCGACACATACGGTGGTGGATATTTTAAAGGTGTTTTTTCTTAATTAGGACATCACTGGGAATATCATAAAAAAATTTCATTGTTTAACTGCTTGCCGCGTGGCCGGCGACCCGCGATCGCTCCTTAGAGAGCCAGAATGGGGGTCTCTCAATGTAAACAGACAGATCCCCAAGCTGTCAGGGAAGTAGAGATCTGCTGTTCCAAGTGATCAGGAACAGCGATCCCTCTCTACTACCTGTCAGTCCCATCCCCCCACACCTTAGAAACACCTCCCTAGAGAACACTTAACCCCTTGATCTCCCCCTAGTGTTAACCCCTTTCCTGCCAGTGACATTTATACAGTAATCTGGCTATTTTTAGCTCTGATCGCTATATAACTGTCAATGGTCCCAAAAAAAGTGTCAAAAGTTCCTGATCTGTCTGCCGCAATGTCGTAGCCCCGCTAAAAACGCTGATCACCGCCACTTCTAGTAAAAAAAAAATATATAATAAAAATGCCATAAATATATCCCTTATTATGTAGACGCTATAACTTTTGCACGAACCAATAAATATACGCTTATTGCGGGGTTTTTTTAACCAAAAATATGTAGAAGAATACATATTGCACTAAACTGATGAAGAAATGTGTTTTTGATTTTTTTGGGGATATTTATTATAACAAAAAGTAAAAAATATTGTTGTTTTTTTTCAAAATTGTGACTTATTTTGTTTATAGCGCAAAAAATAAAAACTGAAGAGGTGATCAAGTACCACCAAAAGAAAGCTCTATTTATGGGGGTAAAAACATACATAAATGTTGTTTGTGTACAACATTGTATGACCGTGCAATTGTCAGTTAAAGCGACACAGTGCCGTATTGCAAAAAATGGCCTGTTAATTAAGGGGTAAATCCTTCCGGGGCTGAAGTGGTTAAGGAGGACTGCTATTGAACTCTTTGTTTTGTTTTTCTTTTTATGACATTTTCATTTTATTATTTTTTAATATCTTTTATATATTTTATATATATATGGAATATTATATATAGTCGATCATTCAATTTTTGTATTAAAAACTGAATTAATTAGGTGTTATTGTTGCGCTACTGTGAATTTTTCTATACATGCATTTTGGTATATATATTTCATTTTCACTGGTTTTGATATTTATGATTGTAAGTAGCAGCATTGGTTGTAATTTTTCTTTGTTATTTGGAGCACTGGAGATCACTATTATATACAATATAGTTACATAGTTAGTCAGGTTGAAAAAAGACACAAGTCCATCCAGTTCAACCCAAAAAAAAAACATACAATCCCATATACACAATCTTATTCCCACAGTTGATCAAGAGGAAGACGAAAAACCCCAGCAAAGCATGATGCAATTTGCTACAGTAGGGGAAAATATCCCTTCCTGATCCCCCGAGAGGCAATCAGATTTTCCTCCAGATCAACTTTACCTATAAATGTTAGTACCCAGTTATATTATGTACATTTAGGAAAGAATCCAGGCAGTGGCGGCCCGTCCATAGGGGGCGCCCGGGCGCCGCCCCCCCCCCCCCCCCCCTCCTGTAGTCAAATTTTTTTTTTTTTTTTTTTTTAATGGCCCCTTTAAGAAAAAAAAATCCAAAAAAAATGTCCTTTAAGTTAGTGCACTTGAGCGCCGGACACCAGTGCCCTATGGGAAGCGCCACGTCAATGCAATCACGAGATTGCAGACATGGCGCTTCATTCGCGAGCTTTTAACCCGCCTTTTGGCGCAATGCAGAGCGCCAATTAGCTTCCGCCCGTAGAATCACTATGGGCGCCGGGCGGGAGCATTGTTTTTAACTTTCACAGCTTATACTTCCGGTTTCGTGGAATAGACGAAAACCGGAAGTGACGTCACGTCGGCAGCTCCGTTCTTTGCATGGCCCGAGCGGAGCTGCAAGCAAGCAGGTAAGAAGACTGTCTTACAGGCGCGGCTTTTAACATGTTATAAAACATGTAGCTTCCGGCACAGTGTTGTGTAAAGAGCAGGAGGTATGATTGTTAAACTTTTTTTGGTCGGGGTAGTATCTGGACAATCAGAATGCACACTGCTTTGTGCAATATAAGAGGAGAGGCGATTGCTAAAGCTATAGGTAGTACTGTATTGGGAACACACTAGCTGTATATGGGGGACACACTGGCTGCATATGGGAACAAACTGGCTGTATATGGGGGACACACTGGCTGTATATGGGGACACACTGGCTGCATATGGGAACAAACTGGCTGCATATGGGAACAAACTGGCTGCATATGGGGACACACTGGCTGCATATGGGGACACACTGGCTGCATATGGGGACACACTGGCTGCATATGGGAACAAACTGGCTGTATATGGGGACACACTGGCTGTATATGGGGACACACTGGCTGTATATGGGGACACACTGGCTGCATATGGGAACAAACTGGCTGCATATGGGGACACACTGGCTGCATATGGGGACACACTGGCTGCATATGGGGACACACTGGCTGTATATGGGGGACACACTGGCTGTATATGGGGGACACACTGGCTGTATATGGGGGACACACTGGCTGTATTTGGGGACACACTGGCTGTATATGGGAACAAACTGGCTGTATATGGGGACACACTGGCTCTATATAGGAACAAACTGGCAGTATATGGGGACACACTGGCTGTATATGGGAACAAACTGGCTGCATTTGGGGACAAACTGGCTGCATTTGAGGGGACAAACTGGTGGCGTTTGGGCACAGTGGCTGCATTCAATGGGCACAGTGGCGGCAATGGATGTTTTTTTTTCAGTTTGTTTGCGCCCCCCCAAAATTTTGAGCACCAGCCGCCACTGAATCCAGGCTTTTTTTTTTTTTTTTTTTTATTATTTTTATTGAAAAGAATTTCAGACAAGATGATACAGATAGAGGAAATAAACAAAGGGTAATTTTTCACTGCTTGACATGTCTATATTACTATATGCATAGCAAAAGAAGTAATAGTCCCCAAGGGGGATCACTGCACAGATTCAATAACAACAGAAGGAGGTGAAAACATCACGGCCTTTGAAAAGAAGAACAGGAGGATAAGAAGGGGGGAAGGAAAGAGGGGGGGAAGGAGATGGAGGGGGGAAGTGGGGAGTAAGGGCGGGGGGAAGAAGGAGGAAGGGGAATGGACGGGGGAGGGGGTGGTTGATCTGTAGTGGACATGCTAGGTCATCAAATACAAGAAATAATTTACCGAACATGCAATACAATTATTCATTTAGGTACATTTGAAACGAATGTCACATAGTGTATTTTAAGAAGGACTTTTATGCCAGGTTGACCAGATTTCCCAGTGTTTGTTAAACCTAAGTTGATTGCCAAGTCTGTTGGCCATCAGAGATTCGAAGACGTAGTTTGTTTGGGTAATAAGCAGAACTTCGGAAACATTTGGTGCTTTGTCTGACTTCCAGTTTCTGGCAATTAGCGTCCTGGCAGCTAAGAGAATATGAGTTATCACTGTTCTGTGGTCGGGAGGGAAAATTTCAATTCCTACATTTAAAATGGCTAGGGCGGGATTAGGGCGGGTCAAAACCCCCGTAATTCCTGAAATATGACGGAAAATGGAGTTCCAGAAACTGGTCAGGTGTCTGCAAGCCCATAGCATATGAAGTAGGTTGCCTGTTGTACCGCAGTTCCTCCAGCATAGTGGGGAGCTTTGGGACCCAAACTTGGAAAGCCTGTAGGGAGTAAGATACCACCGAAGTGCTATCTTTTGGGATAGTTCCCAATGGTTAACGCATCTAGATGCCTTATAGAGTGATCGAAATGCGTGTTGCCACTGGGAAACAGCAATAGTTTGACCCAAGTCTACCTCCCATTTCTCAAATGGTTTAGATTTTATAAACGTCAGTTTATGTTGAAATAAATTATAGAATAGAGAGATTCCCTTAGTGGGGGTAGGACTAGTATTATAGAAGCGCCACACCACTTTCGGGAGGTGAAGCCTGCGTGTGCTTAGTGACCTGAGGAAATGGGAGATTTGTATGTACTTGTACAGGTCTGTGGAAGGCAGTGAGAATGTGTTTTGCAGGGCAGTGAAGGAGAGAAGGACCTCATCCTGGTAAAGATCATCTATAGCCTTAATACCTCTGTCCTTCCAGCTTTTGATGGAGAGATTAGGTACAATCTGAGATAGAATTTCAATAGGAGCAGGGATATCTATCAGGTCGGTGTGTGGGACTTGGAGACTTCTCAGGTCTCTCCAGACCTGTAGGGAGGCCTGGATGGTAGGGGAGAGATCTCGTAGAGGCAGTCGTCTCCACATATCTGCAAAGAGGAGGGATTTCAGGTCTGCGGATGGCATGAGTGACTGTTCAATGTCTCTCCAAATGGAAGGAGTCGATGGATTAATCCAACTCTTAAGTTGTGTTAGGAGGGAGGCACAATAATAGTCTCGGATATCAACCAACCCCATCCCTCCTGCTAAGCGGTGTTTAACTAGAAGGGTTTTGGAGCATCTTGGTCTCTTTGTTTTCCAAATGAAATGAGAGAGAAGAGTGTTAAGCTTTTTAATATGTATGGGGGATAGAGGAATGGGAAGTGTCCGAAATATATAGAGCATCTGAGGGAGGATTAACATTTTAAACGCCGCCAAGCGCCCCGACCAAGTCAGTTCCACATTGGAAAGACGCGGCAGTTCTACTGTTAATTTATTGATCAGGGTTGAGTAGTTAATCTCAGCTAGCCGTGAGGGGTCTGAGGTAATTTTAATACCTAGGTAGGTAATATGTGACTTGCTCCAAGAGTAAGGATAGGTATTCTGGAGATGATTTTTCAGATTGAGTGGGATGCCTAGATCTAAGATAACTGATTTTGAGAAATTGACTTTGTAAAAGGAGATAGCACTGAATTCAGAGAGAGTTTCGTGGGCGTTACGTAGGGATACAGAAGGGGCGGTCAGGAACAGAATGATATCATCTGCAAATAGGTTAATATTATGGTATTTGTCTTGGATAGGAAAGCCTGTAATGTCTGGGTGGGACCTGATCCTCTCGGCCAGCGGCTCAATAAGAAGGTTAAAGATTGAGGGGGAGAGGGGGCACCCCTGTCTTGTACCGTTGGAAATAGAGAAGGTATTTGAAAGCATGTTAGATGTGTAGACCTGGGCACAAGGGGAGGAGTATAGAGCCAATATGGCAGAGAGGATGGGCCCCGTGAATCCGAATTTCTGTAGGGTTTGGTTCATGTAGCCCCAGTGTACCCGGTCGAACGCCTTCTCCGCATCCAAGGATAGGAGCAGGGAAGGCGTCCGACAGAGATTGGCAGATTGAATCACTCCCAACACCCTTCTCGTGGCGTCCGATGCTTGTCTGCCCCGCGTGAAACCGGATTGATCCGGGCCCAGTAGCAGGGGAAGGATAGGCATTAATCTGCGCGCTAAGAGTTTAGCGTATATCTTCACGTCGGCGTTGAGAAGGGATATAGGTCTGAAATTAGCTGGATCAGTATGTTCTTTCCCAGGTTTAGGGATAGTGACAATATATGCCTTAAGCATCTCTGGAGGAAAGGAGGCAGAGGACATGGCAGCGTTGAACACCTCTTGAAGAGTTGGTGCTAAATTACTTAGGAAGGCCCTATAGTAGTCGTTAGGAAGTCCATCAGGACCCGGGGATTTGCCTAGGGGAAGTGTTTTTATAACCTCCTTGATTTCACACTCTGTAATAGGTGAATTAAGAGAGTGGAGGTGATCTGGAGACAAGGAGGGAAGGTTTAATTTCTCTAGGAATTTCTGAATAGCCTCTCCTGTGGGTTGGGGTGTGTTAGGGTCATCCTGTAAATTGTAAAGAGAGGAGTAGTAGTCGGCGAAAGAGTTAGCTATTTCTTTGGGATTGAGTATTTTCTGGTGATTACTTGGGTGTAATAGGAACGGGATTTTTGTTTTGACCCTAGTGCTTTTAAGCCTTTGGGCCAGACATTTGCCTGCTCGGTTACCCGAGGCATAGTGATTTAACTTTAAGTACTGAAAGTGCTTAGAATGTTGTTCAATAAGAAACAACCTGAGCTCCGCACGATGCTGTGATAGCTGTTGGGAAATTTGTATATCAGGGGAAGATTTGTTCAATGCCTCCAACCTCTGAATAGTAGTAAGGAGTTGCTCTAGCCTATGGGTCCTCCGCCTCTTTTCCCCCGCACAAATTTGCAATATTATACCCCTAACAAATGCCTTATGGGCACACCATAACATTGCAGGGTCCGAGACCGAGCCTACATTATCTTCAAAGAAGGTGACCAATTTGCTAGTTATAGTAGAGACATGTGTGGGCATCCCAAAGACACGAGAGTTGGCCCTCCATATGTAAGCAGGACTAGGGGTGTATCCCTCCATCACCGTGATTGAAACAGGTGCGTGATCGGACCACGTGATATCATGGACGCTGGAGGAGGACACCGCCTGCAGGAGTATTTTGTCAACAAGGATCAAGTCTATTCTCGAATACGAGTTATGTCGAGTAGAGTGGAAGGTATAGTCTTTTTCATTGCCATGTTGGCATCTCCAGACATCAAAAAGGTCTTCTGAGTGGAGAAGGTTTTGGAGTTGGGGTATTGGGCGCTTGGAATCAGAGGAAGAGTCAAGTACGTAATCCACAGTTAGGTTGTGATCCCCACAGATGACCAGAGACCCTCGTTTAAGCTCAGCAACCTTGCTGTACAACCTTTTCAGGAACCTAAGTTGGTGGGAGTTCGGAGCGTACAGGTTGACAAAGGTGAAGGGCTTGTTGTTGAATTCACCTATCAGTATGAAGTACCTCCCTTCCGGGTCAGCATGTGAGTCCAACAAGGTAAAGGCTACTGAGTCTCTAAACGCGATAAGGACACCTTTCTGTTTGGAAGACGCCGAGGCAGAAAAGATATGAGGGAATCGGTTGTGGCGAAAATAGGGAGGACTGTCTGAGAGGAAGTGTGTCTCTTGAATACATAGGACATCAGCCTGAAGTTTGAGAGCCTCTCTCCAGACTGAGGCCCTCTTGGCCGGGTGATTCAGGCCGTTCACGTTAAAAGAGACTATCTTAAGCGCCATATACTAATAAGGAGCGTATATGATGAACGTACCTCCTGTCAACCGAGACAACCCAGATCTCAGGGTCAGGCGATGGTGTGGAAATGCAGTGTTGTTGTTCTTGAGACGAATAGGATTGCAGATTCTCTGAGGCAGGATCAACCAGGAACAGGCTTGAGAAGGTGGGATAATGGGGGACAAAGAGATTAAGACAGAGGGGGGGGGTGGAGGTAGAAACAAAGCAACAATACACAGTTCTTTGTGCATAAGGTAAAAAGAAAGTTCAAACAAGAACCAGAGGGAAGTCTCGCTTCCCATAACTTGACGGGAGGGTATCAATTTGAAAGAGTCAATGGGCTACATACTCCAGAACATACCGGGAACCTTGAAGTACCTGAGTCAAACTAAGGTACGAGCTAGTTGATTAAGATATTTGTTTTTTGTTGCTCTTCTTTTTCGACACCATTTGCCATTCATAATGTGGGTCAAGCTTAGGTGGTGGTGAGGACCCTGCTGTAGATTTCACTGGCAGAATATCTAAGGTGCGCAGGAAGGAGAGACCTTCCTCTATATCCATGATAACTGTGGACTTGCCCTCATGTGTGACCGTGAGTTTAACTGGGTACCCCCACCTATAGGGGATGTTGTGGTTGCGGAGTGCTTTGGTCACTGACAGGAGGGATTTGCGCTTATGCATGGTGAATTGTGACAGATCTGCGAACAATTGAATATGTGAGAACTGAGCATTTGATTGCTGATTTTTGCGAAATGCAGTCATCAGTTGGTCCTTCACCTGGTAAAAGTGAACCCTCATCAGGACATCTCTGGGGATGTTATCCGGGAGATGGGATGGTTTAGGTAATCTATGGATGCGGTCAATTTGCATTTCCACTTCTGGGACAGAGGGCAGGAACTGTTTCAATAGGTCACGGGCATATTGTTGGAGTTGGGTTGAAAGGATGGACTCCGGTTACCCTCTAATTTTCACATTGTTCCTCCTTGACCTATCTTCAAGGTCAGCGACCTTTGCCCTGAGCCAAGAGAGTTCCTCTGAGTGATCAGCGTGTGCATCAATCAAAGTGTTGTGGGATGCTGCAAACTCTCCCATTTTCCCCTCAATATGGTCTACTCTGCCTGCTAAGTCTCCTATGTCAGATTTAAAGTTCTGCATGCATTGCATCAGGTCTGCGTGCATAGAGCTGCGGAGGGAGACAAGCATGTCTTTGAGCGTAGTGTCTGATACAGGGTGACCTGTTGTGGGGAATGAGGTGAAAGGGTCGACCAGCTCCCTCGTATCCTCCATGGGACTGTGTTTGTTGCTCACCTGCTGACCGTTGCCATCCAGACGAGGCTTAGATTTCGCTGGGCTGCGAGATAGCGGGGTCGAGGCCGGCGGAGGTGTCTCCGCGTGGATCAGAGGCGATCCTGGGCTGGCGGCCGCAGATTGCGCGCCGCTGGAGGAGGATGGCGAGACATCTCCCCCGTCGGCGCCATCTTGGATAGGCCCACGGCCTCTCGACGGGAAGAAATCCTCCAGTTTCTTGGGCTGAGTGTGATCTTTCCTCTTTCGGGTCATTCCCCAAGTGTACTGAAGCTCTCGGCTGCGATGAAGAGGGGAAAGAAGCGGCTGGTGTCGCGCTATTCGACAGTGGTTCCCGTGTCTGGAGCGGAGCTATGCAGTCAGACGTCCATGCAGTAGCTCGGTAGCCACGCCCCCCCAATCCAGGCTTTTTTTTTAAAGCAATCTAGCTGGCCAGAACCACCTCTATTCCACATTTTCACAGCTCTTACTGTGAAGAAACCTTTCCATATTTGGAGGTGAAATCTTTTTTCCTCTAGACGTAAAGAGTGCCCTCTTGATCTCTGTGATGACCTTAAAGTGAATAACTCAACACCAAGTTCACTATATGGACCCCTTATGTATTTTTACATGATGATCATATCCCCCTTAATCTCCTCTTCTCAAGAGGGAATAGATTCAGTTCCTCTAATCTTTCCTCATGGCTGAGCTCCTCCATGCCTCTTAAGCCATGTACACACGATCGGTTTTACCGATGAAAAAAGTCCATCGGACTGTTTTCAATCGGACAAACCAATAGTGTATGGGCCCCATCTGTCTTTTTTCCATCGGTGATTAAAAATAGAACATGTTTTAAATTTATCCTATGGAAAAAAAAAACGATAGAAAACTCTGAACGTCTGTGTGGAACTCCATCGGAGAAAAAACCCACGCATGCTCAGAATCAAGTCGACGCATGCTCAGAAGCATTGAACTTAATTTTTCTCGGCTCGTCTGAGTGTTTTACGTCACAGCGTTTGGGACGGTCGGATTGTTGACTGATGGTGTGTAGGCAAGACTGATGGAAGTCAGCTTCATCGGAAATCTGATGGAAAAATCCATCGGATTTTATTCCACCGGAAATCCGATCGTGTGTACAGGGCTTAATCAGTTTGTTTCGCCCTTCTCTGCACTTTCTCCTGTTCCCCAATATCCTTTTTGAGAACTGGTGACCAAAACTGAACTGCATATTCCAGAGGAGGTCTTACTAATGATTTGTACAAGGGCAAAGTTATATCTCTCTCTCTCTGGAGTCCATACCTCTCTTAATACAAGAAAGGACTTTGATGGCTTTAGAAACCGCAGCTTGGCATTGCATTCCACTATTGAGCTTATTTTCTACCAAAACCCCCAGATCCTTCCCCACTATGGATTCCCCCAATTGTACTCCCCCTAGTATGTATATTGCATGCATATTCTTAGCCCCCAAGTGCATAACTTTACATTTATCAACATTAAACCTAATTCACCACACAGTTGCCCAATTAAACAGAGCATTGAGGTCGTCTTGTAAGATGGAGACATCCTGTAATATATTTGATGCTAGCTCTGTTTTAACTTGTGAAATAGGTCTTATGAATGCACATTATCTTCTTAATATAGATGGGAATTATACACAGAAGGTATTGAATTTTTGCTTTCTGCTTAGTAGTATGGTGTGATGATACTTGTATCTCTGTGGATGAATAATTCCATTATAATAGTAGGAACTGGCACTTTAGTTGGGCCATGATGCCTGAGGTCAGTAGGAGGGACATCCAATTATGCGGCACTGAGAATGGCTGCACAGTGCTGATATCATATCATCCTTATCATTAAAGCATTTTTAACCCTAAAAAAATGCACCTGTTTCTTTAAAGTATGAATAACAGCATAGTGCTGTTGCAGTGTAATATGTCCCTTTCTATGTTCTAAAATACCAGGTTGATCCTGCCTGTTAATGTGTCCCCCTATGCCCACTGACCACCGTAATCATGGCTGCTAATCCGTATCGGGACAAGGTCATTTAGAGCCCAGGATGAACAGGCCAAATTATGTGTACCCCCCAAGATTTATGAGCATGATGTGTCAGAAAAAATGCACCTTCCCCCCCAAAAGAAAAAAGAAAAACCAAGCATTAATCTGCATGCTTTTTCCCTAAACAAAAATTCCCCCTTCTCCCGGTACAAATCCGCCCCCTACTGAAATCCCCCATACCAGCAAAAATCTTTGCCCCCCAGCTCAAATCCTCCCTCTCCCCATATGCCCCTAGCACAAATCTGCCCCCCCCAAAAAATGTCCCCGTCCTAGCAAAAATCCTCTACCCCTCAATCCTCTTTCCTCTCTGAACACAAATCCCCCCCAGCAAAAATTCCCATTCTCCGATCCCCCACAAATTATCCCCTCTCCCCAACATTTCCCCTCCTAGCACAAATTTCTTCCCCCCTCTACCATATCACCTTTTCTAGCACACCCCCCATTTATGACAAATCCTCTTCCCCTTCCCAAAGCAAATCCCCCCAAATCACCACTCACAGCTCACCTCCCCAAATTTCCCCTCCTAGAACAATTCTTACCCACTGCCACACCCCCAAATTCCCCCTCCCAACACAAATCCCCTCTCTCCAGGCTCCTCATGGTGCCCCCCTACCTCACAGTGCCCAGGGAAGCTGCCCATCTTGCCCACCTCTTGTCCCGGCCCTGCTGCTGATCCATTATACCATGGTCAGTTTATGTGCCTCCATCATCCCACTGTGTTCTAAATATCCATCTCCCCTCCCTCCCTGCCTGTCAGCTCCAGTGTGTGTGTGAGAGACGATCTGCTCCCTGCCCCTCCCCTCTCCTCCTGCCTCTATTCTGCTGCAATACATATCCCTTTATAGCTATATAAAACAGATATGATACAAGTATCAGATATATGTGACTTCACAACCACTTTAACAGCTGACTGTGATCTATAGGAGAAGGAAAAGGTCCTGGAATGCCGCACTCAGTAAAACGATTTATTGCAAAATGTTAAAAGGTCAAATCCAAAAATTAATCCATAAGTGCCAAAAGCAAACCAAAACAGACAGTGGACATGCAGGGGCTGAAGGCTAACATGTTTCACATCATAACTTGATGCTTACTCATAGCTGACTGTGATCTGTTGGTGATTACTGTGTCACACTTCTAGGGGCTCCAGTGGAGCACGCCCCTGAACAATACAGTGATGCTTATTTGCAACAGCTAGGTGTGAAGGTCCACCCACCCTGCTGCCGAATAAATGTTTATAGCTGTCATAAAGGGGTTCACAGACAGGGCAATAGTCTCTAAACTTAATTAAAACAATATAATCTGTAGGTGCCCTATCCAGATGTTTTGTCAGCAATTTCATTTTATTTATTTGTTTAGGTCTGTGAAATGGGCAAACATTCCTCTAATTTCACAAATTAAGGTAAATTAAATATAGCAAATACATTGGGTTGCACTGTGTTAATCAAGCAACACTATCAACCCAGATAGCAAGCAATTGTGCTGCAAGTTTGAAAATGACTTGCTAAGCTATCTCTAGACTTGCTGCAATTGTGCAACAAACTTGTGAAGCTTGGCAAGTCCACATTGCATGACTCCAGATCAAATTTTTTTGCAAACATTCTGCAAGTCTGCTGCAAGTTCTGATTCCATTATGTTGTGCAATAGTCATCCCACCACAGGGGTCACTGTGGCTGAATTTTCATGCTGTAGACTTGCAGAGCTCTTGCTGTAGAGCAGGGATATGCAATTAGCGGACCTCCAGCTGTTGCAGAACTACAAGTCCCATGAGGCGTAGCAAGACTCTGATAGCCACAAGCATGACACCCAGAGGCAGAGGCATGATGGGACTTGTAGTTTTGCAACAGCTGGAGGTCCGCTAATTGCATATCCCTGCTGTAGAGTGTAGACTCACCACTGCAACTTTGCTACAAATTGAAAAAATGTCAACTAGAACTTGTGCTCCAACTTGCCAGTGAAAACGTGCAGTAAGTTAACAGACTTACAATTCAACACTGCCACAAATTTGTGGCAAGTTATCTTTGCTATCTGGGAAAGAGCTAAAAAGTCAACCTAGAAAATAGATGAGTGATTACAAGATGTTTTCTTCATATTACCAACACCATGGAACAAACTTAAAATTTTATTTTACAGTCTTTTACTCTTGCGTACTAAATGATCTGTTTCAACATTCTGCAGGACTGCAGCCAAGAATTATAAGGAAATTAGAAGTAAGCAGAGACATGTTTACGTATCCATTATTTATTGTCATCATGGATGGCACATTTAGGTCTTGTATGCAAAAGGAAGCTTGTCTTCACATAGTTCATCTGGTCATCTGTAGCGTAGTGTAATGCATCATGTTCTGATGAATGCAGTATATGACCAGTTGATGCTGTAATTATTGTTTCTCTGAATGTGTATTAGTGGGTAATGACTGCCTAGAAGAGGGCTAAGACACAATGCAATACTAAGAAATTTGTGCACAAATACTATGTAGCGGCCTCACCTCTCTCTCTCTTTCTTTGGTGGTTATATGGCTGTTGTCTAGGGGTACCTGGGAGAGAGAGAGAAACACACCACGGCCCATGTCCTCCATAACTGAGAGGTGAAGGCCAGAGATTGGGCTTTTGTGTAGGTGTCCTAGAGTCAAGTCCAGTCCTTCGTCCCTGACTCCCTTGCTTGAGTAACCCAAGTTCCACACAGTGAGAAGGTACAACTCAGTTTTATTCTTCTTGCCAAGCAATAAAACAATCTTTCTCCTTTGGAAAATGAGGGGACAGATCGAGGCACAATCCTTTCCCTTCTTGCTGCTGCCCACTGTGCTGTCGCCAGTGGTGAATAGTCACTGCCACTGACTAGGTAGTATAGAACGTGAATTTACCTTCGCTCACTTTGCCCCTGTCAGAGGAAGAAATCTGTCCAAGGGAGAAATGGAGGCCTCTCTGTCACCAGCGATGCTGCGCCGGGCTCTTCAGAGAAGTTACTGCGCGGCAGTCCTCACAAACTCAGATACGGGCACCCAAGGAGTTAGGGCCCCCTCGGATTCCTCCACCCTCGCGGAACTCAGTCGAAGGTACTGAGCCCCAGGCATCCGCCATAGTACCTCACCCCAGGCTAAAGGTGCCTGAGATGGACTCCATCCCTACTCCAGCTAGGCCAAGGGCGCCTAGGCCTGGAAAACCGGAATGCCAGCACCCACGCTAAATGTGCCTGGGTGCGGCCACGTCCTCCGACTCTCCTCCCAAAAAACAGGGCGTCCGCCCCTTTTATGACCTCTCCCTTTGCGTCCCAGCGGGTTCCCCGCCCCGCTGTACCAGCTCCAGGGAAGGACAAAAAGGCATGGTTCGCGGTGTGAGTTAAACTTCGGCCCCAGGCAACAGCGCCACCCAAGGGCCCCAAGGAACCTCACACCACCAGAGTCCTCACATAATTCAAATACCCGCTACAACTAGTATTGTGAAGTATAGGTGTAGAATAGGGATAAGACTTGGATTCAAACTGAAGCCATGTTCAGTCCAAATTTGGTTTGTACAAAGTCTACCAAAAGATTGAACTAAATGGTCCATATTTGGTTAATTACATCAGCCACCATCCCTGCTCTTTTGTTTAAATTCAGCTGTCAGCAGGGAGTCATTCAGCAAGGTGCAGCAACGTGATTGGACGTGCCAGCATAATGTTTTGGAGGGTGTTGGGTGTCATTTTTTGTTATTGATGAGGATGTTATTTATTAAACAATATGATTGATGATGATTTTACAGTGTGGGACTTTATGGAGTTTTTATTTTTTAATATTTTTTTTTTTTAAATAAATGACATAAAAAAAATGTGTGTTTTCATGTTTTTTTTGTAAAAAATAAAGCTTTTTTTTTTTTTTAGGAATTGCACAACCACATTAACAATTCCTAAAAATCTAAGCATTAATATCACCAGCGATGGGATGTTATAAACAGATAAAGCAGCTATATACAGTATCAATCCCTTTACAAGGTAATAATTACACAACCACAAACTGCTAACTGTTACCTGTATCCCTCTAAAAACAAAGATTGCAAATATGTACTTCAAAGAAACTACATAAAAATGTATAAAGTGTTTGTGCAATATAATAATATCTTATAAGTGCGTAATAAACACCAAAAGGTGCTATAGTGCTGTGCAAATATTCTTCAAAACAATGTTGGAGGTCTTCAACAAAGTGTTCCAGTGATCCCCCACCGCCACACCAGGGAACTTACCAACTATACATGACTACCGGTAAGTCATGTAATGCATGTTATCACCAATGGGTCCACAGTGGCTCCGGAGTTCCTCAACGCTTGATATCACCAGGGGATCACCCATCTTCAGAGACTTTATTCACCACTCCTCTCACAAAAATAAAGGTGTGCTGATACAGGAATTAAAAAACCAGGAGGAATCAGCATAGTGTAAAAACTTTAACTTTTATTGTAATACACAATTAGGTAATCCTACTCACATTCTAAGGTGCTACACCTTGCTCCAAGGAGTATTTACATGTTAAAACCTCCTAAAATCCAGTAAATTTGTTCCAGCAATTCCTTCCATGCATACCACTCTCAATGGTTCCTTCCTGCTTGATCCCGGGTGTACAGAGATGTCACTTCCGCAAGTAGTTTAAGTGATGATGTCACTTCCAGTTACGCCCATCTTGTTTTTGATTCCTGTATGTGAAACCTGTCAGCACACCTTTATTTTTTTGTAAGAGAAGCGGTCCATAAAGATGCTGAGGAGGGGTGATCCCCTGGTGATATCAAGCGTGGAGGAACTCCAGAGCTGATGTGGACCCCTTAATGATAACATGAATTACGTGACTTACCTGTAGCAGGTGATCATGTATAGTTGGTGAGTTCTCTGGTGTGGTGGTGGATCACTGGAACAGTTTGTTGAAGACTATTTGCACAGCACTATAGCAATTTTTGGTGTTTATTACACACTTATAAGAGACTATTATATTGCACCGACATTTTATAGAGTTTGTATATTTTTTTGGGTGTTTTTTGTGAAGTACATATTTGGACACTTTGTTTTTAAAGGGACACAGGTAACAGTTAGCAGGTCAGTGCTGTCTAATTCAGAGTGTGGTTGTACAATTCCCCAAAAAACTGTTTTATTTTTTACAAAAATAAATAAATACATACATTTTTACAAGTCATACAAAAAAAATATTTATTAAAAAATAAAACTGTATATCCTCTGTTTCTAGGGACAGTGTTCAGTCATGGCAATTGGCCACATTATGGGAAAGTCACAGGCTCTTCAATATCAGGAAGCACCAAATAGCAGGGGACACAGGAAAGTATGCAGGATTTAAAGAGACTGTTACTTTTCCCTGAATAAAACAATCTATAATAAAGCACATCCTGAATATTTATCGCTTAACTCTATCTGAAACCAGTATTTCAGTTTTGCATATTCACTTGCAACATAATTGACATTCTCCCTGCTCTTACAGACTCCATTCAGAGAATATCTTCACCAGACTGTAGGTTCTGTGGCTATTAATACGCCAAAGTATTATTGTTCTAAACTCCCAGACTAGAATCTTAAATATAGAATGAACAGATATTTGGGAAATTCAGCTGCAAAAGTACATGGTAGCATAATAGAGATGCGCAGTGGGGAAATCGTACCACTTACATCTTATATGTGTAAATCGAGCATGTCATTCAGCACACCAGAGGTTCCCCCAAATGAAAAGACAAAATAACCACCAGATTCTTATCCCAGTTGCTAATGGTAGCACCACATCACAGACATCAGTACCATAAATGATGTCAGTGATTTGGCCTGGGATAAGAGGCTGATTACTGTGACGGGGGTCACTTTGGCCTGGGATAAGAGGCTGATTACTGTGACGGGAGTCACTTTGGGCGGGGGGGCCGTGGAACACAGAATCCCTTGGGGAGGTTGGGAATCCCTCGTTTCAGCTCCCCATGCACCTCCTATGTCTAAGTCACCCTGTGTCTCTATTAGGGGCACAGGGTGACCGAGAACCCCAGTCTGATCTGTACTAATCGGACTTACTGTACAACCACACTGGAATGTTGTGTGTGTGTGTATAAATATTAATATAATAAATATAAATATTGTATATTGTCTCATTTTGATGTGGACATCAGTACCATAAACAGTTTGGCTTGGGTTAGCAGGCTGATTACTAAGAATATAATAATGGAAGACAATAGTTCAATGCTTTTATATCCTTATCTTCCTGTGGAGTTCCAAGACCAGCATGATGAACCAACTGGACACGTAGGCTAAAGCCTCGCACACACTGAGAATATCGGATGAATGATTGTCCTATTTTTTTTCATATCGAAAAAGAAGAGATTACTAAACTTACAAAAATTCTCGTACAACAGAATACAACTTCAGAAGTGATGTAATGTATTGTATTGTAATGAGTTCTTTCATTTCCAAACATGCATGCGTGGTCTTGTTCTTACCATTTTTTTCAGACAAATACTGTGCTGATTAAACGAAAATCGTACGATCTGGTATCATACGAGAAAGATTTTCGGGTTTGTTCCTTTGGATAATTTCCGATGAACTGTCATGAATGGCTCTCGAAAGCTATGTATTTATGATCAAATTATTGTACGATGGCTTCAAATGCGGTATTATTCGTCCGATTTTCTAAACGTGTGACTTCTAAAGGATCTTAACGACACTGGATGACAAGCGCCTTGAGTTCGCATTTGCAGCGCTATACAAGTTCTCACTCACTCACTCACTCACTCACTAGGCTTTAGCATTAGGAAAAGGCAAAAATTTCACTTTAGTTAATAGATTGTTCCCACCATCAGCAACTTGATGTCAGGCTAGGTGCAGATAACAGTTAGCAGTTCAGGTGTGCTGATTATGCAAAGAGTTCAAGGAACAAGAGCACATACCATGAGCAGGTCTAAGCAGAGCACGTCAGCTGGGACTTGTAGTTCACCACTGCAGACGAAGGTAGATGTTGGCTGGACCTTGTAGTTCACAGCTGCAGATGTAGGTAGATGTTGGCTGGAACTTGTAGTTCACCGCTGCAGATGAAGGTAGATGTTTGCTGCACCTTGTAGTTCACTGCTGCAGATGAAGGTAGAGATTGGCTGGGCAGCCAAGCAGTAATACTGAGTCTGGTGCTACAGCAGAATCAGGTAAAGCGTAGTCTAGACAAGCAGGGTCATACACAGGTAGATCAGAGTCCAAACGGTACCAAATCAGAAGCGAGTAAGCATGGTCATAGACTAGCAGGGTCATACACGAATATACAGAGCAGATATCAGCTAGGGCAAGTAGTGACACACAAAGGTAACAACTCTATCACGAGCACTGATTGTGTGCTGATACAGGTGATTTAAAGGTGAGCTAGCCAGTCGCTGTTTCCCAGGCAAAGGCTGTGTCAGGTGAGTTTTGCTGGGTCTTAAAGGGATCCGAATACTGACAGCCCCCCCCTTTCTCAAGCGGTTTCTCCTGCACCCCCAAGCTTACTTGGATAACGAAGATGGAACTTCTTAAACGGGTGGTAAAGGTTAATTTTTAATTTTCTAAATAGGTTGCTTTATGCTAGTACATTGTTGGTTCACTTACCTTTTCCTTTGATTTCCCTTATAAATGTTTTTTTTCTTTGTCTGAATTTCTCACTTCCTGTAAGCTTGCCTCCATCATCCGAGCCGTTCTGGCTGGGGGTTAGTCAGCGTGCTCGCCCCCTCCCTTGGGACTACATCCCTGCGGGGAGACGCGTTCACAGCGTCTCCCCGCAGGGATGTAGTCCCAAGGGAGGGGGCGAGCACGTTGACTAACCCCCAGCCAGAGCGGCTCGGATGATGGAGGCAAGCTTACAGGAAGTGAGAAATTCAGACAAAGAAAAAAAACATTTAAAAGGGAAATCGAAGGAAAAAGTAAGTGAACCAACAATGCACTAGCTTAAAGGAACCTATTTAGAAAATAAAAAACGAACCTTTACAACCCCTTTAAGTCGGTAAGCATGAAGATCACGAGCTGAGACCCAAGATCAATCCTCTTGGCCGAAACCTTTCCAATTAACGAGATATTGTAAGGAATTGAGTACTCGTCTGGAATCAAGAATAAATGCCACTTCATATTCCTGACTGTCCAACACGTCCACAGGTTCTGGTTCATTTACTGTACTTGGAGGCTGGAATGAACAGGTCTCAAGAATGAAATATGAAAGACATTTGGAATGCGCATGGATGGGGGAATTTTTAATCTACAGGTCACAGGATTAACAATCTCTGACATTTCATAGTGCCCGATGAATTTTTGGCCAAGTTTTTTAGATGGAACATGCAGGGACAGATTCCTAGATGATAGCCACACTTTGTCACCAACTTTATATCCTGGTGCCTTTGAGCGCCTCTTGTCAGCCATTTTCTTAAAAGCCCGCACAGAGCGAGAAATAGCACAATTAACATCGGGCCAGATTTTAGAGAAATTTTCAATCGTAGTGTTGGCATCAGGAACATCGGAGGGTGGAAGATCAAAGAAGCACACACGAGGATGCAACCCGTATACACAGAAGAAAGGAGAGGTCCCTGTAGATGTGCTGGCAAACTCTGTCCACGGAAGGATGTTGACCCACTCCACGTCAACATTGGCCATCAGACAACGTACCATTTTCTCTAGAGTCTGATTAATACTTTCTGTTTGGCCATTTGTCTCAGGATGAAATGCTGAAGAATACGATAACTTGATCCCCAGCTGAGAGCAAAGGGCCTTCCAAATCTCGGATGTGCTGCAGGCTTCGATGCATGTACCTGATGCAATACCTGAAAACAAAGAGCCAGGGGCACAACAAGCATACAGAGGGAGTGGAGGGTGGGGCTTTAGCCTGTGCAGGTAACAAGGCCTCAGAGATGTCAGTCTGGGTGAAAGCCAAAATCCTATCCTCAGGGATAATGGGTTGTGGAGGAAGCGGAGGAGGAGACTCTGATACAAAACTTTGAGACAAGGCATCAGCCTTAATGTTTTTTGGCCCTGGTAGATAAGAAATTGTGAAGTCAAATCTGGAAAAGAACAATGACCACCTGGCTTGATGTGAGTTCAGTCTTTTAGCAGAACGGATGTATTCAAGGTTTTTGTGGTCAGTCAGGACTATGAATGGATAGCGAGCTCCCTCCAGCCAATGTCTCCATTCCTCCAAAGCTAGCTTTACGGCTAGAAGTTCTCTGTTGCCTATATCATAATTGCGATCCGCTGGGGAATATTTATGGGACAAGAAGGCACAGGGGTGGATGGCAGCATTTACAGGATCCTTTTGTGACAAATGCACCCCCACTCCTAATTCAGATGCATCTACCTCCACAATAAAAGGCAGCTCAGGAACAGGATGGTGTAGAATTGGTGCAAAGGTAAAGTCTTTCTTCAGCTGAGTGAAGGCCGCCCGGGCTTCAGTAGTCCATTTAAACTTAGTTGGAGTCTTCCTGGTGAGAGAGGTGATGGGATGTGCAGAGGTGGCAAAGTCCTTAATGAATTTCCGATAGAAATATGCAAAGCACAGGAAGCGCTGAATTGCCTTCAGGTCTGAAGCCGGTGCCCAGTCTAAAATGGCTTGAATCTTGGCTGGATCTGAAAAAAAACTCCACACCATAATCCCCCCTCCACCAAATCATTTGGACCAGTGCGCGAAGCAAGGTTCATAAAGACATGGATGAGTGAGTTTGAGGTGGAGGAACTTGACTGGCCCACACAGAGTCCTGACCTCAACCTGGTAGAACACCTTTGGGATGAATTACAGCAAAGACTGCAAGCCAGGCCTTCTCGTCCACATCAGTACCTGACCACACAAATATGCTTCTGGAAGAATGGTCAAACATTTCCATAGACACACTCCTAAACCTTGTGGACAGCCTTCCCATGTCAAAATTGAACCATATGGACTAAGACTGGGATGCCATTAAATTTCATGTGCGTTTAAAGCCAGGTGTCCCAATACTTTTGGTAATATAGTGTATATCAGAAAACAGATTTGCAATGCATTGTGGCAGGTATAATTTCCCCAGCAGGTAAGACTGGCTTTCGTCAGGAAGGTTTTTAACCACATGGATGCCCTACCATACACAGGGGTCCATTTGGCCATTGAAAAGCACTTGGGCAAGATGGACCTAGCATTGAATCTCTTCAGATCCATCCGTTTGCTCTTTTCCTGCCAGACCATTCTCAGGCAGTATATGTAATATTTAGCATACAAATGGAAGTACCTGTTATTAGCAAGTATATACTTGAAGCAAGTACAGACTAAATCTGAAGTATATATAGAAGCATGTCCATCAGATAAACTTTGTATATTCCAGTTGAAAAAAAAGGCTCCTCCGTCAACATTAACGAAATCAATAAAACCTGCATTATCAAAACCACAAACTCCCAGCAGATCCAAAGTTAAAATATATCTAAAGGCAAAACTTGTATGTAGTTTTGAACACAGTAGAGAAGGATTAGAAAACTCAGTTTTTTTATTGCTGTCTGTGCCCCGTTAAGGAGATTCGCTCTCTCAATCTGTCCTGTTTCCCATTATCATTGAAAGTAAAAGAAAATCCCATATTTTGGGTTGTCCCCAGAAAAATAAGAGAAGGGAAATCTTCCAATGTATGCATTAGTTTTGGTGACCAGAGGGTCCCCAAAGAATTCCCGTCTTTTGCAGGGATTTCCTCTTACTTCCTGTTTAAGCTATGGGACAGGAAGTGGTAAATCTCCCCAATTGCAGGCAAAAAAAAAAATCTGACAGGAAAGTTCTGCCCAAGCGTGCAGTGCATTTTGGGGCACTTGTCTGATGAATAACCCCGCCGAGCTCCCCCCAAATTCGGGTTTTCGCTGAACAGTTGATGTTCGGGATGAACCGTTCGCCTAATGCCGCGTACACATGGTCGGAATTTCCGATGAAAAAAGTCAGACAGAATTTTTTCATCGGATATTCCAACCGTGTGTGTGCCCCATCGGACTTTTTACATCGGAAATTCCAACGGAGTTAGAAAGAGAACATGTTCTCTTTTTTTCCAACGAAAAAAAATTCTATCGGAAATTCCGTTCATCTGTATAGAACTCCGACGGAGAAAAAAACATGCATGCTCAGAATCAAGTTGACGCATGCTCAGAAGCATTGAACTTAATTTTTCTCGGCTCGTTGTAGTGTTGTACGTCACCGCGTTCTTGACGGTCGGAATTTGGTGTGACAGTGTGTATGCAAGACAGCTTGAACGGAATTCCGTCGGAAAAATCTGTCGGACTTTATCCCGACGGAAAATCCGACCGTGTGTACGCGGCATTTCACTATTTATGATTATGAACCTTATAAAAACTGGGAAGCAGGCACAAAAACTAAAACGTGTTACTGTTATGTCCCGTACACACGACTGGGTTTTCCGACGGGAAAACTGCGAGGAGAGCTTTTGGCCAGGAATCCCGGCCGTGTGTATGCTTTCCCGCAGTTTTTCCGACGGGAAAACTGCCAAACCCGCCGGCAAAAAAAAGAGAAACAGCTCTCTTTTTTCCCGTCGGGATTCCCGACAGACTTTTTCCCGTCGGAAATCCTGAGCGTGTGTACGGGGCATGAGAATGCTTGAGCATGAGAATGCTAGTATTTATAACTGGGATAAAGTGGAGTGATATTTATAAGCACAATCCTGTGCAATGTAGTATATGAGAAAAATCTATAAGTGTCTTCTCAGAATGAGAATGATTGCTCTATATGACTTTTAGGGGTGTATCCTCCTTCTTCTGTACATCCTGTAAATGTCTTTTGGATTCTAGGAAAATCATTTTCTCCCAAACCACTCCCATAGCAAAACGCCATCTGTGGTAAAAGGCCGATGGCGACAAGGACGGTGTGACTCACTCCAGTTTTGGTGACGAACTTGTAATGTGCACATTCTGTTTATTCTATGACAGAATACTGGCCAGTGTCCTTCCAAGCTATGCAATCCAGACATGAGCAAATTAAGGCCAGGTTTACAGAATGTCAGCAATGCTTTTAGTCTGGAGGAACGGAAACGAACTCAGCTATTCAGCTGGTATGGAAGGACTGATACACCGTCAGTAGATAATAGAACATCAGGAATTGCTCTGTGCCCATCAACTACCATGACAAGCAGAGCAAAACCTTGCAACTGTCTGTCTGCTGAACTGATGACTCCTGCAGCCAGCACTCTGTGGTGAAGTCCATTACCATAATACAGTATACTGGGAAGTAACTTACAAACCTCTTGCAAAAACTAGGTCAGCGCTCTCCTGGCTAAGTCGTTTATGACCTTATTAGGGACAGGGCGGACTGGATCAGACTGAAACGCATGACAGATGAATGATTCATCTGTTTTTATGCTCTCCCATCGCTTCACAGCCATCGTAAGAATTCACACGGCTTTTCCAATGTGCAAAGATATTATTGGAAGAGTCGTGAGGAGTTATATAAGTCATTCACCCTGTACACTACTGTGCATGGAGCCTACTAGCTACAGACTAAATGTGGGCCAACGCTCGTGTGAGAGTCTACTTCCTGTATTTAATGTTACAGGTGAGCCAACAGGTTTTATCCCTGTGTAAATAAGACTGGATCTATCTGGGAATACTGCACCTTTTAAAGGGAAAGTATGATGTATTTTCAGTGAGTGCGATTTCAGAATTAATATCGTAATGTTTACCTTAAAGTGATTTTGATGTGACGTTCACATTTCTACATCTCCCATATTTTTAAATTGTATTAACCCCTTCAGCCCGGAAGATTTTACCCCCTTCCTGACCAGAGCACTTTTTACAATTTGGCACTGCGTCGTTTTAACGGACAATTGCGCAGTCGTGCGATGCTGTACCCAAACAAAATTTGCGTCCTTTTTTCCCCACAAATTGAGCTTTCTTTTGGTGGTATTTGATCCCCTCTGCTGTTTTTATTTTTTGCACTATAAACAAAAAAAGAGCGACAATTTTGAAAAAAAAAACATTTTATTTTTTTACTTTTGGCTATAATAAATATACGCAAAAATGTTTTTTTTAAAAACAAATTTCTTCATCAGTTTAGGCCAATATGTATTCTTCTACATATTTTTGGTAAAAAAAAATGCAATAAGCGTATATTGATTTGTTTGCGCAAAAGTTATAGCGTCTTCAAACTATGGGAAAGCTATATGGCATTTTTATAATTTTTTTATTTTTTACTAGTAATGGCGGCGATCTGCGATTTTTATCGGTACTGCAACATTATGGCGGACAGATTGGACACTTTTGACACATTTTTGTGACCATTGACATTTATACAGTGATCAGTGCTATAAATATGCACTGATTACTGTGTAAATGTCACTGGAAGGGAAGGGGTAAACACTAGGGGGCGATCAAGGGGTTAACTGTGTGTTCACTCACTGTGTACGAACTATATGAGGATAGGACTGAGTAGGTGAGAGACATATCGCTGTTCCTACTTACTAGGAACAAACAACATGTCTCCTCTGAAAGCACAGGGATTTGTGTGTTTACACACACAAATCCCCGTGCTGGCGCTCATGCACGTGATTGGCCATGTGCTTTGGGTCCCCCCGCTGTTCAGCGGGCGCGCATCCTCTGGTGGCTCTTAAAGGGAAACCCGTACATATACAGGATTTCGCCACTGTGATGCAGTAAATCTGCGTGAGCCGGTTGGGAACCGGTTAAAGAGGAACTGCAGTCTGCTCACATTCGCAATAAAAACATCTTTGCCATTCTGAAGCTTCCCTCCAACCACTTTGTAAAATATTATTATATATATATCTATACTGTTATTCTGTACTTGTCAAATATGCTGCAGAAATCTCCCTCCACTGAATCTGGCTGCATCCATTTTAACTGTGGGCAGCTGAAGCTGCTGCCTGTTCACTTCCTGGATTTACACAGACACACAGAGGCAGCTCTAATTGGCCCTCTTATAAATCATCCCCCCTCCCTTCCTGGCAAACTCTCACGAGAGTGAGAGAGAAAGATTTGCATGATGTCATAAGCCTGGGCTTTTTACCAGACAAGAAACAGGAAGCGGGCTGTATAAGGTATTTACTGTCAGAATTTTTTTTTTTTACTTTCCAAAGTTAAAACAACAAGGGCAGAAGATTATATAGAAAGTTTAAAAGTTGACTTAAGGTCCGCTTTAAGCTCAACTCTCAAAGCTTTTACATAAGGGGGTTGTGTGTGGTGGTGACAGCGTCCCGGGGACTGGAATGAGTATGTTGGCAAGGATTAAATTGTATTGGACACAGATGAAAACCACTGTCGCTTTTTTAAAATATAAGTAAAGTTAAAGTTAAAACAACAAGGGCAGAAGATTTAATTGATGGAAAGATGAAAAAAAGACTAAAGTTCCGCTTTAAATGTATAGAATAGCCACTAGAGGCACAGAAGGTTAGACACTACAATGATACTAAATGCTTTACACCTGCTGGGATAGGATATCAGTTACATGTGAAAGTCAAATTACTATAAGGGCTCATTTACATTGGCATAGCCCTCTATGTCGGCTTGCTTTTTAGAGGGGATTAGACAGGCGGTGAGACTTTATCCCGCACCACTGCACTGCAACTGCGTGCATTGCACATGGTTGCAAGATGCAGCAAGGCCCGATTCAAGGGAGATAATTTTCCCCATGGCATGTGTACATCTCTGTCCGCAGGTTACGGAGGGAGTTGTTAGGAGGGGGGGGGAAGGGTTAAAACACAGTTCAGCCACATATTTTTACTGCCTTGCAACCACAAGTATAAACAAGTCCTAAGAGTGAACACTGTAAAAATTATTCAGAATATGCAGTTATAGAAAATATACTATACCTTCCCTAAATAAGTAGTACTTCTAGGTTGGCAAAGTAGAAAAATAGTTGGCAACTCCAATCCATAAGAATCATTTATTGGCACATGTAGAAACAAAAAAGCAGACGCTTTTCGGCTGGAGAACCTTAGTCATTGCATAAAAATGACAGAGAAACACATTCTATATATAATATATGGGGATCTCCACCCACCAAGTGTTGTTGGGTTGGTGGGGGGAGTATACCACTATGCAGTAGTGTATTTAGGTTTTGTGCTGCCCTAGGCCTGACTAAACTCGTGCACCCCCTAATTTAAATATGCCCCACCCCTTCCTGTCAAGGCCACACCCATTTCTGTTTAAGACCCGCCCTGAAATTTTTGAGTGGGGACACTAGTTCTGAGGGCCTGCGTGGGGGGAGGGGGGGGGGGCAATGGATTTACTTAATTTGCATAGATTTCCTCTCACTTCCTGTTTGGCTATGGGGAGGGAAGTGAAGGGAAATCTCTGCAATGGGACAGGGATAGTTAAAAAAAATAAACTGACAGGGGCTATAACCCTCCCTTACTCTATCCAAAATTAAAAAAAAGTGTTGCCTATATTTCTACTTTAAGCACAAATTTCTGATAATTTTATTGAGCGGACTAAGAAGATATGACCTTGTCAATGGTGCAGCAGAAAACATTTAGCACAGTGAGGAAGGTTTGTGGTCCAGGATGTTAGGACTGTCAAAATTATAAGCAGCACCTCCCCCCCCCACAGTTGCGAAATGCCGGCCGCCCGCATACCTGAAGCAGTGAGGCCACTTTATGGGGGTGCTAAACTAATTTGCCTTTCAGCTAAGTCCGCCCCATAAGACTGGCGCTACACTAATAGTGTAGCACAAGCCGGTGGGGACTCTTTCCGTGCTGCCACCCTGCAAAGTGCTGCCCTAGGCCTGGGCCTTGTTGGCCTAGGCCAGGATACAGCACTGACACTATGAAGAAACCTCAGGAGCTGGACATGCTATTGGTTAATGATCTATGCACATAAGCAGACAAAAAAGTAATTAAACACTAGACACTCGTGACACAAATAAAATAGGAAAAAGGAAAAACGGAATAAGGGAAAAAGGAATAGTAGGGGACAAAGAGAAGAAAAACAAAATAAAATATACAAAAGAAAAAAATGGAAAAAGGAATAGTAGGACACATGAAGAAAAAAAAGAAAAAAGAAAGAAAAAAAACCTCTTCAATTAGCTTAATTAGCCTGGTGCTGATTGGGTGGGTGGAGATCCCCATATATTATTTATAGAATGTGTTTCTCTGTCATTTTTATGCAGTGACCAAGGCTCTTCATCCGAAACGTGTCTGCTTTTTTGTTTTCCTACATGTGCCAATAAATTATTCTTATGGATTGGAGTTGCCAGCTATTTTTCTACTTTGTCTATCTATTTGGGTGTTGTCTGGAGGACACCGCAGCCGTGATAACCCACCTGTGGACTCCGCCCTGCCTGTTGGTGTTCCCCTGTTTAGAGCACTGCACCTTTCTGTTAGTTTATTGAGTACTTCTAGGTTAGCCCAACACTATTTATAGGGGTAAATCAATAAGATTTCAAAGTGTTTGTTTATTTTTTTCTGAAAAAATGAAGGGTGATTTAGCACCGTACACCCCCCCCCCCACCATCCCCATCCCTACCGTCCTTGCCGTACTTACCTCTGTGGGTGATGAGCTGTCAGTCCTCACACAGCAGCTGCAGCGATCCTGAGATTTAAACTCCCCGCTCTTCTGCCTCTTCTTTCTGCAGCACTTCTGGGGCCAGCACTGACCAGAATCTCTAAAGCCTCATATGCACGATCGGATGTCCATCTGACTTTTCCGTGGATTTTCCTTCGAAGGGTGTTGCCCGTGAACTTGGTATGCATACACACGGCAGGATTTTTTCAGCCAACTTTCACCAAATCACGTGTTTTTTCTGCTCTTTACCACCACCCTTTGGTCAACTTCTGTATTGTTGTCTGATCTTTTGCATTGGTTCTGAGCATGCGTGTTTGTAGGAAAGGTGTACCGCTCGAAGGTTCAACGTTCCTTCAATTAGCTCCCGCCCTGCTCCACTTCCAGGTGCTGGCTATGCTCTAATGCTTGAGGAGAAGAAGTTATCTGGACTGCCGCACTCTGGTTAAACGCTTTATTAATGAAGAAAATTAAAATGCCAAAAAAATCCAAAACGAAATAAATAAACAAAATCCATCCAAAGGCAATCAAAGGTGAAGGGACATGCAGGGTGACGGCTAACGCGTTTCACATCAGGGTATGATGCTTACTCATAGCTAAAGTGTAAGTGACCAAAAACTGTGTATATAAGGTGATCTGAAAAACCTCTCAACCAATGAGAGCTGTTAAACACAGTGGTAGAATATTAAGCACTAATTTAGGTCTATTACACTCCGTGTTAGTGAAGCACCTGTTAAATGCCAAAACCATTAATAAGGATTGGCACGTAAAATCTTACACATATGTGTAGAGTGCATAAAGGTATATAAAAAAACTAAGTGAAAAGGAGTGAAAACTCCAGATCGAAAAATATATTAGATATATATATGACTGCTTAACGCAGAACAAGTGCTTTAAACAATTGTTTTATCTATAACGTGAACAACTATATATGACACGTGTATGGTGCATCCGAAATAGAGATGCTATAATAGAGTAAAAAACAAAAACAAAACAAAACACAACAAAAAAAAAACAAAGTGCATGAGTAGTGTAAGTTGAAAAAAGTGGAAACTGGTCGGAACCGAAAAAGGGGTGAGTTGTACATAAATCTTAATATTGGCATTGAATTCATGAAAATGAATAGAATAGATATAAATATGAATATAAATATCTAAAATCATAAATAATGAAAAAGATGAAAACAATAATAATAATAATGATTCTATTTGTGTACAGAAACCTAGATGTTCCAAAAACCTAGAATTAATACAACTAGATACTAAACATAAAACCACAATGAGTTGATGTTGTTGAGATGTATGTTAAAAATATGTGTGTTATTGTTATTTAACTATAGATAAAACTTATTCATCCTGTGTGACCATTAGGGATGAGCTTCGTGTTCGAGTCGAACATACGTTCGACTCGAACATCAGCTGTTCGATCGTTCGACGAAGATCGAACGATTTGGGCCGTTCGCGCCAAATTCGAGTGACGCGAACGGCCCACAATGTACTACGCCATCGCAGTGTCATCCAGGCGCTGTGATTGGCCAAGCATGCACTGTGACCCCGCATGCTTGGCCAATCACAGCGCCGGCAGCGAGGAGAGCAATGATTGGCCACAGGCAGGATGCCTGTGGCCAATTATTGCTGAGGGGGTTTAGTACACGTCCCACACTATAAAAGGCCGCCAGCGCGGCGGCCTTGTGTAGTGTGTTCCGGACCGGAGTAGGGAAAGAGAAGCATAGGCAGGGACAGTGTCATTATTTTTCCTTTACATAATCCTGGATTCCTTGTGTTTAGGGACAGATAAGGATAGGTAGGGAGAGTGTCAGTGACAGTGTGCTATTCTGTGCTAATCCTTGTTTGTAGGGACAGAGAGGTACAGTGAGGGAAAGTGTCAGTGTGCTATTCTGTTCTAAACCAATCTTGCTGAACCATATTTTCAATCCTTGAGTTTAGGGACAGAGAGGTACAGTGAGGGAAAGTGTCAGTGTGCTATTTTGTGCTAAATCTTGTTTGTAGGGACAGAGAGGTACAGTGAGGGAAAGTGTCAGTGTGCTATTTTGTGCTAAATCTTGTTTGTAGGGACAGAGAGGTACAGTGAGGGAAAGTGTCAGTGTGCTATTCTGTTCGAAACCAATTTTGCTGTTCCATATTTTCAATCCTTGAGTTTAGGGACAGAGAAGGACACTCGTAGAAATTATCAGTGTGCTATTCTGTGCTAAATCTTGTTTGTAGGGAGGGACAGAGTAGGACAGTGAGGGAAAGTGTCAGTGTGCTATTCTGTTCTAAAACTATTTTGCTGAACCATATTTTCAATCCTTGAGTTGAGGGACAGAGAGGTACAGTGAGGAAAAGTGTCAGTGTGCTATTCTGTTCTAAAAATATTTTGCTGAACCATATTTTCAATCCTTGAGTTGAGGGACAGAGAGGTACAGTGAGTGAAACTGACAGTGTGCTGTTCTGTTCTAAACCAAATTTGCTGTTCCATATTTTCAATCCTTGAGTTGAGGGACAGAGAGGTACAGTGAGGGAAAGTGTCAGTGTGCTATTCTGTTCTAAAACTATTTTGCTGAACCATATTTTCAATCCTTGAGTTGAGGGACAGAGAGGTACAGTGAGTGAAACTGACAGTGTGCTGTTCTGTTCTAAACCAAATTTGCTGTTCCATATTTTCAATCCTTGAGTTGAGGGACAGAGAGGTACAGTGAGGGAAAGTGTCAGTGTGCTATTCTGTTCTAAAACTATTTTGCTGAACCATATTTTCAATCCTTGAGTTGAGGGACAGAGAGGTACAGTGAGTGAAACTGACAGTGTGCTGTTCTGTTCTAAACCAAATTTGCTGTTCCATATTTTCAATCCTTGAGTTGAGGGACAGAGAGGTACAGTGAGGGAAAGTGTCAGTGTGCTATTCTGTTCTAAAACTATTTTGCTGAACCATATTTTCAATCCTTGAGTTGAGGGACAGAGAGGTACAGTGAGTGAAACTGACAGTGTGCTGTTCTGTTCTAAACCAAATTTGCTGTTCCATATTTTCAATCCTTGAGTTGAGGGACAGAGAGGTACAGTGAGGGAAAGTGTCAGTGTGCTATTCTGTTCTAAAAATATTTTGCTGAACCATATTTTCAATCCTTGAGTTGAGGGACAGAGAGGTACAGTGAGTGAAACTGACAGTGTGCTGTTCTGTTCTAAACCAAATTTGCTGTTCCATATTTTCAATCCTTGAGTTGAGGGACAGAGAGGTACAGTGAGGGAAAGTGTCAGTGTGCTATTCTGTTCTAAAAATATTTTGCTGAACCATATTTTCAATCCTTGAGTTGAGGGACAGAGAGGTACAGTGAGTGAAACTGACAGTGTGCTGTTCTGTTCTAAACCAAATTTGCTGTTCCATATTTTCAATCCTTGAGTTGAGGGACAGAGAGGTACAGTGAGGGAAAGTGTCAGTGTGCTATTCTGTTCTAAAACTATTTTGCTGAACCATATTTTCAATCCTTGAGTTGAGGGACAGAGAGGTACAGTGAGTGAAACTGACAGTGTGCTGTTCTGTTCTAAACCAAATTTGCTGTTCCATATTTTCAATCCTTGAGTTGAGGGACAGAGAGGTACAGTGAGGGAAAGTGTCAGTGTGCTATTCTGTTCTAAAACTATTTTGCTGAACCATATTTTCAATCCTTGAGTTGAGGGACAGAGAGGTACAGTGAGTGAAACTGACAGTGTGCTGTTCTGTTCTAAACCAAATTTGCTGTTCCATATTTTCAATCCTTGAGTTGAGGGACAGAGAGGTACAGTGAGTGAAACTGACAGTGTGCTATTCTGTTCTAAACCAATTTTGCTCTTCCATATTTTCAATCCTTGAGTTGAGGGACAGAGAGGTACAGTGAGGGAAAGTGTCAGTGTGCTATTCTGTTCTAAAACTATTTTGCTGAACCATATTTTCAATCCTTGAGTTGAGGGACAGAGAGGTACAGTGAGTGAAACTGACAGTGTGCTGTTCTGTTCTAAACCAAATTTGCTGTTCCATATTTTCAATCCTTGAGTTGAGGGACAGAGAGGTACAGTGACGGAAAGTGTCAGTGTGCTATTCTGTTCTAAAATTATTTTGCTGAACCATATTTTTAATCCTTGAGTTGAGGGACAGAGAGGTACAGTGAGTGAAACTGACAGTGTGCTGTTCTGTTCTAAACCAAATTTGCTGTTCCATATTTTCAATCCTTGAGTTGAGGGACAGAGAGGTACAGTGAGGGAAAGTGTCAGTGTGCTATTCTGTTCTAAAATTATTTTGCTGAACCATATTTTCAATCCTTGAGTTGAGGGGCAGAGAGGTACAGTGAGTGAAACTGACAGTGTGCTGTACTGTTCTAAACCAAATTTGCTGTTCCATATTTTCAATCCTTGAGTTGAGGGACAGAGAGGTACAGTGAGGGAAAGTGTCAGTGTGCTATTCTGTTCTAAAATTATTTTGCTGAACCATATTTTCAATCCTTGAGTTGAGGGACAGAGAGGTACAGTGAGTGAAACTGACAGTGTGCTGTTCTGTTCTAAACCAAATTTGCTGTTCCATATTTTCAATCCTTGAGTTGAGGGACAGAGAGGTACAGTGAGTGAAACTGACAGTGTGCTGTTCTGTTCTAAACCAAATTTGCTGTTCCATATTTTCAATCCTTGAGTTTAGGGACAGAGAAGGACACTCGTAGAAATTATCAGTGTGCTATTCTGTGCTAAATCTTGTTTGTAGGGAGGGACAGAGTAGGACAGTGAGGGAAAGTGTCAGTGTGCTATTCTGTTCTAAAACTATTTTGCTGAACCATATTTTCAATCCTTGTGTTTAGGGACAGAGAAGGATAGGCAGGGGACAGTGTCAGTGTCATTGTTACTATGCCTCCTGCACAGTATACACCTGAAGGTAGCCCTTATAGCTGTTTTTCCCATCTCCCTGCAGGCCATCCATTAAAATGTCTGGAAGGCAACCAAGGAGAGGCAGACAGTCAGGAGGCAAAAAAAGAGGGCAAGCAGGCTCTGTGTCTGGGGGCAACAGTGCTGGTCGTGTACGCGGTGCATTGTCATCAGCACATGGCCATGGGACACGCTTGTCCTTGTTTTCGGCAGCTGGACATGTTGAGCCACATCATGCTGAAGACTTGGTAGAGTGGATGACCAAGCCCACCTCATCCTCCTCATCCTCTCTCACCCAGGCTCAGGGTACTGGCAAAGCAGCTGCCAAAGCGTCCTCTTCTCTGGTATCATTATCTTCATTAGTCAATCCTTCCCTAGACCCACCATGCCCTCCTCCTGAGGAGTCCCCCGAACTGTTTGAGCACAGTGTTGGGTACATGCTCCAGGAGGATGCCCAGCGTTTGGAAGGATCTGATGATGATACCCAGCTAGAGGAAGGCAGCAGCGTGAGAGCAGAGAGAGGGGATGCTCAAGAAGGACACCAATCTGGCAGTCATGCTCCAGCAGCTGCAGCATATTGCCAGATTGGCTCCAGTGATGAGGAGGGAGGGGATGATGAGGTCACTGACTCCACGTGGGTGCCTAATAGGAGAGAGGAGGAGGAGGAGGATGAGGAGGAGGCACATCTCCAACGAGGCAGGATGCCCTTGAGTGGCCAGCGTATGGGCAGCACACCGACGGAATCACACCGCAGAGCTCCGCCTGTGCAGGGTGCTGCCTCTGCCCGTCATGCAAAAAGTTCTTTGGTGTGGGCCTTTTTTGAGGCGAGTGCATCAGATCGCACAGCTGCTGTTTGCAACATATGTCTCAAGCGTATATCGCGTGGCCAAAACATCAGCCGCTTGGGCACCACATGCTTGATCAGACATATGTTGACCTGCCATGCAGCTCGTTGGCAAGCCTACCTTAAAGACCCACACCAAAGAACAAAGCTGACCTCTTCTTGCACCGCATCAGCTGGGATCTCCAACCCCACTATACCTTCACTCCTCTCTGAAACCTGCTCTGAGAGGAATGAAGGTGTAGAATTAGGTGTGTCACAGGCAAGTACTTGCGGGCACTCTGCTAGCAGTACACCAACGTCCGATTCTAGCAGGCAAATTTCCCTGCCCCAGCTGCTGGACCGTCGAAAGAAGTTCACTCCCAGCCATCCACATGCCCAGCGGTTGAATGCTAGCTTGGCTAAATTGCTAGCGCTTCAACTGCTGCCTTTTCAGTTGGTAGACTCGGCCCCCTTCCGTGAGTTTGTGCAATGTGCGGTTCCTCAGTGGCAGGTTCCCAAACGACACTTTTTCGCACGGAAGTCTATTCCGGCTCTCTACAGGCATGTGGAAGGCAATGTCTTGGCCTCGCTGGACAGGGCGGTCAGCGGTAAGGTGCATATTACCGCTGACTCATGGTCCAGCAGGCATGGACAGGGACGTTACCTTTCTTTCACGGCCCATTGGGTCACTCTTTTGGCAGCTGGGAAGGATGCAGGACAAGGTGCAGTAGTGTTGGAGGTTGTTCCACCGCCACGCCTCCAAAATGCTACTACTGGTTGTGACACACCTCTCTCCTCCACCCCCTCCTCTTCTTCTTCCTCCATGGCCACTTCCTGTGGTTTGTCCTTGGAACCAGCGGTGCTCCGTAGGCGTTCAAGGGGCTACGCAAGTACGCAGGCAAAAAGATGCCATGCCGTGCTTGCGCTGGTGTGTTTGGGGGACAGGAGCCACACTGGGGCAGAGGTCCTGTCTGCTCTGCAGGGGCAGGCCGAGAGGTGGTTGACGCCATGCCAGCTTAAGCCAGGAATGGTGGTTTGCGACAATGGCACCAACCTCCTCTCCGCCCTCCGACAGGGACAACTGACCCATGTGCCCTGTATGGCTCACGTCCTTAACCTGGTGGTGCAGCGGTTCTTGGGCAGGTACCCGGGCTTACAGGATGTCCTGAGGCAGGCCAGGAAAGTCTGTGTGCATTTCCGCAGATCTTATAATGCCAGTGCTCGCCTGGCTGAGCTTCAAAAGGAGTTGAACCTGCCCAAGAACCGCCTTATATGTGACATGCCCACCAGGTGGAACTCAACGTTGGCCATGCTGCAGCGGCTGCACATGCAGCAGAGGGCCATCAATGAGTACCTGTGCGACTACGGCACCAGGACAGGGTCAGGGGAGCTCGGGTTTTTTTCACCACGCCAGTGGGGCATGATCAGGGATGCATGCACTGTCCTGGCACCATTTGAGGAGGCCACGAGGATGGTGAGCAGTGACAGTGCATGCATCAGTGACACTGTACCTCTTGTCCACCTGTTGGAGCACACGCTGCGTGGAATAATGGACAGGGCACTTGAGGCAGAACAGAGGCAGGAAGAGGAGGACTTCCTTGCCTCTCAAGGCCCCCTTTACCCAGACAGTGTTCCTTCTGTCCCACCCATCGCACAGGAAGAGGAGGAGGAGGAGGAGGAGGAGGAGGATTGTGTCAGCATGGAGGTGGAGGCTGGCACACAGCATCATCAGCAGCAGTCTTTTAGGGATGATTTACAGTCCCAAGAAACCAGTGGACTTGTACGTGGCTGGGAGGAGGTGGCTGCGGATCATGTCGTCCTTAGTGACCCAGAGGACTCCGGACTGAATGCCTCAGCTAACCTACGCTGCATGGCCTCCCTGATCCTGCAAAGTCTGCGGAAGGATCCTCGTATTCTTCGGATCAAGGAGAGGGACCATTACTGGCTGGCCACTCTCCTTGATCCACGGTACAAGGGTAAGGTTGCGGACCTTATCGTACCGTCGCAGAGGGAGCAGAGGATGAGACAACTCCGGGAGGCCTTGCAGAAAGGTCTGTGCAACGCGTTCCCAGAGACTGGGAGGTTACAAACTCCTGGTCCTGGACAACGAGTTGCTGAGGCTTCGGGCAGTCATAGAAGGAGCGGTGGGGAAGGTGGCCGTCTGACCAATGCGTTCAGACAATTCTTTAGTCCGCAGCCCCAAAGTATGATCGGTTCCAGCAACCATCGCCAGCGTCTGATATACATGGTGCAGGAATACCTAGGGGCAAGGTCAGACTTGGACACCTTCCCCACCGAAAATCCTCTGGCTTACTGGGTCTTGAGGATGGATCACTGGCCAGAGCTTGCACAGTATGCAATTGAGCTACTGGCCTGTCCTGCATCCAGCGTTCTTTCAGAACGCACATTCAGTGCTGCTGGAGGATTTGTCACGGATCACAGGGTGCGCCTGTCCACCGACTCGGTTGATCGACTGACTTTCATCAAGATGAACCAGTCTTCGATCACCACCAGCTACCACACACCAGATGCTGATATAACAGACTAATTGATTTTAAAATGTCACATCCCTTCAAGACTGATGCTGATGCTGAGTGCCTGTGCTGTTATGTTGACTGGCTATCCTCCTCCTCCTCCTCAATGATACGATTAACGATGATAGCTTGGAAGATCATTTTGGTTTATGGGTGACGCCACCAGTGGCTAAGGCCCAATTTTTCAGCCCCTGTTTAACAGGGGCGTGTAATTAAAATTTTTGATGCAATACTTTGCAACAGGCCTCATTGCTGTGCTCCAAGTACAGTATCTGTGAGGGGTTGCAGTGTTGTGCCACCAGTGCCTAAGGCCCAATTTTTCAGCCCCTGTTCAACAGGGGCATGCAATTATAATTATTGATCTAATAATTCACAGCAGGGCCCATTGCTGCGCCCACCAAGAGTAACTGTCAGGCCTTACAGTGTTGTGGCACCAGCACCACCATCACCACCACCACCACCACCAAAGGCCCAATTTTTAAGCCCCTGTTCAACAGGGGCATGCAATTATAATTATTGATCTAATAATTCACAGCAGGGACCATTACTGCGCCCACCAAGAGTAACTGTCAGGCCTTACAGTGTTGTGGCACCAGCACCACCATCACCACCACCACCACCACCAAAGGCCTAATTTTTCAGCCCCTGTTCAACAGGGGCATGCAATTACAATTCTTGATCTAATAATTCACAGCAGGGCCCATTGCTGCGCCCACCAAGAGTAACTGTCAGGCCTTACAGTGTTGGGGCACCAGCACCACCATCAAAGGCCCAATTTTTACTACCACTGATCAACAATTATATGTTATTACAATTCCTGATATAATAGTTGACAGCAGGGCGTTCCAGCACCCACCAAGAGTAACTGTGAGTGCTTACAGTGTTGTGACAACACCAACACCTAAGGGGCCAATTTCTGCAGAGTATATACGGCAGGTCCCTACTTTCAAACATCCAACTTACAAACGACTACTACTTGCAAACGGAAGAAGACAACAGGAAGTGAGAGGAAATCTACCCCTTGGAAGGAAAATTCTCTCCTGTAAGAATTAATATGGGAGAAAGGTGTCTCCTCTCTACTGATGCTTTATCACCAATCCTTGTTTCAATAAAAACACCACATTTCAAAAACAGTTGTCATTGGGACGCAAAGTGAGGTGAAATGTTCTGAACAGGGGCACAGACAGCAAAAAAAATGTGACAGGGGTGATAACCGTTCCCTATGTTTTACAAAAAACTAAAAAAAAGGAATTTGGCATGGAGCTCCACTTAAACAATGCAGCTGTTCAAAATTATAAACAGATTCTACATAAGAACAAACCTACAGTCCCTGTCTTGTATGCACCGCCTGTATACGGCTGTTCAGAGTATATAGGTCCTTTTTTATTTTGTGTGCGGGGTTCCCCTTAATATCCATACAAGACCCAAAGGGGCTGGTAATGGGCTGGGGTGGGGGGGTTGATGGGGTAGCTATGCCATTTTTCCTAAAGATTTTCATCCATATTACCGGGACCACACATTGCATTAAAGCCGCAAGCAGTTTTAAATGACTTTTTTCCCTTTAGAAATGTTATTTTGTGCAGGGACAGTTCTAAACACGGGAAACACGTGGCACTTCACAGGCATACTTTAGACACCCCCCAGGTACAATATTTAAAGGAATATTTGACTTTTTTTTTCACTTTATGCATCATTAAAATGACTGCTCCCGGAAAACGTACGTTTTTAAAACTTCTTTTTGCATTGATACATGTCCCCTGGTGCAGAAGCCGGGTTCCCAAACTCTGTTTCGGACAATAACATGGATAATAGTCGTTATAATTAGCACTTTAGAATCCGAACATTCGCATCCATTGTATTTAATAGGGTTCTAATGTTCGTGCGAACTTTCGGTCCGTTCGCGGGTTCTGGTGCGAACTGAACCCGGGGGTGTTCGGCTCATCACTAGTGACCATTCTGCATGTCTATTTGAGGAGGGGCAAGAGTATTAAAGTGTATATGTTAATCAATATATATGTCTGGTATTGATACTATAAGACATAAATTATGCTAACCTCCAAAAAGGCATGCAGATATAGTGGATGAATATGGAGGCGAACCCTACTTGCAGTATATATACATATAGATGATCGAATCGAAACACACACATATATTTTGTATATGTGCAAGTTATCGTTTTATTATTTTATTTAATTGAATTCAAATTTGGTTTGATTTATTCAATTCTAATTTTATTTTATTTTTGTTTTTATTTTGGTTTTTGACACGCACGTAAATATTGTATATGAGCTATTTTAGTTTATGACATGCCTGTCCAGTGGCAAAATGTGTCAAAAATATATATACAATATTGTGCGTGTTAGATGGCTGGGATCAGCTGTAACCAAAGCCAAATTAGAAAAACAAAAAAAGAAAAAAGAGAGGATTCCACTGTATATGAAGATTGAGCAAAAGATGGAAAACAACGGAAAGAAAAACTAAGCTATGGTAATGTCCTATATTAATAAATCAAATAATTAGTACCGATTTTTAATTCTTAATTTTAATTTTAATTTTAATGTGGTTCAATTTTATATTTGATTAAATAAGGATTTTTGAGCAGGGCATGGATTCAAGTGTGGAGCCCAGGTGTGGAAAGAAATCCACACATGGGCCTCATCACTCCAATCAGGTGATGCAATGAGGTCCAAGACAACAAAGTAACAGGATAGAAATGCCATGACCATGATCTATGTGACTGTCATGAACATAATATCATAAATATGTAGAGCTGGTGTGGCATTTAAATCCTGTAAAACTGTAGAATGCGCAATGAGCCTTGTATACAAGAATGAACACCTTAGATGATTTGCAAAAAGGTGGCTACAGCGGACAGCGGGTGCGGTGGAAAGCAAAAAAAAAGGGGAAAATTACCAAAAATGATGGATTAATGAATTAATAAAAGTGGGAAATGTCCCACTCAAAATTCAATCCAGAAGGTCGTCTAGTATTTAGAATAAAAATCCACCGCACTTCTTGTCTGCACAGGAGGTTAAACTTGTCGCCTCCTCTCAAAGGTCTTGCAATTTTCTCTAGGCCTAGTATAACCAAACTGGAAGTGTCCTTGTTATGAGCTACATTCCAGTGTCGCGCTACGTTTGTTGTGTGGTTTTTGTCGATATCACAGAGATGATCGTATAAACGATCTTTTAATCTCCTGGTGGTCCTGCCTACATATTGGATTGAACATAAGTTGCATGTGATGACATAAACAACATATCGTGTGTTGCAATTAATGAAAGAGTGCAGCTTATGGACTTTTCCTGTAGACTTGGAGGTGACAGTGTCGCCCCTCTGTATAAATGGGCAGTAAACACAATTATGACCGCCACATTTAAAAGTACCTTTGAACGAAAGTCAATTCGCAGGGGTGTTTTTGGTGGAAAAAAGGCTGGGTGACAAAAGGCTGCCTAGAGAAGGTGCCCTCCTGGACACTGTATGGATCCCTTTTTTAAGAATTTCGCCATATATTGGATCGTGTGACAGAATCGGGAGGTATTTTGTGACTATATGTTTTACTTTATGATATTCCATGCTGTATGGGGTAGAGAAGGTAGGAACAAAGTTATCTACCCTGTTGTTATATTGATTTACACTCATATTTTTAGCCCTACCACGTTTTATGTACATTGGTGGATTTTTTTGAGAGCAAAATGTCTCGCGTGGTACCTTTTGCTATCTGCAATCCTCTCTCGAATCTAGCTGTCATAGCTGGTGCTTCAATTTCAAAGGCAGAGTCTCTACTGCAGAGCCTCCTGAGTCTGAGAAATTGTCCGACTGGGATGTTTTGTACTGTGTGTCCTGGGTGGCTCGAATCTGCCCTTAAAAGAGTGTTGCCTGCACTAGGCTTCCTATATAGATTGGAAATGATCATGTTGTTTTTCACTAGTGAGCCTTATATCCAAAAAATCAATGGTTTTTGTATTTAATGTACCTGTGAAGTATAGATTGAGTGAGTTGTCATTCATGTATGCTAACCATGATTGGAGGTCTTCACAAGAGTTGTTAACGATGAACAGGAGATCGTCTATATACCTGCAGAAAAATATGGTATCCTTTCGGCGGGGACTACCAGGTCCAAAAATGCGGAGCCTCTCCCACCATCCCATGTAAAGATTTGCTAGAGACGGCGAGAATTTGGCGCCCATGGAGGCCCCGCATTTTTGGAGGTAGTACTCCCCATCAAACATAAAAAAATTGTGAGTTAAAAGATATTCCAAACACATAATAATGAATTCCTGCAATGTAGGAGAAAAACGTCCTGATAGCTGTAAAAAGAAAGATACGGCTTGTAGTTCCAGAATATGTGGTATAGAAGAATATAGATTGGAGACGTCACAAGAAATCCACTGGTAATTGTCTTGCCATGTTATATCTTTTAAATTAGTAAGTAAGTGATTAGTGTCACGGATGTGTCCCGGCAGATCCAAAACCAGTGGTTGTAGCTGTTCGTCCACCCATTGTCCCAAACGTTCATTCAAAGAGTCTATTCCTGCGACAATGGGTCTGCCCGTTAACGGTGAAAGGCCCTTGTGTAGTTTAGGGAGGTGATGAAAAATGGGCATAACAGGAAACATAGGTATTAGAGTCTCTTTGTCCTTGTCCGTGAAAATGCCTATGGCAACCGCTCTGTCTAACAGGGAAGAAAGTTCTTTCCTGAAGGAATCAGTGGGGTCGCTTTTGAATTTAAAGTAAGTCTTGGAATCTGACAACTGTCTCAAAGCTTCTTGCTTATATGTACTGGCATCCATGACCACAACTCCACCTTTATCTGCATTCTTTATCACTATAGAAAGGTCTTTATGTAGTTTTTCAAGTGAGGTTTTTTCTTCTACAGACAGGTTTTCTCTGCTTTTATTTAACGAACATTTGGCCAGGAGTGACAAGTCTCTTTCAACTAATTTCTGATATAAATCCATATCTTTGCCCCTGGAATTGATGGGGTAAAAATCTGATCTAGTTTTGAAGGAGACAGGGCGACAGCCGGTATTGTCACCTGACAAAGTTGCACAATTAAAATCTGATTCTATGGCAAGGTCTGTCAAATCTATTAATGCACATACATCGGGAAAAGCACAAGAAAACGGAACGGACTCACCCATTGACGTATTGTCTCTAGAGGGAGATGATGCATTTTCCTGCTTGATGGTGAAGTAATGTTTCTGTAGCGTGAGGGTCCGGGCAAGTTTGTTCACATCCAAAATGGTGTTAAACAAGTTGAAGTGATTCGAAGGGCAAAAATTCAGGCCTCTGGATAGTAGAGAGATGTCTGCATCAGTGAGAGGATATGCTGATAAGTTCATGACATTGGATCCTTTGGTTATTTTCGACCACGTAGCGGGTAGCGATTTCCATTTTGTTCGTCTGTGTTTCTTACCTCCTCTCCTCATTTTGTTCTCTTTTTCTTTCCCTTCCTTGTGCGACCTTGACCGCCCTGGTTTAAAGGTGCCGTATTTTCTTTGCGTGTAGACCCATTTCTGGAGCTATTGTCCGGAGAAGAATCGGATGTGGAGGCTGCAAGTGTGTCATTGCAGATCTCTCCTTCTGTATCTGAAAAACTGACTCGTTTTTTGCTTGGAGTCCTGCGGGTGCGATTGGTATGAAAGGTAGGTTTTTTCCACATATAGACTTTATTGGAGTCATAGTTTAATTGATCTCTATTCCTTTTTTCTTTCTTTGTCAATATCACGCTCTTCTCTAATTTGTCCAGTCTTTTATTTAATTGTAGATCCAATTCATTGTAGCCAAGTAGTGCTTGTTGTTCTTAGAGATCTCCTTGTACCACTGCCATTTCGCTTTGGACTCTGTCCAGTTCCTTTTGTTTGAAATCAATGATAATTTTCATCAGTTTAAAAGAGCATGCAGAAAGAGTGTTGGTCCACTCTAGTTTGCTATCCTCATTTGGAAAGTCAAAAGTAGGGAACTTTTTGATGCGTAATCCCCGTGGAATCTGTTCAATCGACATGTATTCTGTTAAAGTGTTGACATCCCAAAAGGCTCTGATTTCTTTTGCCATAAGACTTTCAAGCTTACGGAAAGTACGTCTTAGGGTAAGACCATTTGTGTCCGAGGCTTGAGAAAAATGCTGTTGGCTAGAGCGAAGGGGGTTGTCAGCTGGAGCTGTAAGGGTTCGGCTGGAACCTGCGTCCGCTTCTGAGATTGCTGTGATGGATGTAGGTTCAATGGACGTTGTGGAAGCAGGGTAATCCATGGTGTGAAAAATTCACAATGAAGAAATTCCGGTGTGGGACGTGGTAACGCTGAGCTGGTACTGGTGAGTGCAATGTCCAGAAAATAGTAATGAAGGAAAGGTGTACCGCTCGAAGGTTCAACGTTCCTTCAATTAGCTCCCACCCTGCTCCACTTCCAGGTGCTGGCTATGCTCTAATGCTTGAGGAGAAGAAGTTATCTGGACTGCCGCACTCTGGTTAAACGCTTTATTAATGAAGAAAATTAAAATGCCAAAAAAATCCAAAACGAAATAAATAAACAAAATCCATCCAAAGGCAATCAAAGGTGAAGGGACATGCAGGGTGATGGCTAACGCGTTTCACATCAGGGTAGGATGCTTACTCATAGCTAAAGTGTAAGTGACCAAAACTGTGTATATAAGGTGATCTGAAAAACCTCTCAACCAATGAGAGCTGTTAAACACAGTGGTAGAATATTAAGCACTAATTTAGGTCTATTACACTCCGTGTTAGTGAAGCACCTGTTAAATGCCAAAACCATTAATAAGGATTGGCACGTAAAATCTTACACATATGTGTAGAGTGCATAAAGGTATATAAAAAAACTAAGTGAAAAGGAGTGAAAACTCCAGATCGAAAAAGATATTAGATATATGTATGACTGCTTAACGCAGAACAAGTGCTTTAAACAATTGTTTTATCTATAACGTGAACGGTTCCGACCAGTTTCCACTTTTTTCAACTTACACTACTCATGCACTTTGGGTTTTTTTTGTTGTGTTTTGTTTTGTTTTTGTTTTTTACTCTATTATAGCATCCCTATTTCGGATGCACCATACACGTGTCATATATAGTTGTTCACGTTATAGATAAAACAATTGTTTAAAGAACTTGTTCTGCGTTAAGCAGTCATACATATATCTAATATCTTTTTCTTAAAATCTTGTCACTTTCACCTGTTCAGCAACTTTCCCTGCAAGTCTTTGATGCATATGTCTGTCATTTTTCCTTTTTTAGGACGTTGGTCAAGTGCTTACATTTTTTTTCAAAATCTGTGTTTCTTTTTCAGGTTGTTTCAGTAAGTGTCATGTGTTTGATCATCCACGATAAGGGTGCTGGTTCCACTCTGGGGGTTGTTCTCAGGTTCATCTGGGTGATGGATGCACAAGGGGGGGGCGGCTCTTTGGGTTGGGGCAAGGTCGGGCATGCACAGGTGTTGTTCATCCTTCTCAGGCCTCGTGGGTTTTAAGGGGTAGTCGCTCCACTGCGGGGTGTGGGTGTGAACGGTTTGAGATGTTCGTTTTTAATTGACTTGGTCAGTGGCAAGTCTCCTCAGCCGTTGGTTTTCACGTTTAAGTCTCGTTCATGCTTCATGTGGCACGCTCGGTCAGTTGCCTGACACGTTTTCAGGTCTCGTAGGGGGGGTTTCGTGGCATCATCTGCCTGTGCTTTAGTTTCTCGTTTAGGGGGTCTGACACATTTTCAGTCCCGTTCGTACATTTTATTTCAGGGTGAGCTCCGGGCGTCAGACGTAAGGTTTTTTCGGTTAGGGTCAAAGGTTACGGTCAAGGTAAGTCAGGTTGCTGGTGCGCCATTCTCTCATCGCTCTTTTGTTTCACTTAGGTCTTGTTCACCACTGTGGTTTACCTATTTGATTTTAGGTCTCAGCGGGTTCAGATGTTTCGTTTTTAATTGACTTGGGCATGGCAAGTCTCCTCACCCGTTGTCTCGATCCTACTTTCATTAGGTTTTGTCATTTGTCATGTTTCTTTACGTTTTAATTATGTTGGACCTGTCACGTTTTCAGGTTCAGGAGGGCCTGAGCGTATGTTTTTAATTGGCCTGCAGGCCGCAGGTGGCTTGACCCTCTTAGTCGGGAGGGGGGTCGTTCTGGGGCAGTTAGGGTTTTTTGATCATGGTTAGGGGGGGGATTGAGGGTTATTTGGGGTTCGTTTGGTGTGAGGTGGTTTCTATCATGGTGTTTTTGTTTGTTTCAAATTTTTAGGGCATGTCTCAAGCAGCGGACATCGAGGACTTCGCCTCCATTTCCCCTTCTCCAGCTGGGGAATTGGATCGGGGCGGCAAGCCTTCTGTGAGGTCCTGGACTGTTCCAAGATTAGTGGCAGAGTTATGTCTCAGTGGTATCTCTTACCCGGCGTCAGCCCGTAAAGCTGAACTTTTCAGACTGTTGTTTCCCTCATGTTCCGATGAGGAGCAGGTCACCCTGCGTTCTGTTGCTACGTCCCTGACACAGATCCATTCCACCCTAAGCTCTCTGGCGGGCTCATTTCAGGAGTTATAGGCCAGGGTGGAGGTTCTAGAAGCCAGTCCAAATCCGGCCCCGGCGGATCTGGCTGTTCCTGGGGTTGCGGCAGGGTCTGAGGTCCCCATAGTTCCAAGGCCATTGGCTGCAGGTACTAGTTCTAGTGTCCCTTCCGTCACCCCTGCCCATTTCATCCCAGGGAACATCAGGAAGGATATTCTTGATGGCAAGGATGTCAATCTGGCATCCTTGTTGATTACCGACCATGATGTGGCTGACAACAAGTCCTATGCCTGTGGCGATGTGTCAGTAATCATCAAGTCCAGGGGCCACAGGCTAAACTGCAAACTCTCTATCCCCGAGATTGTGTTAGCCTTCAGTATGTTCAGAGACATTGTATGCTCGGTGAGTCCCCAGAGGAGAGAGGAGCTGGACCATTACCTGTATGCGGTTGTTGAGTTGGGTCACAAGTTCGGAGGCATGGCTTTCTATGATTATCACCGGTCGTTCTCCGCCAAAGCCGCTGCCTTGTTGGCCCAACATCAGGTAGTCGCGGTTTGGAGCAGGGTAGACACAGAGCTTTTTTGCCGTCATTTTGCGGGGTTGAGGTCACCGGTTTGCGCTATATGCCAATCTTCATCACACACGGCTTACTGGTGCCCCAATTCTGAGTTTCCGGTTCTCCCAGGCACTTCCAGGGCTTTCCCCAGTTCACTGTCAGCTCCGGCTCAAGCTGCTACCGTGGACAAGTTAGGTCAACCTATCCAGTATCTGGGGAAATCGCCGATTTGCAACAATTTCAACTACGGTGTTTGCAACTATAGTCAGTGCCGTCTGCTGCATATTTGCTCAGGCTGCTTCAGGGCCCATCCGAAGTCATCCTGCTCGCTTAGACAGGGTAAGAATAGCTGACTGAGCCGCATCAACGTGGGTTTTTTGCAGGACTGCTTGTCCGCTCACCCTTCTCCCAGTTTATGTCCTTTTCTGGTGGAGGGGTTCACGAGGGGTTTCCACACTGGGTTTGTCACTTTACCTTCAGGCGCGTTTGAGAGTCTCAATCTTAGGTCTTCTGCGGTGGATTTAGGGGCGGTGGATGTTTTACTCCAGTCTGAACTGGACAAAGGGTTCATCATTGGTCCTTTTTCTGTTTCCCCTTTCCAGCTTTGGAGGGTCAATCCTCTGGGGTTGGTCAAGGGAAAGTTTTCCAATAAATTGAGATTAATTTACGATTTGTCTGCCCCTCATTGCTCCGCAGTACCTAGCCTAAATTCCTTAATCCCGTCAGAGGAATTTTCTTTGAAGTATGCGTCAGTGGATCAGGCCATCCAGCAGATCATCAGGGTGGGGCAGGGTGCTTGGCTGTCCAAAGCAGACATAGCCAATGCTTTCAAACTTCTCCCGATCATGCCGTCGCTCTGGCAGTGGCATGGGTTGAAGTGGAGGGGACTGTACTATTTTGCCACCAGACTCACCTTCGGGTTCCAAGAGTAGCCCTTGGTTGTTTGATGTTTTTGCCCAAGCGCTCAGGTGGATTCTCGTTCATGTGGAGCGTTGTCACAAGGTCATTCATTACCTGGATGACTTCCTCCTCATTGAGAGTCCCCAGCAAGCCCCTGTAGATTTACAGAAATTATTGTCTGTTTTTGCAGCACTCAATGTTCCCCTGGCAACCAAGAAGCTGGAGGGCCTGGCATCGGCGCTCACTTTTTTAGGGATCATTTTGGATACCGAGACCATGCAGGCCAGCCTTCCGGCTGATAAGCTCACCAGGATCAGAGATTGTATCCATTCCTTTTCTGTCTCTCAGGCTTGTACCAGGGTGGAGTTGTTATCTTTATTGAGCATGTTGAACTTCGCCATGAGGATCATTCCTCAGTCAGGGTAGATCTTTCATATCTAGGTTGTTAGCTTTGTTGTCGTCAGCCCCAGATCTGGACTCAAGGGTCAAGCTGGACGCTGCGGCGTTGACTGACCTTCGCATGTGGGACAAGTTCCTCCGGCGTTGGAATGGGATCGCCATGTTCATACCCGCAGAGTCTCCTCAGGTTGGGACAGATGCGGCAGCCACCGTGGGTTATGCTGCTATTTTTGGCACCCACTGGTTTGGCAGGACCTTGGTCGGAGGAAATGTTGGCTATCCCAGGGTTCACAGATTCGTCTGCGTTGTTTGAGATCTTCCCTATAGTGGCAGCGGCCTGGGTATGGGGTAGTTTATGGTCAGGGCAGAGGGTGGTTTTCTCTTCGGACAATCAAGCGGCCATGGAGATTATCAACAAGGGTAGATCCCGGTCTTTGATCATCATGTCCTTTGTACGCAGACTTATCTGGTTATCACTTCAGCTTCATTTTCATATTCATTGCAAATTCGTCAGTGGTGTGGAGAATGTTGCTGCGGATGCTCTGTCTCGGCTCAATTATCCTACATTTTTCCAACAGGTCCCGCATGCCGACACATGCGCCATGCCATCCCCAGAGCCCTCACTTCTGATGTTGGACTACACTCCCATTGGCTTGACGCTGCAGCCCTGATCAATGCATCTTTGTCAATCAACACCAGGAAGGCTTATGCTTCAGGCTGGAAGACCTTTCAGGTTTCCCAGTCCCAGTATCCACGTTTCGATGGTCATAATGTCCGTTATCTACTGGCTTTTGTAGCTTTTTGCCATTCACAACTGAGGTTGTCTCATGGCACTATTAAGACGTATCTTGCAGGGGTTCAGCACCATCTGTCTTTACAGGATCCTAATAGACCTTCCATCTTTGCTACCCATGCGGTTAAGGCCTTTCTGGGAGGCATCCGAAGGAGTTGTCCTCCTGCTTCCGTCACTAGACTTCCGGTTACGGGGCATATCTTCTGGGATATGTCTGGTTTGCTGGACGGGCTGCCTTTCGGGTGGCTCTTCAGTTTGGTCCTTAAGGCTGCTATTTATTTGGCCTTTTTTGGATTTCTCTGGCCGGGCGAGTTTACCCGTACTGGCACTGGTTCCCGGGTACTCTCGGTCTGCCAGTTGGTCAGACATCCGGACCATTTTAGGTTACATCTGTCTGCATGTAAGACTCAGCAGTTTGGGGCTGGTATGGACATTAGGTTCTTCAAGACCGGCAGTGCATGGTGCCTCATGACAGTGTTGGACCAGCTCTTGGCGCTGGTCGGCGTCAAACCCAGGGATAGTCCCTTGTTGTCTTTCCCTCTTGCTCCCCTCACGATGGCACAGTTCACCAAACTTTGCCGCACGCTGTCGTCTAACTTAGGTTTGAAACTGGCAGGTCTGTCTGGTCACTCGTTCAGGATTGGGGCGGCCTCTGCAGCTTCTCGCCAGTGTATCCCGGCTCATGTCATCAAGAAGTTTGGGAGATGGAACTCGGCTTGTTTCTCTATATATGTCCCGGATCCTCATGTCGAAATGTCTGGGGCCTTCATGCATTTGGCTGATTGATGTTTTGTTGATGTCAATAAATCTGTTGCTGATCTACCCTATTGTCTTCTTTTTGCCCCCTTTTAGGCGTACTGACCACGTGACCTTTGGCACACCCCAGGTCTTTTTCATATGTTCTTTATCACGTTCTTACTCAATCACTTGTGGAGACTCTGAGTTCAAATGGGAAGGGTGGCCGCAGGCTGGCCTGAGTTTGTAGGAGGAGTCGGGGGTATTTAAACACCCCTCCTCCTCCTTACTCCTGTCGGCCTGACGTTTCCTGTAGCCCACCCTTCCGGACCCTTTTTATTTTGCTTTCTTTCTTGTTATCTTTTATTTGGGTATGCCCCCTTTTAGGCGTACTGACCACGTGACCTTTGGCACACCCTAGGTCTTTTTAATATGTTCTTTATCACATTCTTACTCAATCTTTTGTGGAGACTCTGAGTACAAATGAATACCTTGAAGATCTACATTCAGGCCCTTCTGTTTTATGGTGACAACCGTCTTCCAATCGTGCTGTCACATGTACTCCTATTTCAGCCTACAGATGGCCATGAAGACAAACTTTATGTAAGCATAGTCCAGGACAATGGTGTACAGGCAATGCTGGGATGAGTGCATGTAGACAGGAAATGTCTGAAAGAGGCTGGAGGAGATTAGCAGCACTGAAAAAAAAACAGTTGTCTTTTTCTAAACACTTCTCTTCTAAATATTAGTTTGTATTCTGTGATGTTTGCTTCAACACTGGATGCAGATATACTTTACCCGATACCGTTTTTTTGTTTTTTCCACAATTTCTTTATTTAACCTCTTCAGCAACAGTAGATTTACCCCCCTTCATGACCAGGCCATTTTTTGCAATATGGCACTGCGTTATTTTAACTGACAATTGCGCGGTCATGCTACGCTGTACCCAAATAAAGTTGATTTTCTTTCACAAAAATAGACATTTCTTTTGGTGGTATTTGATCACCAATGCGGTTTTAATTTGTGTTATAAACAAAAAAAAAGACAGACAATTAAAAAAAAAAAACACAATATTTTTTACTCTATGCTATGAAACATACCCAATAAAACAATGTAAAAAATTATAATTTCTTCATCAATTTAGGCCAATATGTATTCTGCTACATGTTTTTGGTAAAGAACAAACAAAACAATAAGCGTATATTGATAGGGAAGGGGTTAACATCAGGGGCGATCAAAGGGTTAAATGTGCTCCTAGGGAGTGGTTTCTGTGTGGGGGATGCTTTGACTGGGGGAAGACAGAGATCCGTGTTCCTGCTTAGCAGGAACACAAGATCTCCATCTTCCCCTCTCACAGTAAGGTGGTCTGCCTTGTTTACATAGGCAGACCGCCGTTCTGCCTCTCCTCAGAATGCTCGCGCCCCATACCCAGTGCACAAAATCACGTACATGAACGTAATTTCGCATAGGAGGACCACCCTGCTGCAGTATATCTGTGTGGGGCATTCCAGAAGTGGTTAAATTATCCAGCATACACAGAGCAGTAAATCACATTAGACAGATATATGCATGAAGTGAGCCCAGAGAGATCCTGAACCAACCGGAAATACAACATCAGTTATAATTAGCATGAAGTACATGGGCGACCTTTTTGGAACACCCAGCTTGTGTTTGTTAACCCCAAAAAATAGATTTCCTGGTCCATTAAAGCAGATTAAACAGCACAGTGTTGTGCTGTGTAATCTGCCCCCCTCTAAACTGTAAAAAAAAATCAACCTAAACCCTCCCTCCACTTCCTGTACTCTGTACCTGTACCTTCCTCCTCCCTGATCACCGTGGTCTGAATTGCATCCCTTTGTCATATGCTGCTGTCCCCTCTGCTCTCCTCTCTCCCCCTCACTCCTGCCATTCAGCTAGTGTCTGTGTGTCTCCGTCTCTGCCCCCCACCCCCTGCCGCTGTTAGCCAAATTACTAATGTAAAATTCTCACTGCTAGCCCCTCTATTATATCTTGCCATAGCACACTGTACCTGTCTTGTAGAAAAAAGAGCGCTGTAAATACTGATTAAGCGCTGTTTTCAGGCCAGTCACGTGACTCTTGGCCGGTTTCCAAGGCTACTACAGGAGAGGCTAAACGGCCATGTGATCTCCCCAGCTGATATCAGAGGAAGATCAACGGCCCCTCCTGAAGTATCCATCCATCAGAGCTGTACAGTGGCCGTGGGTCATGTGACCGGTAGGGATGAGCCGGGTGTTCGATTCGAACCCATGTTCGAATCGAACATTGGCCGTTTGTCCGTTCGACGAAGCCAGAACTTTGTGGGCCATTCGCATCAAATTTGTGTGATACGACCGGCCCACAATGCACTGCGCCAGTCGCAGTGCATTGCTGGCTGATGATTGGCCAAGCATGCACTGTGACCCCGCATGCTTGGTCAATCACAGCGGCACTAGCAAGGAGAGCCATAATTGGCCACAGGCAGGATGCATGTGGCCAATTATAGCTCAGGGGATTTAGTACACGCCCAACACTATATAAGGCCGCCAGCGGGGTGGCCTTGTGTAGTGTGTTCCCGCGTGCAGGGAAAGAGCTAGATAGGCAGGGACAGTGTGTTCTTTTCTTAGGCATCTGCATAAATTAGTGGGTGTTGTGTGCCTCCAGCGCAGTATACACCTGTATCTACGCTTTATTGCTGTTGTTCTCTCTAATACAGGCATCTGCAGGAGTTAGTGGGTGTTGTGTGCCTCCAGCACAGCACAGTATACACCTGTATCTACCCTTTATTGCTGTTGTTCTCTAATACAGGCATCTGCAGGAGTTAGTGGGTGTTGTGTGCCTCCAGCACAGTATACACCTGTAGCTACCGTTTATTGCTGGTGTTCTCTAATACAGGCATCTGCAGGAGTAAGTGGGTGTTGTGTGCCTCCAGCACAATATACACCTGTATCTACCCTTTTTTGCTGGTGTTCTCTAATAAAGGCATCTGCAGGAGTTAGTGGGTGTTGTGTGCCTCCAGCGCAGTATACACCTGTATCTACCCTTTATTGCTGTTGTTCTCTCTAATACAGGCATCTGCAGGAGTTAGTGGGTGTTGTGTGCCTCCAGCGCAGTATACACCTGTATCTACCCTTTATTGCTGGGGTTCTCTAATACAGTCATCTGCAGGAGTTAGTGGGTGTTATGTGCCTCCAGCACAGCACAGTATACACCTGTATCTACCCTTTATTGCTGTTGTTCTCTAATACAGGCATCTGCAGGAGTTATTGGGTGTTGTGTGCCTCCAGCACAGTATACACCTGTATCTACCGTTTATTGCTGGTGTTCTCTAATACAGGCATCTGCAGGAGTAAGTGGGTGTTGTGTGCCTCCAGCACAATATACACCTGTATCTACCCTTTATTGCTGGTGTTCTCTAATACAGGCATCTGCAGGAGTAAGTGGGTGTTGTGTGCCTCCAGCACAATATACACCTGTATCTACCCTTTTTTGCTGGTGTTCTCTAATAAAGGCATCTGCAGGAGTTAGTGGGTGTTGTGTGCCTCCAGCACAATATACACCTGTATCTACCCTTTATTGCGGGTGTTCTTTAATACAGGCATCTGCAGGAGTTAGTGGGTGTTGTGTGCCTCCAGCACAGTACAGTATACACCTGTATCTACCCTTTTTTGCTGGTGTTCTCTAATAAAGGCATCTGCAGGAGTTAGCGGGTGTTGTGTGCCTCCAGCACAATATACACCTGTATCTACCCTTTATTCCTGTATGTTCTTTAATACAGGCATCTGCAGGAGTTAGTGGGTGTTGTGTGCCTCCAGCACAGCACAGTATACACCTGTATCTACCCTTTTTTGCTGGTGTTCTCTAATAAATGCATCTGCAGGAGTTAGTGGGTATTGTGTGCCTCCAGCACAATATGCACCTGTATCTACCCTTTATTGCTGGTGTTCTTTAATAAAGGCATCTGCAGGAGTTAGTGGGTGTTGTGTGCCTCCAGCACAGCACAGTATACACCTGTATCTACCCTTTTTTGCTGGTGTTCTCTAATAAAGGCATCTGCAGGAGTTAGTGGGTGTTTGTGTGCCTCCAGCACAATATACACCTGTATTTACCCTTTATTGCTGGTGTTCTTTAATACAGGCATCTGCAGGAGTTAGTGGGTGTTGTGTTCCTCCAGCACAGCACAGTATACACCTGTGTCTACCCTTTTTTGCTGGTGTTCTCTAATAAAGGCATCTGCAGGAGTTAGTGGGTGTTGTGTGCCTCCAGCACAATATAAACCTGTATCTACCCTTTATTGCTGGTGTTCTTTAATACAGCCATCTGCAGGAGTTAGTGGGTGTTGTGTGCCTCCAGCACAGCACAGTATACACCTGTATCTACCCTTTTTTGCTGGTGTTCTCTAATAAAGGAATCTGCAGGAGTTAGTGGGTGTTGTGTGCCTCCAGCACAGCACAGTATACACCTGTATCTACCCTTTTTTGCTGGTGTTCTCTAATAAAGGAATCTGCAGGAGTTAGTGGGTGTTGTGTGCCTCCAGCACAATATGCACCTGTATCTACCCTTTATTGCTGGTGTTCTTTAATACAGGCATCTGCAGGAGTTAGTGGGTGTTGTGTGCCTCCAGCACAGCACAGTATACACCTGTATCTACCCTTTTTTGGCTGGTGTTCTCTAATAAAGGCATCTGCAGGAGTTAGTGGGTGTTGTGTGCCTCTAGCACAAGATACACCTGTATCTACCCTTCATTGCTGGTGTTCTATAATAAAGGCATCTGCAGGAGTTAGTGGGTGTTGTGTGCCTCCAGCACAGTATACACCTGTATCTACCATTTATTGCTGGTGTTCTATAATAAAGGCATCTGCAGGAGTTAGTGGGTGTTGAGTGGAGCAGAAGCAGGCTCTGAGTCTAGAGACAACAGTGCTGGTCGTGGACGCGGTGCATCGGCATCAGCACGTGGCCATGGGACACGCTTGTCCTTATTTTCGGCAGCTGGACGCGTTGAGCCGCATCATGCCGAAGACTTGGTAGAGTGGATGACCAAGCCCTCCTCATGACCAAGCCCTCCTCATCCTCCTCATCCTCTCTCACCCAGGCTCAGGGTACTGGCAAAGCAGCTGCCAACGCGTCCTCTTCCCTCATCTCAATGTCATCAGTCACTCCTTTCCTAGACCCACCATGTCCTCCTGAGGAGTCCCCCGAACTGTTTGAGCACAGTGTTGGGTACATGCTCCAGGAGGATGCCCGGCGTTTTGAAGGGTCTGATGATGATACACAGCTAGAGGAAGGCAGTAGCGTGAGCGCAGGAAGAGGGTATGCTCAAGAAGGACAGCAATCTGGCAGTCATGTTCCAGCAGCTGCAGCATACTGCCAGGTTTGCTCCAGTGATCAAGAGGGAGGGGATGATGAGGTCACTGACTCCACGTGGGTGCCTGATAGGAGAGAGGAGGAGGAGGAGGATGAGGAGGAGGCACATCTCCAACAAGGCAGGATGCCCTCCGGGGGCCAGCGTAAGGGCAGCACACCGACTGAATCACACCGCAGAGCTCCGCCTGTGCAGGGTGCTGCCTCTGCCCGTTATTCCAAAAGTTCTTTGGTGTGGGCCTTTTTTGAGTTGAGAGCATCAGATCGCACCGCTGCTATTTGCAACATATGTCTGAAGCGTATCTCGCGTGGCCAAAACATCAGCCGCTTGGGCACCACATGCTTGACCAGACATATGTTGACCTGCCATGCAGCTCGTTGGCAAGCGTACCTTAAAGACCCACACCAAAGAACAAAGCGGACCTTTCCTTGCTCCTCATCAGCTGGGATCTCCAACCCCACTATACCTTCAGTCCTCTCTGAAACCTGCACTGAGAGGAATGAAGGTGTAGAATTAGGTGTGTCACAGCCAAGTACTTGCGAGCACTCTGCTAGGAGTACACCAACGTCCGATTGTAGCAGGCAAATTTCCCTGCCCCAGCTGCTGGACCGTCGAAAGAAGTTCACTCCCAGCCATCCACATGCCCAGCGGCTGAATGCTAGCTTGGCTAAATTGCTAGCACTTCAACTGCTGCCTTTTCAGTTGGTAGATTTGGCCCCCTTCCGTGAGTTTGTGCAATGTGAGGTTCCTCAGTGGCAGGTTCCCAAGCGCCACTTTTTCTCACGGAAGGCGATTCCGGCTCTCTACCGGCATGTGGAAGGCAATGTCTATGCCTCGCTGGACAGGGCGGTCAGCGGTAAGGTGCATATTACCGCTGACTCATGGTCCAGCAGGCATGGACAGGGACGTTACCTTTCTTTCACGGCCCATTGGGTCACTCTTTTGGCAGCTGGGCAGTATGCAGGACAAGGTGCCGTAGTGTTGGAGGTTGTTCCACCGCCACGCCTCCAAAATGCTGCTACTGGTTGTGACACACCTCTCTTTTCCACCCCCTCCTCTTCTTCCTCCATGGCCACTTCCTGTGCTTTGTCCTCGGAACCAGCGGTGCTCCGTAGGCGTTCAAGGGGCTACGCAAGTACGCAGGCAAAAAGATGCCAAGACATGCTTGCGCTGGTGTGTTTGGGGGACAGGAGCCACACTGGGGCAGAGGTTTTGTCAGCTCTGCAGGGGCAGGCTGAGAGGTGGTTGACGCCACGCCAGCTTAAGCCAGGAATAGTGGTTTGCGACAATGGCACCAACCTCCTCTCCACCCTCCGACAGGGACAACTGACCCATATGCCCTGTGTGGCTTACGTCCTTAACCTGGTGGTGCAGCGGTTCTTGGGTAGGTAACCGGGCTTACAGGATGTCCTGAGGCAGGCCAGGAAAGTCTGTGTGCATTTCCACATATCATATAATGCCAGTGCTCGGCTGGCTGAGCTGCAAAAGGAGTTGAACCTGCCCAAGAACTGTCTTATATGTGACATGCCCACCAGATGGAACTCAACGTTGGCCATGCTGCAGCGGCTGCACACGCAGCAGAGGGCCATCAATGAGTACCTGTGTGACTATGGCACCAGGACAGGGTCAGGGGAGCTCGGGTTTTTTTCACCACGCCAGTGGGGCATGATCAGGGATGCATGCACTGTCCTGGCACCATTTGAGGAGGCCACGAGGTTGGTGAGCAGTGACAGTGGATGCATCAGTGACACTGTACCTCTTGTCCACCTGTTGGAGCATACGCTGTGTTGAATAATGGACAGGGCACTTGAGGCAGAACAGAGGCAGGAAGAGGAGGACTTCCTTGCCTCTCAAGGCCCCCTTTACCCAGACAGTGTTCCTTCTGTCCCACCCATCACACAGGAAGATGAGTGCAGTCCCAAGAAACCCGTGGACTTGTACGTGGCTGGGAGGAGGTGGCTGCGGATCGTGTCGTCCTTAGTGACCCAGAGGACTCCGGACCGAATGCCTCAGCTAACCTATGCTGCATGGCCTCCCTGATCCTGCAAAGTTTGCGGAAGGATCCTCGTATTCTTCGGATCAAGGAGAGGGAGCATTACTGGCTGGCCACTCTCCTTGATCCACGGTACAAGGGTAAGGTTGCGGAGGGAGCAGAGGATGAGAAATCTCCGGGAGTCCTTGCAGAAAGGTCTGTGCAACGCGTTCCCAGAGACTGGGAGGTTACAAACTCCTGGTCCTGGACAACGAGTTGCTGAGGCTTCGGTCAGTAGCAGAAGGAGCGGTGGAGAAGGTGGCCGTCTGACCGATGCGTTCAGACAATTTTTTAGTCCGCAGCCCCAAGGTATTATCAGTTCCAGCAACCATCGCCAGCGTCTGATATACATGGTGCAGGAATACCTAAGGGCAAGGTCAGACTTGGACACCTTTCCCACCGAAAATCCTCTGGCTTACTGGGTCTTGAGGATGGATCACTGGCCAGAGCTTGCACAGTATGCAATTGAGCTACTGGCCTGTCCTGCATCCAGCGTTCTTTCGGAACGCACATTCAGTGCTGCTGGAGGCTTTGTCACCTGTCACAGGGTGCGCCTGTCCACCGTCTCGGTTGATCGACTGACCTTCATAAAGATGAATCAGTCTTGGATCACCACCAACTACCAGGCACCTGAAGCTGATGTAACAGAATAATTTATTTTGAAATGTCACATCCCTTCAAGACTGCCTGTGCTGATGCTGAGTGACTGTCCTGTTATGTTGACTGACTATCCTCTTCCTCCTCAATGATCAATGATCCTGATGATAGCTTGGAAGAACATTTTTTGTTTCTGGGTGCCGCCACCAGTGGCTAAGGCCCAATTTTTCAGCCCCTGTTTAACAGGGGCATGTAATTAAAAAATTTTATGCAATGCTTTGCAGCAGGGCTCATTCCTGCACTCCAACTAGAGTATCTGGGAGAGGTTGCAGTGTCGTGGCACCAGCACCAGTTTTTAAGGCCCAATTTTTCAGCCCCTGTTTAACAGGGGCGTGTAATTACAATTTTTGATGCAATACTTTGCAACAGGGCTCATTGCTGTGCTCCAAGTACAGTATCTGTGAGAGGTTGCAGTGTTGTGGCACCAGCACCAGTGCCTAAGGCCCAATTTTTCAGCCCCTGTTTAACAGGGGCGTGTAATTACAATTCTTGATCTAATAATTCACAGCAGGGCCCATTCCTGCGCCCACCAAGAGTAACTGTGAGGGCTTACAGTGTTGTGGCAACACCGTCCACCACCACCAAAGGCCCAATTTTTCTGCCCCTGTTCAACAGGGGCATGCAATTACGATTCTTGATCTAATAATTCACAGCAGGGACCATTCATGCGCCCACCAAGAGTAACTGTGAGGGCTTACAGTTTTGTGGCAACACCACCACCACCACCACCAAAGGCCCAATTTTTCTGCCCCTCTTCAACAGGGGCATGCAATTACAATTCTTGATCTAATAATTCACAGCAGGGCCCATTCATGCGCCCACCAGGAGTAACTGTGAGGGCTTACAGTGTTGTAGCACCAGTACCACCACCAAAGGCCCAATTTTTCCTACCACTGCTCAACAGTGGCATGTAATTTCAATTCCTGATATAATAGTTCACGGCAGGGCGTTCCAGCGCCCACCAAGAGTAACTGTGAGGGCTTACAGTGTTTTGGCAACACCAACATCTAAGGGGCAAATTTCTGCAGAGTACATACGGCAGGCCCCTACTTTCAAACATCCAACTTACAAACAACTCCTACTTGCAAACGGAAGGAGACAACAGGAAGTGAGAGGAAATCTACCCCTAGGAAGGGAAATTCTCTCCTGTAAGAGTTAATATGGGAAAAAGGTGTCTCCTCTCTACTGATGCTTTATCACCAATCCTTGTTTCAATAAAAACCCCACTTTTCCAAAAACATTTGTCATTGGGACGGAAAGTGAGGTGAAATGTTCTGAACAGGTGCACAGACAGCAAAACAAATGTTACAGGGGTGATAACCCTTCCCTATGTTCTCCAAAAAGCTTAAAATAGATTTTTTGGCTGCAACTACATTTAAAAATGTACCTGTTCCAAATTACAAACAGATTCTACTTAAGAACAAACCTACAGTCCCTGTCTTGCTTGCACCACCTGTATACGGCTGTTCAGAGTATATAGGGTTTTAGGTATAGGGTTTTATTTTGGGTGCAGGGTTCCCCTTAATATCCATACAATAGGAGCTGGTAATGGGCTGGGGTGGGGTGATGGGGTAGCCATGCCATTTTTCTCAAAGATTTCCATCCATATTGCCAGGACAAGACATGACATTAAAGCCGCAAGCAGTTTTAAATGTTTTTTTTTCCTTTACAAATGTCATTTTGTGCAGGGACAGTTCTAAACACGGGAAACACATGCCACTTCACAGGCATACTTTAGACAGCCCCCAGGTATGATATTTAAAGGAATATTTCACTTTTTTTTTTCACTTTATGCATCATTAAAATTACTGCTCCAGAAAAAACGGCCGTTTTTAAAACTTCTTTTTGCATTGATACATGTCCCCTGGGGAAGAACCCGGGTCCCCAAACCCTTTTTAGGACCATAGCATGCATATTAGCCGTTATAATTAGCACTTTATATTTCGAATGTTTGCGTCCATTGTATTTAATAGGGTTCTAACGTTCGCGCGAACTTTCGGTCCATTCGCAGGTTCTGGTGCGAACCGGGGGGTGTTCGGCTCATCCCTAGTGACCGGCCTGAAGACAGCTCTAAAGGCACTCTAAATCAGTATTTACAACGCTTTCTACAAGACAGGTACAGTGTGCTATGCCAGGCTCTAATAGAGGGTCTGGCATTCTTTGTGTTATATGGGTTAACAAACCCTTTAAAATGGTGTAGAAAGAGGTCGCCTTTCTTGGGTCAAAGAGTCGCTGCCACCATGAATGCATGGGATAAAGCATTTTTCGCATTATATCAAGTGAAAGGAAAAGTTAAAAACTACCTGATAGAGTTCAGTGTACAATAAAATAGTATTCAAAGCCTTTGTAAAGGAATTGTTTTTTTAACCACTTGCCGACCTGGCAATAGCCGAATGACGGCTACAGCGCGGTTGGCTAGTTCTGGGAGAGCATCCAGGGAAGTCCTCCCATTACGGTAATGTGCTCAAGTGTGCCACATCCATGCCACATCAGGTGCTCATCCGTGCCACATCAGTGCCACATCCATGTCAGACCAGTGCTCATCCGTGCCAAATTCATGCTACATCTGTGATCACATCAGTGCCACATCCATGCCACATGGGAGCTCATCTGTGCCACATCAGTGCTCATCCATGCCACATCAGTGCTCTTCCATGCCTCACCTATGCCACATCAGTGCTCATCCGGGCCACATCAATGCTCATCCATGCCACATCAGTACTCAGTGCCACATTCATGCCACATCAGTGCTCATCCATGCCACATCAGTGCTTATCTGTGCTACATTCATGCCACTACAGTGCCTCACAAAAGTGTTATGGGATGTCAAATTTGATTTGAAATGTATGCCCCTAGAACACCTGATGGTGCTCCCTGCATTTTGGGCCTCTGTATGTGGCCAGGCTGTGGAAAAGTCTCACACATGTGGTATAACCGTACTCAGGAGGAGTAGCAAAATATATTTTGGGGTGTGATTTTTGCTATGTTAATGCTATGTGTTATAAATATCTTATACATGGACAACAAATGCGTTTTCATCTTCTTTCCACATTTTCCAAAAACTTGTGGAAAAAAATCACATGTTCAAAAGACTCATTATGCCTCATAGAATATATGTTGGGGTGTTTACTTTCCAAAATGGGGTAATTTTTTTGTCCATTTCCATCGTCCTGGTGCTCCAGTGCCTTCAAAAGTGTAAGAGGTAGTCAAGGAATTAAATGTGTAATTTATCTCCCCAGAACACCTGATGAGGCTCCCTGCATGTTGGGCCTCTGTATGTGGCCAGGCTGTGTAAAAGTCTCACACATGTGGTATCACCATACTCGGGAGGAGTAGTAGAATGTGTTTTGGGGGGTAGTTGCAAGTATGCCTATGCTGTGTGTGAGAAATAACCCGTGGGAAAAAAAACAATCTTCCTTTTTTAAAAGAATTGTGGGGAAAACTTACATTGGAATATCTACCTTCCAAAAAGGGGTCATTTGGGGGGTATTTGTACTTTCCTGGCTTGTTAGGCCCCTTTCACATGGACGTTCCGTATGTCCGTTTTTCATCCATCCGTTTTCGGATGAAAAACGGACATACATGTATCCCTATGGGATAGCAGATGTCAGCGGATGAACATCCGCTGACATCCGACGACATCAGTCTCCGCTATGGTCCATTTAGCATGATGGAGGAAAATCCTACTTTTCCATCCGTCTGCGGATCGGATTGGATGAAAACGGACAGACGGTCCGTTTTCATCCGATCCCCCCATAGAGGAAAGCGGAGATCCGACCGGTCCGTTTCTGCACAGTGTGCAGAGACGGACAAGTCATCCGCCGGCTCAGCGGGGATCAACGGAGCGATCTCCGCTGAGCAAGCAGATATTCACGGGGCGGATCATGCCGGGATCCGCTTGTGTGAAAGAGCCCTTAGTGTCCAAAGAAATGAGATTGGCTGTCAGTACATCGGGTGTGATCAATTTTCAGTGATCGGCATCATAGCTTGTAGACTCTCTAACTTTCACAAAAAACAGATAATATACACTGATTTTGGTTATTTTTACTAAAGATATGTAGCAGTATAAATTTTGCCCAAAATTTATGAAGAAAAATGACTAATTTGCTAAATTTTATAACAGAAACAAAGAAAATGCATTGTTTTACAAACTTTTTGATCTTTTTTTATTCATGGCGCAAAAAAATAAAAAACCCAGTGGTGATTAAATACCACCAAAAGAAAGCTCTATTTGTGTGAAAAAAAGGACAAAATTTGCATATGGGTACATTGTTGCATGATGTTTCATTCAAAATGTGAGAGCACTGAAAGCTGAAAATTGGTCTGGTTAGGAAGGGGGTTTAAGTGCCCAGTGGGCAAGTGGTTAAATAACAAACATGTCATATTTACCTGCTCTGTGTAATGGTTTTTCACAGAGCAGCCCCGATCCTCCTCTTCTTAGGTCCCCATCCGGCGCTCTGGGCCCTGCACGCTTGCCAAGTGCCCCTATAGTAAGCTGCTTGATATGGGGGCACTCGTGCATGCTGTTTCCTGAGCCGGCTCTCTGGGTCCATAAGACACAGAGGGCGCAGCTCAGTCTCGCTCCCACCTCACTGGCTGCCTGTGACTGACAGCAGCAGGAGCCAATGAGGAGGAAGAGATCTGGGAGAGCCTTGGCTCTTGTGCACATCGCTGGATGAAGATCGGGCTTAGGTTAGTATTAGGGGGGTTGAGGGGGGAGCTGCACACAAGTTTTTTTTTAACCTTGCATTTAGCCTTTAGTATATATATTTTAGGAATTGATAATTGCCATTCATTTTTCTGATTAAACTATAAGAATTCATTGGTTAATGCAGAGCAAGAGGTGGGACTTTGCATGAGACACACGGAAGCAGATGTAAAAGTAGAAAAAAAGGGCTTTAATTGATCAAGATGGTAATGACTATACATATATATTTTTTCTTTACAAAACTGTATGCATTTTTCTATACGTTAAGATTATTATAAGCATTAGGTAAAACCAGAAAAGCATAATAAACATCATTCCAACAAGGAGTTGTGAGGTAGAAGAAGTTTGAGAAACACATTACAATTGATATTAATAATAATTTGTCAACCAAAATAAATAAAGGATAAAACAATCAAATAACTATCAGAAAAATGAAATTTAATGAATGGAACTTCTATGTCACATATAGTAATTGAGTAGACGACTCAGTCGGTGTAAGCTCTACGCGTTTCAGGGCCTTAAAGCCCCTCGTCAGGAGCAAGACCGTAGTCAGTATCTATAAGTAAAAGAATATAAGGTTATTGCTTGGTCTTAAGGAAATGTGGGTAAGTATAAGAAATGATGGTCCTCCTTCCATCACACAAACACTCATCCCACTGACTTACATGTATATCTGCGCGGTCGCCGCGCGGCCATAACGATGATGGGCCGGCCAAATGGGCCACTGGGGGGGAGCTGAGGAGGCGGGGTGGGCGGCAACCGGACACACAGGCGCACACCCCAATAGGGTTGTGATGGATGTAATGATATGAAATAACTGATTAGAAGGACCCCAGGTAGGGGGAATTCATTGGTTCACCTCTTTCCACCGAGCAGAGCCTAAAGGCCCGTACACACGATCGGATTTTACGACAATAATTGTCTGATGGACGTGTTGTGTCGTATAATCCGACCGTGTGTATGCTCCATCAGACAATTGTTGGCAGAATTAACGACAACAAATGTTGGCTGTTCATGCTCAGCAACTGTCTGACAATAAAAGTTTTACGTCAGATTATCTGATCGTGTGTACACCATTCCGTCAGACTAAAATCCGAAGTACAAACACGCATGCTCCGAATCAATGCTAACCATCAGACAACATTAGCAGAAGTTGCCCAAAGGGTGGCGTTAAAGAGCAGAAAAACCACGTAGTTTTGTGAATGTTGGCTGAAAAAGTTGTGCCGTCTGTATGCAGAACAAGTTCACGGCCAACGCTCTTCGGACAAAAATCCACAGATTTGTCCAATGGATATCTGATCGTGTGTACGTGACTTAAGACACATAGTGGCCAGGTTTTATCCTGTTTTGCCAAAGTAAAGAAGGAAGTAGGATTGTCATAGGACATTTCTGCTGTGTTTAGAATGAACCTTAAAATGTTCACAGTGTTACATCTGTTGTCACATCTTAATTACTATCTATTGTAAGTAAGGGATCACTTACTAAATGACAGTTTAAAACCACCTCCCTCAATTTAACCCCTTCCTGCCGAGCGTACGCATATATACGTCCTCGGTTTTCGGGGGTTATACAGGGATGATGCCCGCGGTACCGTTGTTTAGAGCGGGCGATCGGCTTTCCAGGCATAACAACCTATGCGGCTAAAAGCCGATCGTTTGTTATCCCGGAGTAGCGGGAGGGGATGTCCCCCCCTCCCGCTGCCTCCCACCGCTCTGACCTGACCTCCCGTCCCACCGGGAGACCCGATCTGCGATCCGGCACTTCCGGTGCCTTGCGACAGACTGTAATGAAGCAATAAACGGCCTTGTTCCAGTTTCCAGAATGTAAACACGGAAGCGACGTCACAACGTTACTTCCGGTTTACTTGGCTGCCAATGGTGCCGGACTTAAAAAAAATATACAGTATTCAGAATTGCCGTTTTCGGCGATCTGAATTCTTTGAAGTGAAAGGAGGGATTGGAGGTCTTTTAGACCCCCGATCCCTCCATAAAAAGTACCTATCACCACCTATTACTGTCACAAGGCATGTTTACATTCCTTGTGAGTGTGACAGCAATAAAAGTGATCAATTTTTTTTTTTTAACACAATTTAATAATGTAAAAATAAATACAATTTTTTTTTCTTAAAGTGGCCCCGTCCCCGCGAACTTGCGCATACGGAAGTTGCGCCCGCATATGTAAACGGTGTTCAAATCACACATGTGAGGTATTGCCGCGATCATCAGAGTGGGAGCAATAATTCTAGCACCTCCTCTGTAACTCTAAAGCCCTGTACACACGATCGGTTTAACCGATGAAAACCGTCCGATGGATTGTTTTCTTTGGACAAACCGATTGTGTATGGGACCCATCGGTCTTTTTTCCATCGGTTTTAAAAAATAGAACATGTTTTAAATGATAAAAAACCCACGCATGTTCAGAATCAAGTCGACGCATGCTCAGAAGCATTGAACTTAATTTTTCTCGGCTCATCGGAGTGTTTTACGTCACCACATTTGGAACGGTCGGTTTTTTGACTGATGGTGTGTAGGCAAGACTGATGGAAGTCAGCTTCATCGGATTTCCGATGGACAAAACCATCGGATTAGAATCCATAGGATATCCGATCGTGTGTACGAGGCTTAACTGGTAACCGTAAAAAATAAATAAAGCGTCGCCTATGGAGATTTTTAGGTGCCGTAGTTTGTCGCCATTCCACGAGTGCGTGCAATTATAAAGCATGACATGTTTGGCATCTATTTGCTCGAGGTAACATCATCTTTCACATTATACAAAAAAATTGGGCTAACTTTACTTTTTAATTTTTTTTTTATTCATGAAACTGTCATTTTTCCCAAAAAGTTGCATTTAAAACACCGCTGCACAAATACCGTGTGACATAAAATATTGCAACAATCGCCATTTTATTCTCTAGATTCTCTTCTTATAAAATATATATAATGTTTGGGGGTTCTAAGTAATTTTCTAGCAAAAAATACGGATTTTAACTTGTAAACACCAAATGTCAGAAATAGGCTTAGTCATGAAAGGGTTGAATACTGAATGGTAGGGTTGTCCCGATACCGATACTAGTATCGGTATCGGTACCGATACCAAGCATTTGCGCAAGTACTTGTACTCGCGCAAATGCTCCCGATGCCCAGTCCGATACTTTTTTTTTTTCCTCAGAGCGGGGGGCGGAGAGCAGGACGGAGAGTGTGCGGCGGGGGGCGGATACCAGGGCGGAGAGCGTGGCGGGGGGCGGAGACCAGGGCCGAGAGCAGGATGGAAAGTGTGCGGCGGGGGGCGGAGACCGGGGCAGAGAGCGGGGCGGGGGGCGGAGACCAAGGCGGAGAGTGTGGCAGAGACCAGAGCGAGTCTTCAGGCGGGTAAGTAAAATGAATCTGATCCAATTGCCTTGCCTGTCTGCTGCTCAAATGCTCCCGGAGCTGTTCCCCCTTCACCTCCATGCCGCTGTGCCCCCTTCACCTCCATGCCGCTGTGCCCCCTTCACCTCCATGCCACTGTGCCCCCTTCACCTCCATGCCACTGTGCCCCCTTCACCTCCATGCCGCTGTGCCCCCTTCACCTCCATGCCACTGTTCCCCCTTCACCTCCATGCCACTGTGCCCCCTTCACCTCCATGCCGCTGTGCCCCCTTCACCTCCATGCCGCTGTGCCCCCTTCACCTCCATGCCGCCATCCCCCTCCGTGCTCCTCCTCCACCCCCTCGGTATCTCAGGATGGAGAGCGGAGGTAGGAGCCGGTAAATCCGGCTCCTTACTGTTCGGAATGTACAGAGTCAGTGATCACTGACTCTGTCCATTCACATAACTGAAACATCGTAAACTGTGTTTACAATGTTTCAGTTTATGAATGGAGAGGAGCCGTTGTCTGCTCTCCATTCATTTTCAGTGCAGCTCAGGCTGCTGAGAGAGGGACTGGGGAATATGTGTCCCTAGACCCTTTCCCTGTCTCAAAGTGGAGATGTCAGAGGTCTGTTAAGACCCCTGATATCTCACCAAAGCCCCCCACAACAAGGCTGATAAAAAAAAAAGAATAAAATAAAATAAAAATTAATTGTAAAAAAAATAAAAATAAATTAAAGAAAACACACACACTGACCCCCCCCTTAAAAAGAAAGCATTGTAAAAAATAAATAAATAAAATAAATTGTAAAAAAAAAAAAAAAATATGTAAAAAAAAAAAAAAAATACTGACACATGAGATTAAAAAAAAGTATCGGTATTCGGTATTGGCGAGTACTTGAAAAAAAGTATCGGTACTTGTACTCGGTCTTAAAAAAGTGGTATCGGGACAACCCTACTGAATGGTCTTTTCCTGCATCTCATGCACATACAGTGGGGAAAATAATAATTTGATCCCCTGCCCACTTACAAAGAAATGAAGGGTCTATCATTTTTATCATAGGTGTATTTTAAATCAAAGAGACCGAATATCAACCAAAAATCCAGTTCAGTGAGTAAAATAAGTGTAGCGGCCTCACCCCTCTCTCCCCTTCTCATACTCGGCTTGTCTTTCTTCGTCTAGGGGTCTCAGTGCTGGGGGGAGGGATGAGATACACCACGGCCCATGTCCTCCATAGCTAAGAGGTGAAGGCCAGAAGATTGGGTCTTGTGTAGGTGTCCTAGAGTCAAGTCCAATACTTCGTCCCTGACTCCTTTGCTCCTAGTAAAACAGAGTTCCACACAGTGAATAGGTCCAACTCAGTTTTATTCTTCTTGCCAAACAATAAACAGTTTCTTCTACTGAGTAGTAATGGGGAATAGATCGAGGCACAATCCCTTCCCTTCTCCTGCTAACCACTGTGATATCACCAGTGGCGGGTAGTCACTGCCACTGACTATATTGAGTAGAATGTGAATTACCTTCGCTAGCACGGCCCCTGTCAGGGGAAGGAGATCCATCCAAGGGAGAAACAGGAGGCCTCTCTGTCACCAGCGATGCTGCGCTGGACTCTTCAGAGAAGTTCCGCACACCAGTTCTCACGAACTCAGACACGGGCACCCAAGAAGTTAGGGCCCCCCTCGGATTCCTCCACCCTCGCGGAACTCAGTCGAAAGTACTGAGCCCCAGGCCTCCGCCATAGTACCTCACCCCAGGCTAAAGGTGCCTGGAATGGACTCCATCTCTCGCTCCGGCCAGGTCAAGGGCACCTGAGCCTGGAACTCCGGAACGCCAGCACCCAAGCTGAAGGTGCCTGGGTGCGGCCGCATCCTCCAACTCTCTCCGAACTCTGAACCCCGTGGTAAGGGCGTCCGCCCCTTTTTTCCCCTCTCCCTTCGCGCCACAGCGGGTTCCCTGCCCCACTGTACCAGCTCTAGGGGAGGACAAAAAGGTACAGTCTTGCGGTGTGAGTTCAGCTCCGACCCCGGGCAACAGCGCCACCTGTGGACCGCAAGGAACCTCACACCACCAGAGTCCCCCAAGAACCAGAAAAGGGTCCCGGATCCCCCAGCAACCGGTGCATCTGGGCTACACCACCACCTAGATGCCCCCCCTAAAACCCAAACACCCGCTACATAAGTATGGGATCCCCAAGCAAAACATGACTTAGTACTTGGTGGAGAAACCCTTGTTGACAAGCACAGAGGTAAGATGTTTCTTGTAGTTTGTTACCAGGCTTGCACACATCTCAGGAGGGATTTTGGTCCACTCTTTTTTACAGATCTTCTCTAAATCCTTAAGGTTTCTTGGCTGTCACTTGGCAACTCGAAGTTTCAGCTACCTCCATACATTTTCTGTAGGATTAAGGTCTGGAGACTGGCTAGGCCACTCCATAACCTTAATGTGCTTCTTCTTGAGCCACCCCTTTGTTGCCTTGGGTCATTGTCATGCTGGAGGACCCATCCATGACCCATCTTCAGTGTTGGCTGAGGGAAGAAGGTTCTCATTCAATATTTTACAATACATGGCCCCATCCATTGGCCCCTCAATGAGGCACAAGTTGGTCTGTACCTTTAGCAGAGAAACTGCCCAAAAGCATAATGTTTCCAGCTGCTTCATTGAAGCTTAATTTGTATGAAAAAAATTATAAGAATTTAATTTGGGAACAGTATTGCACGACCATGCAATTACCAGTTAAAGTAGCACAGTGTTGAATAGCACAAAATGTTCTGGTCATGAAGGGGAGTAAACATTCTGGAGGTCAAGTGGTTAAAAAAAAAAAAAAAACTTTTTTTATACACTTTACTTTAACCACCTCAGCCCCGGACCATTTTGCAGCTAAAAGACCAGGCCCCTTTTTGCGATTCGGCACTGCGTCGCTTTAACTGACAATTGCGCAGTCGTGCGACGTGGCTCCCAAACAAATTTGACGCCCTTTTTTCCCACAAATAGAGCTTTCTTTTGGTGGTATTTGATCACCTCTGCGGTTTTTATTTTTAGCGCTATAAACAAAAATAGAGCGACAATTTTGAAAGAAATTCAATATTTTTTACTTTTTGCTATAATAAATATCCCCCAAAAATATAAAAAAAAACATATTTTTTCCTCAGTTTAGGCCGATACGTATTCTTCTACATATTTTTAGTAAAAAAAATCGCAATAAGCGTTTATTGATTGGTTTGCGCAAAAGTTATAGCGTCTGCAAAATAGGGGATAGTTTTATGGCATTTTTATTAATAATTTTTTTTTTACTAGTAATTGCGGAGATCAGCGATTTTTATCATGACTGCGACATTATGGTGGACACATCGGACACTTTTGACACTATTTTGTGACCATCGTAATTTTTACAGCGATCAGTGCTATAAAAATGCACTGATTACTGTGAAAATGACACTGGCAGTGAAGGGGTTAACCTGTAGGGGCGCTGAAGGGGTTAAGTGTGACCTAATGTGTGTTTCTTACTGTAGGGGGGCGTGGCTTGGCGTGTGATGTCACTGATCGTCGTTCCCTATGACAGGGAACAGACGATAAGTGACAGGCTCACTAGGAAGCACGGGGAGAGGTTTGTTTACACTTACCTCTCCCCGTTCTTCAGCTCTGTGACCCAATCGCGGGACACCAGCAGCGATCGGGTCCGCAGGTCCCGCGGGCGCGGTCACGAAGCTCAGGGCCGGGTCGCGGGCACGCGCGTGACCCACGGCTGGGCTCTTAAAGGGCAACGTACCTGTACGTGGATGTGCCCAGCCATGCCATTCTGCTGACGTATATCGGCATGAGGCGGTCCTTAAAGTGGTTGTAAACCCACTTATGCAACTTGCACCTACAGGTAAGCCTAGATTAAGGCTTACCTGTAGGTGCAAGAAATATCTCCTAAACCTTCACGGTTTAGGAGATATTTGCAAAAAAAGACATGCACCGATGTCTACGGCACATGCGCGCTGTAGACAACGGTGCATTCAGTCAGAATCCCCATTCACAAATCCAGCTTTGCAGGACTTGACGGCTCCCGCGCGCATGCGCGGAGTGACGTCATCGCCGCTCCGGCCAATCACAGCGCCGGAGCGGCGCTGTGATTGGCCGGAGCGGCGATACCCGGAAGAAACCTTCCAGGTATCTGTGGAGCGATGGCTGCGGCTGGAGGGGGAGACGAGGACGGCTTCGGGGGCCCCGATCTAAGGTAAGTGATGCATAATGAGCTAGTATGCTAGTCATACTAGCTCATTATGGTTTTGTCTTGCGGGTATTTATTTATTTTTTAACGGGTTTACAACCACTTTAAGTGGTTAAACTCTGTGACATAATCACTGGGTCTCTGTGCTTCTTTATGCACTGTGAAAAGCTTGCCATGTGCTGTAAAAACAACGGGGGAGTTTTACTAAATCTGGAGAAGCTATGCCCAGAAACAAACCAGCTTCCAGGTTTTATTGTCAAGGTTTAAGCCCCCATTCACATCGGAACGATTTGATATGCGTTTTGACATGTCAAATCGCAGCCTATTGCCAGCAACAGTACTGTCCCAATCGGTGCGATGCCGACTTTGCAGCGCCGCACTGATTTCCATAAGTAGTTCCTACACTACTTTTGGCGACTTCGGGGGCAATGTCAATAGACATTTGTGCATGAACCCACACAGATGTCTTTCTTCGAACTCGCAATAAAAAGTGTGAGTTCAGCTGAACTCAGTGTGAACGAGGACTAAATGAACAAGCTGCAGTTAGAAGCTGATTGGCTACCATGCACAGCTGCACCAGAGTCTGAGTGCTCCAGTTATAGTAACTCCCCTCCAGCAATTTCAGCACAGGAGAAGAGCTTGTACAACTGCGCACTTCTGCAACCCTGTTTCTTTTTCTTTTTAACTTTTAATTTTATATTTCAGAACTGCACCAAAACTTCTAGATGAGTGTTAAGCCACGGTCGGACTTTTGCCCAACAAACTTCGTTTTAAGCAAGTTGGACCAACAAGCCGACCGTGTGTACGCTCCATCGGACAAACTTTTTTCGTTTGGTTTTGGATTTCATCGGACAAAAGTTGGGTCTGCAAACGGACAAACTTTTGCCCAACAAAAGTCCGATGGAGCAAAGTCCGACCGTGTGTACAGATAACCATCGGACTTTAGTCCGATGGACAAAACAACTAATGTTAAAATCAACAACAATAGCAGAAGTTGACCAAAGGGTGACAGTAAAGATCAGAAAAGAGCAGAAAAAACACGTGATGTTGTAAGAAGTTTTAAGAAAGTTTGCAGAAAAGTCAGAGTGTGTGTATGCTATGGGTGTTCCCAACCAACTCCGTTCGGACAAAAACCCACGGAAAAGTCCAATGGAAGTCCGACCGTGTGTACAAGGCTTTAGGCTTGTGGTGAGACCCCGCTGAACTCGATGAGTGACTATACTGCAATTGTGACCTGGCAGGAAGATTTTAGACCCTGCTGCAGGATCTTAAAAACAACATCATGGTATAATCAGCAAAAATGGTCAAATCTTGGCAAACTTCATGCAACAAGTAAAATCAATCAGCGAACTGTTAATGCAAGTCATTGTACAACAAATCTGAATGTGAAGTTCTACAGATTTAGGGCAAGCACATTTATGGCTTCTCCATGGGATTTTGGTTACTATTTCAGACTGTCCATGGTATTCATATGTCATTACCTTGCATAGCATGTGAATAAACAGTTGCAATCCATTTCAATCAGAGATACAAATTGGAATCCTCAGCAGGTGTTTTTGGCACTTAGGATGACATTGCTGTCTCTACTTCTACAGAGTTCACAAGAAGGTATACAGTAGTTAGTGTCATACTTAAAGGGTTCATACATACATTAAATTGTGTTGGCATTTTTAAAAACAAACAGGACTTTTTTTCTTATTTTTTTACACTTTAGAAATGTAAAGGAATTTCAGATTGATAAGCAAATACCATATTCATTATCAGACATTTCAGGCAACTTTAAATTATGTAGCATATCAAGCCATTATCATACAGTCGTTAAACCTGTGAATGTAACAAAAAGCAAAAGGTTATTGGAGATCTTCCACAAGCTTGTATAGATGAGTGCATTTGTTGCAATAAAGCAAAGTGTGTGTGACTCATTTAGGATTACTTACTCTTATCTACAATGTGTGACTTTCAGATGTTGCCAAAATCTGGCGTATCTGGTAAGTGCAGAAATATAATCAGGATGTGCCAATCTCCTATATCTGGCATTCCCTGTGAGAGATCTAAGTACCTTAAGGTCAGGTTCACACTGGTGCACTGCAGTTTGGCCACAGTGTGGGCGTATACACGGTTTCCATGCATTGTAACAGTTTATTTTTACTTTTTCCGTTGAGGTTGCTTGTTTTTGACACATTTTTTCTGAAAGTGCACAGATGATTGGCCCATACAGCTCCCTGGTGGGCCCACATGTGTGGGTTCAGATCCTAGTCCAAACACTCCTGAGTTGTTCACTCATCTTAAACCGGGTTCAAACTGGTGTTCTGCGATTTGGCCGCAGCATGGGTGTATGCGTGATTTTCGTGCATTTTCCCTGCATTTTTAGCCATTGTCCCATCAACTTCTATTAGATAATGCATTTTTGCTGCATTCTCTAAAAGCAGCATACAGCCCAGTTCTGGTGAGCTTTCAGAAAATGCAGCAAAATTGTGCAACCTAATAGAAGTCAATGGGACTGTGGCTAAAAAACACAGGTAAAACACACAGAAATCACGCATACACCCATGCTGCGGCCAAACCGCAGTACACCAGTGTGAACCTAGTTTAAGATTAATGAAGACCTCAGGTGCTTTTGGACTAATATCTGAATCTACATGTGTGAGCCCGCCGGGATGCTGTATGGACCAATTATCTGTGAGTGGGGCATTCCCCGTCCTGCAGCAATGCTTATATACAGGGCAAGTATGCATGTTTCTGTGGGACAGAGAATGCCCCACACACAGATGATTGGCCCATACAGGTGAATGCTTCCTGATAGGCTTGCACACATGGGTTTGGATCCAAGTCTGGACACACCCAAGTTCATTACTGCTTAAGATATAGCAGAACCGAAGATATTGAAGATAACGCCAAATTGCATTCAGACATTAGGCTCACTTCATAAAACGAAAACTCCGGGATACTTATATTTAAAAAAGTGACAGTGGTTTTCATCTGTGTCCAATGCAATTTAATCCTTGCCAACATTCCAGTCCCCAGAACACTGTCACCACCACACACAACCCCCTTATGTTAAAACTTTGAGAGTTAAAGAGGTTGTATACCCTTTCTTTTCACTTTGACCTACAGGTAAGCCTATAATAAGGCTTACCTGTAGGTAAAAAGAATATCTCCTAAACCTGTACGGTTTAGGACAGGGATATGCAATTAGCGGACCTCCAGCTGTTGCCAAACTACAAGTCCCATCATGCCTCTGGGTGTCATGCTTGATGCTGTTAGAGTCTCGCTATGCCTCATGGGACTTGTAGTTTGGCAACAGCTGGAGGTCTGCTAATTGCATATCCCTGGTTTAGGAGATATTCCCCTTGCATGCAGCTGCTGACTTCAGCAGCACATGCGCTCTGAGTTTCCAGGCTGGAAGGTCCGGCAGACGCCGGACCTGTCCGGTAAGAAGTCTCCCGAGCGCATGCGCGGGAGTGACGACATTGCGGCTCTGGCCACTCACATGGCCGGAGCCGCGATACCCGGAGGACACGCCGAGGGAAAATGTCCACTCCCTCGGCATGGACTGAGATCAGCTGCCCGCGCCTCGTTCTAAGGTAAGTATTTCATAATGAGTTAGTATGCGGTGCATACTAGCTCATTATGCCTTTTGCCTTACAGGTTTAAAAAAATAAAAAAATCTGCGGGTTTACTACCGCTTTAAACTTAAAGCGGACCTTCAGTCATTTTTTCATCTTTCCATCTATTAAATCTTCTACCCTTGTTGTTTTAACTTTGGAAAAAATTAAAGTAAAAAGATGCTGAAAGTTGTTTCATGGAATGTCAGAGGAGCCAATAGTTCTCTGAAACGCAAGGCAGTTTTTGACACTTTTGTAGATTTAAAACCAGATATTGTCTGTCTACAGCAGACAGTTCGATTTTTTACACGCCGTGGTATAAATATGGCACATCACTCTACATATTCTTCATATGCTCGAGGCTAGTCAATCGTGGTTTATGGCAGTGGCTGATTCTCCTGTGAATGGGCGGAGGTGGATAAGTACGGGAGATATATTTTTTATGTTGCAGACTCTTTGATAGGCGCTTTGTGATTGCCATATTCATATGAGGTAATACAGCTATTTATAACGTTTTTGGCTGATATACTTCCGCTCCCAGTATTAATGATGGGCAACTTTAACAATGTCTTTAACATCAAACAGGACAGGTTTCCTTACCCCAGGAATACTAATGCAGAATTCCTATCCCCATTGGGCAAACTTTGTGGGGAATTTGGTCTACACAACCTTTTGTGCAAGGTATATCCTGGAAAATCGCAATGTACTTGTTACTCAAAGACTCATAAAACTCTGTCCCGCATCGATATGATGTTGGGATCTATGAAGTATTTAGAAATATTATTTCTAGACAAAAATTGGAGCCAAAAATGGGAGATGGACACTGATGTGGACCTACAGAATAAATAGGACCAAATAATGAAGAGGGTTCAGCTGGTCTCGATATCCCAAATGCACAGAATGACCCAACTTTTTATTTCGTACAGGGCTTACCATACCCCGGAGCTGTTGCATAGGGTAGGCAGGAGAGACAATTCTGATTGTCTAAAATGCGCAAAATCTCCCGGTTCATTTATACACCTGTTTTGGAGATGCCCAAAACTGCACCGGTATTGGCAAGAGGTGATAGATACAATCAATTCTATATATGACATTTCACTTATTCCCGATCCTGTCCTATGTCTCCTCGGGTATATAGATTCAAAAATCTTAGAATACGATGAGGAAGTGGCCATTATGAGAATGCTCTTTTTGGCACGTAAATTAATAGCCTCTCGATAGATATCACCTAATCCTCCTACCCTTGGGGACTGGGTACAGGAATTGAATAAATGTGTCATTTGAGAGATATACTTATCTTCAGCGCAATGCATCTCGGAAGTTCGAGAAAATGTGGAAAAAAAGGCTAGATGCCCCATGTCCCAATCTAGGCTGAAAATGGAGAGCGGAGAATATGTGCCATGCATTTCTGCTCTTTGGTTTCTGAGTGGCCGTCTCTGATACTTGATATAGGTAAGTGATTAAATGTATTATCAACGACACAAATGTAATGGTTACTTTGAGATACTGTATTTTATTGTATTTTTAAAACCTAACGTTGGAAGATATGGGGGAAGGGAAGAGAGAGAGAAATTACTTTTCTTTCTCTTCCTGGTTATTTCTTTCTCTTACATTTCTCAAATACATTTCAAGGGAATATATGATAAACAAACCAAAAAAATACCGTTATTGATGCTGAGTTACCTGCTTAACCACTTAAGCCCCGGACCATTTGGTAGCTAAAGGACCAGAGGTGAATTCAGAATTTTGCACTGCGCTGCTTTAACTGTAAATTGTGCGGACATGCAATGTTGTACCCAAACGAAATTTGCGTCCTTTTCTTCCCACAAATAGAGCTTTCTTTTAATGGTATTTGATTGCCTCTGCGATTTTTATTTTTTGCGATATAAACGGAAAAAGACCGAAAATTTTGAAAAAAAATGATATTTTCTACTTTTTGTTATAAGAAAAATCGAATAAACTCAATTGTAGTCATACATTTAGGCCAAAATGTATTCAGCCACATGTTTTTAGTAAAAAAAATGTCAATAAGCGTATATTTATTGGTTTGCGCAAAAGTTATAGAGTTTACAAACTAGGGTACATTTTCTGAAATTTACACAGCTTTAAATTTATGACTGCCTATCTCATTTCTTGAGGTGCTAAAATGACAGGGCAGTACAAAATCCCCCCAAATGACCCCATTTTGGAAAGTAGACACCCCAAGGAAATTGCTGAGAGGCATGTTGAGCCCATTAAATTTTTAATTTTTTTGTCCCAAGTGATTAAATAATGACTAAAAAAAAAAAAAAAAAAAAATTACAAAAAGTTGTCACTAAATGATATATTGCTCACACATGCCATGGTTATATGTGGAATTTCACCCCAAAATACATTTTGCTGCTTCTCCTGAGTACGGGGATACCACATGTGTGGGACTTTTTGGGAGCCTAGCCGCATACGGGACCCCGGAAACCAAGCACCGCCTTCAGGATTTCTAAGGGCGCAAATTTTTGATTTCACTCCTCACTACCTATCACAGTTTCGAAGGCCATAAAATGCCAAAATAGCACAAAACCCCCCCAAATGACCCCATTTTAGAAAGTAGACACCCCAAGGAAATTGCTGAGAGGCCTGTTGAGCCCATTGAATATATTTTTTTTGTCCCAAGTGATTGAATAATGACAAAAAAAAAAAAAAATTACAAAAAGTTGTCACTAAATGATATATTGCTCACACATGCCATGGTTATATGTGGAATTACACCCCAAAATACATTTTTTTGCTTCTCCTGAGTACGGGGATACCACATGTGTGGGACTTTTTAGGAGCCTAGCCGCGTACGGGACCCCGAAAACCAAGCACCGCCTTCAGGATTTCTAGGCACAAATTTTTGATTTCACTCCTCACTACCTATCACAGTTTCGAAGGCCATAAAATGCCAAAATCGCACAAAACCCCCCCAAATTACCCCATTTTGGAATATAGACACCCCAAGCTATTTGCTGAGAGGAATGGCGAGTATTTTACAGCTCTCATTTGTTTTTGAAAATGAAGAAAGAAAATATATATATATATATATTTTTTTTTTCAATTTTCAAAACTTTGTGTCAAAAAGCGAGATCTGCAAAATACTCACAATACCTCTCAGCAAATAGCTTGGGGTGTCTACTTTCCAAAATGGGGTCATTTGGGGGGGTTTTGTGCTATCTGGGCATTCCATGGCCTCCGAAACTGTGATAGGCAGTGAGAAGTGAAATCAAAAATTTACACCCTTAGAAAGCCTGAAGGCGGTGATTGGTTTTTGGGGTCCCGTACGCGGCTAGGCTCCCAAAAAGTCTCACACATGTGGTATCCCCGTACTCAGGAGAAGCAACAGAATGTATTTTGGGGTGTAATTCCACATATGCCCATGGCATGTTTGAGCAATATATCATTTAGTGACAACTTTGTGCAAAAAAAAAAAAAAAATTGTTGTTTTTCCGCAACTTGTGTCAACATATAAAATATTCCATGGACTCGACATGCCTCTCAGTATATAGCTTGGGGTGTCTACTTTCCAAAATGGGGTCATTTGGGGGGTTTTGAACTGTTCTGGCATTTTATACACAACATTAGGAAGCTTACATCCACTCTTCTAACCACTTGAAGACAAAGCCCTTTTTGACACTTTTTGTTTACATGAAAACATTTTTTTTTTTGCAAGAAAATTATGTTGAACCCCCAAACATTATATATATTTTTAAAGCAAAGGCCCTACAGATTAAAATGGTGGGTGTTGCATTTTTTTTTTTCTACACAGTATTTGCGCAGCGATTTTTCAAACGCATTTTTTGGGTTAAAAAATACACTTTTTTTAATTTTAATGCACTAAAACACACTATATTGCCCAAATGTTTGATGAAATAAAAAAGATGATCTTAGGCCGAGTACATAGATACCAAACACGACATGCTTTAAAATTTCGCACAAACGCGCATTGGCGACAAACTACATACATTTTTAAAAGCCTTTAAAAGCCTTTACAGGTTACCCCAGTAGATTTACAGAGGAGGTCTACTGCTAAAATGATTGCCCTCGATCTGACCTTCGCGGTGATACCTCACATGCATGGTGCAATTGCTGTTTACATATGACGCCAGACCGACGCTTGCGTTCGCCATTGGGCAAGAGCAGGGCAGGACAGGGGTGCTTTTTTTTTTTCTTTTTTTTTTATTATTAATTTTGCTTTTTTATTTTATTTTTAAATTGTTCCTTCCAAGTATTTTTTTTTTTTATCATTTTTATTGTTATCTCAGGGAATGTAAATATCCCCTATGATAGCAATAGGTAGTGACAGGTACTCTTTTTTTGAAAAAACTGGGGTCTTCTAGACCCTAGATTTTTCCTCTGCCCTCAAAGCATCTGACCACACCAAGATCGGTGTGATAAAATGCTTTCCCAATTTCCCAATGGCGCTTTTTATATCCAGGGGGTCATTCCCTCCCACTGCTTGTAAAAGCAGTCCAGAGGCTAATTAGCCGCTAGGATTGCTTTTACATGAAAGCCGGCCGCAGGCTGAAAAGAATGATACCAAGATGATACCTAAACCCGCAGGCATCATTCTGGTATAAACATTCAAAGTCCAGCAACATACCAGTACGTTGCTGGTCCTTGTTGGACATGTATTGTAATCTTTTTATTTCATGCAGCCAGTTGGCTGAACGAAAAAAGAGATTGATCGGTGGGTATGCCCACCATTAGAATACCGCCCTTCATCCACCCACTTCCAATGATGGGCATACACGCACCATTTATATATGCCGAAGCATGGGGGCATCCTCCCGCAAAAAAGTTATGCCGCACACACATGGTCGGACTTTTCCACGGGCAAGCCTCCGTCGGAATTTCGACCGTATGTACGCGGCATTAGGAGCAAAATCGCTCCTCCGCCCCTGCTGCCCCAATGCTTCGGCATATTTGCTTTTTTTTTTAAACTGTGGTGGTGAAATCACCTCCTACAGCACTGGAGTCGCAGGGATCAGGCCTGTCTCTGCGAACGCTGCAGTTTTGTTTTGTAACCCCCAACTATACAAAGGCAATCACGTACACTCTACGTGATTGTGCCTGTCGGTGCCATTCTGCCGACGTATATATACAGTGAGCGGTCGTTAAGTGGTTAAAGGGAAAGGAAGAAGGAAAGAAAATAAATAAAATAAATTGTTTATTGCTTGGATTTTTTGTCGGGCTCTTTTTTAATTTTTTTGTGTTATTTTTATTGTTGTTTTGTATTTGTTTTGTTTGTATTTTGCCATAAAATTTTCAAAAATAAAATCTGATTTAAAAAAAAGAATATTTAAGCCGAAAAATGTCGTCCGAGGAAGAATCGTACGATAATCGGATCGTTAGTACAGAGCTTCGAGAGCCGAACATGACAGTTCATCCGATATTATTTTATCGGACATGCACGAAAATTTTCCTCGTACGATACCAGATCGTACGATTTTCGTTTAGTCAGTACAGTTGTCGTCCGAAAATACAATACAAATACATTACAACACATGACATCACTTCCGATTTTTTTTTCTGTCGTACGAGAATTTTCGTGACTTTAATAACCTATTTAATTTTACTTGCGACTATTAAGCGAAAAAAGTCGTACGATCCGTCATACGATATTCGGATCGTGTGTACGGGGCATTATTGGGCAGAGGACCCTACTTCATACCTTTGATGTATTGTCCGCTGAAATTTAGGACCATTTCACATCTTTTTTGCTCAACTATGGCCAACTCCACTTCTTTAATGAATATAAAAAGGTCTATCAAAATAAGTTTTTTTCATTTGGGTGGAATGGGACCTCCTTAAAGAGTAAGGGAGGGTTATAACTGCTGGCAATGTTTTTTGCCATCTTTGTCCCATTTGGGCACTTTCCCTTCACTTTCTGCCCCTTAGCCAAAGAAGGAAGTAAGAGGAAATTCCTCCAAAGTGAGAAAATCCCTGGTTGTCACTACTAGTGCCCCCATTGGTAAATGTCCCCTTTATTTCTTTCCTGGTGACAACCCAAAATTGGGGATTTTCTTTCACTTTCACTCTTGGTGATAATGATAACCAGGATAAGTAGAAAGGGTGAATCTCCCAAACAGGGCCACATACAACATAGAAAACCTAACTGGAGTTCGAATACCTCTCCACTTTATCTAAAACTAAAGATTTGCCTTTAAGTATAAAAAAAATTGTCTTTAAGTATACTTTAAGATATAGGAAGACATTGCGTATGTTAGTTTGGCTGAAAGTCAAAGTGATTGCACTGAGAGTCTCTGTTTATCTAATATGCTTTTGGAAAATACACATGTGCCTTCTAGTATGTTTTTCCATAGGAATACGTGAAGAGTGGAACAGCTGGTGACAACAAGTAGCATGCCATTTTATATGAACTTATGGTCATGACCGAGAAAAATTCCCTCTGGTCACCTGAATACAGAGGAGTTGACTTACTAAAGGCAAATAGGCTGTGCACTTTGCATGTGCAGTTGCACTAATTTTCCCCAGAGCCTAGTGAATGTGGTGAAGCGTCACTTTTTTAAAGTATAACCAATAAGGTGCACATAAAATATAAAGAAAACCACATTTTTTCATGCACATGATTGGATGATGGAAATCAGCAGAGCTTCCCCACATTCACTTAGCTCTTGGGAAACTTGTATAACTACACATGCAATGTGCACAGTCTATTTGCCATCAGTAAAACAATCTCGGAAAGTCTTATACTTCTAACAGCCACTAATTTTATATTTATACTTTTTGATGTCATTAAGACACCCTTACAAAGTAGGCTTGTAATATACTTACATATGTTATATTTGTTTCTTGCTTTTATTCCCGTAAGTATTTATTTGTAGGAAAGAGTTTAAATATATTTCTGGAAAATCTGGAACTGAATCACAAAGATGTAATACACAGATGTGACGAGTTCTTCGATGCCAAATCAAAACTCCCTCTAGTGTTCTGCTATATAAATGTAGAAAACTTGGAACATGGAAGTGTGTCACCAGGTCATGC